>BGPT01001186.1:153772-166964 GCA_003297045.1 Symbiodinium sp. clade C Y103 | reverse complement strand
GCGTCGCTGCCAGGCTCTCGTCTTCGTGTTCGACTAGTCGCCCATGCGCGCACACACACACATACATACGTACATACGTACATACATGCGTACATGCATACGTACATACATACGTACATACATTCACACATACATTCACGCGCGTATCCCCNGCGTATCCCCCACGCGCCAGTCGCAGACCATCCGCTTTCATGATGGTCTGCACTGCGCTGGGGGAGACATTGCACAAAAGCCACGCACAAAAAGCCCTTCGCCGCGTATCCTGGCGAAGGGCCAGATTGTGCGTGGCCACACTCTACCCACACACACACACATACACACACACAGACACACACACACACACAGACACACACACACAGACACACACACCAACAGTCACGCACACACATACACCAGCACCCATACACACCACACACAGGCAACACACGCACGCATACACACACAACATACACACATAATACACTTGAGACACACAACCCACGCTAAGTACATAACACACACACACACCACACACTCAAGACACACAACGAACACTGCACACGCACAACACCAACCCACACATACATACACGCACACACACACATACATATACNTTCCCTTTCCTCTCTTCTATTGTTGTCGCCTGCTCTTTACACTTCTGTTGGTGTGTACTGGAAGAAGTTGACATGTGGGGTTATCCGGTCCTATAATTTCAACTGACTCATTGCACTCATCCCAGTGACGATGAAATCGGTTCCGGGGGGACCTCAGAGGTCCTGGCTATGAGACTGCAAGAGTGCCACGCACTCATACTCATCCGTATCTTCAGCATCGTAGACCCAAATCTGGCCACATTTGTTTCACACGAAAGCTGAGAATGCCATGGAATTGCCATATGTATCCAGATGTTTCAATGGTTCAAGCATTGAAGACATTTGAGAACCACCCCCTGATTCCACCTGTCGTTCCAGTACAGCATCTTTGCGAGATTAGTTCAAAAGTTGCTGGCAGCTGGTTTCTTCTTTGTTATATATTTTTGACACGATTTCTTCCTTCGCATGTTTGCAAGGTTTGGCTGGCCTGACAAATTGGGATTCCTGGATAATTCATCAAGCAAGCATACAAACATCTGCATGTGGTCTTGTCTCAAACAATGCCAGCCAGGCAGAACGGTCACCTGAACCAAACAACAGCAGAACATGGAGTTGCGAGCCGACAAAATGGACTTGCGAGACGATCAAACGGAACTGAGGCGCTGTGAAAGTCTGGAAGAAACCATTAAACTGTACGCTTTGAGTTTATCCGGCTTTCTGTAATCTACCGGTGAGCTTACGTAGTAGCGGCCATGTGCTGACACCAGGTGGCCATCTCAACAAGCATCCAAGCATCCAATACACTACGCTACTGTACAAGTGGCAGGAGACTGAGCTCAGATGCAGGTAGCTTTCCCAATTCACATGGTGAGTTGTGGGCCACACATCATGCTGGCTTTGTGGACTGCATCATGTCCAAATGTGGCAGCGGTCTCAGATCCCTACGACTGCACGATGCGAAGAACTTGTCAGAAGAACTAAATGCAGCTGACCTGGGCGAAGCGGCAATGTGTGCTGACTGATCGGGCGCCTTTTGGAGAAGCTCGCGAACTAAGAGTCCTGGAGTCCGGAAACTGAACTTCCAAACAGGGAGCCTTTGCATGTCACAAGAATGTTTCTCAATGTAAATTCAAGGTCTTGTGATGCAAGCGAAGTGGGATATGAATAACCAGTGAGTGTGGACAATTGGATATGCAGACCCGCGCAAACTGGCCGGACTGAATGATCATTGAGAGGCGCAAACAACCCAAAGCTTCGCACTTCACTTCGTTCTCGTGACCACTGAGCACAGTGATGCACTCCAACTTCAGGATGCCTGTTGCACCCATTTTGACCGGTACACTGCTTTCGGATTCTCATTTTCCAATTGGCTCTTTACTGTTGGCATGTTGACTCACAACCAAATACCAAGCTCTTGTATGCTATGATCGTTCTATTAAGCTTGATGCTTGCAACTAGACTACTGTACTTCCCCTAAAAAAATGCACATGGATAAAGTGCTGTTTTTTTTTTTTTTAACACATCAATTCTTATTGCACGCCACTCTTCTCCTTCCACTTCTACTTTGAGCCTGCAATTTGAATAGGTTCCATGAAGCTGTTTCGATGCTTATCCCAGCAATGGAGAACGCTATCGCTCAGGGATCAAACCTTTCCATTCCATAGGCAAAACCTGAAAAATGGTGCAAAACTTACACCTTGGCCTGGCCTTGCTGCTCGACTGCTCGCCACACAGAGATGGATGCCTCAGTGGAAGCAAGCCAATTCAACAGACTGTCCGAAACCTTCTAGGAAAGGATTCTGGCGGCTTCATAGGGATTCCCACAGATGGGCTGCTGATAAATGATATATCCAAATAAAAGCGAGCAGAACAACAACGCCCAAACACCTCATTTCGTCCAACATCACTCTCGAGTTTCAATTGTTTTGAGGCCTAGGAATCAGGATTTTAGTCAGCTGTTTGGGCTTTAGACTTTAGACTTGCCCTTCATTGTTCTATGGTTTTCAGGGTTTAGGGCTTGCGGTTTGAGCTTGTTTTTAGGGTGTTAGGGTTCAGGATGACTTGTGCAGTGACGCACAGGTCCCCTACCTAAGCTAAAGAACAACCATGGATTGCCATAGTCACTGGAGATTCTGTCTGCATGAGGGAGGGTTTGCAATATGCATACAAATGTCGGCAGTGGCAAAATCTATCCAATTTTTGAGGACCCAATCCTACTTTTGACCCACACCATCCCACAACATATGGTGAAGTGCCACCAGCTTGATCTTGTTATGTGACCTTCTTGGCTAGTTGAAGAAGTTGATGACTCTGACCATTCCTTCTGAGGCTGAGGTGGTTGCCGGGAAAAGTTCTATAAGCAAAAAGCAATCGTGAAGGTCAATTCATCTCACTCTATGTTTATGTTTAACGGGGATCAACCCGTTTTTGGATCCAGCCTACCCTGTTCTTGGGTCATTTTCCACCGACGAGTTAAAATTCATCCAAGCAGCATCAAAGCTGGCCACAGCTAACTTGACTCCATTGGGATCCCACTGGCACGCGAGCTTTGTGAAGATGCAACGTAGCAACCGGAAGGTGAGAGCAATGACGGGATGTGAAAATCTGACAGGATATGTGGGATATGTGATACATTCGATCTCTGATCTCTTGCACACCTGCTTTTTGGAACTCTCTCTTTCACATGCTGAAATGATTGGTTTCATGCATTCAAGATGGGTCAACATGGCCTGTTCATGCCTGCTCCACATAAACGCTTCCAACAGTATGACCTTTACAGCCGCAGCCAACATGCAAGGGATGATCTGTACGAATCTGGATACAGACCTTAAAGCAGCTCATCCACTGTTGTCAGCAAGCGAGCCGCAGGGCACCGCAAGGGCTCGCAAGGTGCGACTGTGGTGATCGGAGGTATCTACCTCTTCTAGAAGATGCCAATCCTTGGATTAAAGGACAGCATGGGGTTGTCTCAAACTGGGGTTTACCCCCAGCGGCAAAGATATCAGAGCGGAAAATGATAACCAACCGGTACATCTAGGGGTACCATATTTTCAGACAAACCATGACAAACCTATATTAGGAAAAACCAATTGAGATTGTTCTTGGCAATGGGCGCTTGGAAACTGCAGCATGATCACTGATCCACCTGAGACACGCTGAGTTAAAGGCAGGCTTTTTGGGCTCAGTGCCCCAAAGTCGGATGGTCAGATCTGCACCTGTCAAGAGGTTTGGAAGATGTAATGAAAATGTCCACATTTATCAGGATTTGATTTCATCAAACATGGCACCTTCTGAATTTGCTACATCTCTGAGAATTCCAACAAACCGCAATGTTGAGAAACACATAGAAACACCATGAACAGGTTCTTTTTTTCCTTGAGTGAGACAGGTCTCAACAACATTGAGATCTTGAGATATCTTGCGGGCTTTGAAGAATGTACAAGGCACCAAGGAGAAGCCTTCCAAACAATCACCACAGAACAAGGTGCATTGAGGCCTGTCGAGGCGAGGATCGGCCTGACGAAGAGCCGATTAATGCTGTGCAAATGTGACAAACCCCTCCTCCAAACTACAAAAAGGTTTCCTTCTGCATAGCAAAAGCTTCTTGGGGAATGGCCGGGTCTGGTGTCTTGTTTGCCATCGTACGATTCTTGAAACACTTTAGGGACCTTCAAGCCGGAAACAACTGATAATGTACAAGCTCAGAAGAAACCTTGTTGATACATTGGCAACCGATGTGTTCTAGTGAAGTATGCTTTTCAGATCTTTTCAGGCAGGTTGTTGCCAAACCAGCAGACTTTGACAAAGTGGATTCTTCATAGACAACTTGTGGGTAAAACACGCATCTCCAGTTTGTGGTTGTTTAGGGTTTGTCCAAGAATCGGGTTTATCCCTGGGTATCCCCCAAATTCCCATGGTTCATAATGGTTCATCATTTCCCCTTTAGAATCCATGGCTTTGTCAGAAAATAGGGTACCCCCGAAATCTACTGGTCAAATCTGGTCATGATTTTCCATGGATTTTCCATCTTCAATGGCAATGGTGGGAGTATCCCCAATTTTTCAGACACGAAATCCTCTTGTCACTGGAGGGTGACATCTGATGACGCCTTGAGGATGGCCTCCATGCCACATGCCAAACTCGATCCTCATGACCCCTGCAGCGCTTGCTGGGATGGGGCAAGGAAGGTGGGGCTGTGAGGTAGGTGAATCGGCTGGAAAAATGAGGTTGAAGCGGGATTGATGCTGGATTTCCAAATTTGTTTGAAATCTTTGGCCATCGTTGATTTACGGTACAGCCTCGATCAAGAACCCCCAAAATAGGAATCCAAATCATGACAATGAGTAGGTGATGGCAGAATAGTGTGGAACAGGCATGGACATGGACCTATATATTCAAGTATTCAAGCAGCACTGGAATTGACTGTCAATAAATACATCATAATAAATCACATCTTGGAGCCGCCATTCTTGATTCTTCAATACTCTTCATGACACCGGAAATCTGCTGAGTGGCTTCTGGTTTGATCCACGAAGATATTGATAAACTTTTCTATCAGGATTTGACCCCTGCCTCAGGGTACAAACCTTCTGCAAACATGGCGACGCAGCCATCATCTAAGGCTGTCCTTTGTTGCTCGTTGCTGTCCTTGTCTGTTTTCATCTGTTTTCATAATCATGCAGTCATCAAAATCTGCCTTGCCTTAGTCTAGCATAACTGGCCCTACGGAATTCACTCTCCGGTATCTTTTCGTAGATTGAGAGCGTTTGTACACATTCCAAAACCTTACACCTAGTGGGCAAAGTTGTTCAATTTTTCCGGCTGACTTCGACCATGTTCATCAAGCTGGCCAAGAAATGGCTGCAGGCCGATGCTAGCATTGCCAAAGTGCGACTTGTCAAACTGTCAAACAACCGAGGTGCCACACACGAACCTTCTGAAAGCCTGTCCAACCATACTAAAATTTTAAAAGTCATTTTCATAGCAATTGCATGCAGTTTCTACAGGTTTCAATCACGGGCAGTGCCAGCCCCATTTCTCCATTCTCTGTGTCAGGCAAACGCATGACAAGATCCGTCTTCTGCAGCAACTGGCCCAAGCCCTTGGCCTTGGCACAGCAGATCTGTTGCATTTTTTTTGGGGGGGCTCATATCAGGGAATTGGGAAGACTACACAGAATAAATATCACATATCCAACATGATCTGAAATAAAAATCTGGGCCGCTCAGAATCTTGTGTTTTCTTGTGTTTTCTGTTTGTTTTTATGTTTGTCAATACCTGAAAAAATGAAAGCCCGGAGTTGTGACGGATGAGCAGTTGTGCATCTCACTTACAGCAATATCAAAGCATTGCTGGTAAGTGTGCTCTATGTTCCAACACACTTCATGATCTTCATGTCCGTGCTGATTGTCGCCATGCCTACAGTAAATGATTGTTCTTTTTTCAACTCAAATGATTTTGCCTTGCAGCCGAAGACCAAATCCTGATAAACATGTACAAACAATCAACATAGAAATGGCTGGCCAGTCTCCACGTACTTTACTAGCCAACAAAATTTTGAAACAAAACATTATGGACCCCGTGACCATTGGATTCCTCAAGTTCTGCAAGCAGCTGAGCCATCTATCAGCATGTAGGCACAGGGTCGGCGAACCTTAGAGTTGAAAGATGCACACATCGTCGTTCTTCTCGAAACTCAAAACAGTAGCGGTGCAGGCTTCACATCTTCGTAGCATCAGCGAACACACACACACACACACACTTGCAGCTCAAACGGATTGCTTGAAACATGCTAAAGCCGACGGATTCAGAAAAGAAACCAACTCATCAATCAATTGATTCATCCTTATCTTGCCCAAATCCGACCAAGAAGCTTGGTTGAGGTCAGTATTCAGCTTTCCTCCCAAACAACCACTTGGTGCATGAAGGCGCACCCAGTTGCCCATCTGCCAAGCGGGTTCAGCATGGAGGACATTCTCAGTTGATTGTATCACAACTTTCAAACCTCTCCATGACATCTGTCAGAACCCACCTCTTCCGCCACAGCCAGAAGCTGGCCTTTACCAAACACCTCACCAACTCACATGCTGGCAGCTAGCAATTGACAAACCAAAGTGAAGGGTGCTGGTAACCTAAGAGCACTATGCGGACTTTGGCTTTCTTGGTGGCACCAGAGTTCACAATGCTCGAACAACAAAGTGAAGACTACATAAATTTGAGCACAATTATGGACCCAAGGTAACTTCCAGGAAGGAAAGTGATATGCAAAGGCCAATTTGTGATAGTGTGTGGTATGACGCACCAACTCCACCAAAAGGCAAACTTCTGATGGCATGGGATCGGCTTGGCAAATCTAGTGAGACGAAAACACAAAAGGGACGCGTAGCATCCTGTTGCTGGAACCAGACTTCGCAAATTCAAGGAAGTTGCAAACCAAATCGTGGGACTATACATCCTATACATACATTACATATTGTTTTGATATATGTTTTGATATACGTTTTCATGGCAAACAAACAGATTCTTTTCTATCCCACCCTTGTAGCCGAGTCGCCTCCAGCACCTGAGCCTCTAGGTTGGGGTTCTCCCGAGCCACCACCATGGTGTGCATAACACGCCAAAGCTGAAAATCGTGAAAATTGCCCGAGTCCTCTCAGGAAAGTGTGAGATCTGGATGGATCTGGAGGATAGTGAATTTTATTTTGAGACCCAAAGTGCCACGGGAAAGATGGGAATGGAATTCCTAAGAAACCACTGTGAACGTGGATCTCACTGTATTATTATGTATTATCATGCTATGCTGTGTATGTAGAGTTGACATGATTTGACCAGAAAGACTGCGATATGAGACCTGTTGCAGATCTGTTTACCTCGTGTCTGAAAGGTAGCTTCCAGTAGCTTCTGGAATGATTCCAACGCATGTCCTCGTCCGGTCTTTTTAGTGCCTCATGCTGCATGCGAGGCTGCGAGGAACACCAGGCGAAATGTATTCTTAGTCGACCAGTGTCATATCGATTGAAATCTACAGAGATCTTGATAGCAGCGTTGACGTTGACCAGAGGACCATTTGCATACATGAAACACTCAAGCTTGCAACATCGTAAACATGGTAATTTGAACCAGGGTATTCAGCATAAACACAGACAGTGAATGCAATCAATTCAGAGCAATTCTAGGTGAGAGCCACCCACTTACCTAGAAGTAAGAAACCAACCGCTCATGGTTTCTCTGTCGACAGTAGCTCTGGGCCTGCTTTGGGTCAGCTTTTGCAAGCTCTTCAGGACTTTTCCCTGCACTTAAACTTTCGGAGACCTGCGCGGGTTGATGTTCAAAATTGTCCAAGTCTATCTCAAGGCATTGGAGTCACGTGCAGGTAGCAAAGCACGCAAAGCTGTGGACGTGGTTGAGAAATGTTGAGAAATGTTCACTTCAACCACATACAGTAGATACTGTAGATCAGGTAACCACATTCAAAAATCATAGTAAAAATCATGGCCATTAATGGCCAGTAATCAGATGCAATGAACCACCAAGAAATGACACATAATGCATTGGTCATTAGTTCAGTGTGCCAGCCAACGCATTCTCTTCGACAACAGAAGGATTGTCATCTTCCAGGAGCGGCTCCAAGGCGCTCCTGGTGAAGGATCATCTTCGCTGATGGTCGGCTGAAGCTGTTGATACCGTGAAGGTCCAAAATTGATACCGCAAGGGCCTGGCTATGGTGACTGCCCCCACTGATATACCAGCGATAAACGACCTGGATAAACGACAGAACTAGCCACTCCCCAGCGTATTTCCATAGATGTCCACATATTTCAACTATTTAACCCGTTGTTTGCCCTAGCTTGTATCTGCGTGGTCTTTGCTCGACAAGAAAATGCGAAAGGCTTACCAGTTTGCCAAAAAAAGTCTTGTCTGCCAGAAAAATCATTGATACAGTCCAAAACATGACTCTTTCATACTCTTTCTATCTCTTTCTATTTACATTATTAACTAAGACCCGCTTGAAAGACCCGCTTAAAAAAGCATCGGCAGTGAGAATAGACAACATTTGATATTATCCGGCAAAAAAGATGCCCAGTGACAATTTAATGGCATCAAATCGCACTGACTACTTCTTGACTTCAACAAATTGAAGGAACGTTGATGCAGAAATCTCAAAAGAAGCAGCGAGTAGTTGCTCTTCATGGACTGCGGCCGAAGTACTTCTCCCATGCTTTCCCATTCGTAGATCCCGTAAGGAACCTGACAAGTACACAGCTAGCTGTGTTGGCAGAACGACAACAATTAAACGGTCATCCTTTGCTAGGTCTGTTTGAGAGCCCATCAAGCTGGTGCTGGACACAACAAAGACACGAAATGTATCGAAGTGATTCGAACTGCGTGATGGGACGTGCAATTCAAAGTCAACGCAGTGTATTGCTAAAATGTGGAGCGTGGAACGCAAATCTGCTGAACAATCATCATCCCGTAAATTGGTTACTTCATGGCTACTTCGTGCTACTTCTACAAAGAGGGTTCTGATCTTTGCAACAGTGTACAATGTTTGCAAGCACGGTGATGATAATGTTCCGCCAAAGCCTGTGTTTAGATTGGCAGCTCTATCCTTTTGCACACCATGAAGGCCCCCAAATGTGAGAGGAGTCCACCCCCAGCAGTCCTGCCTGACATAGCATCCTCAGCACCAATTGCATCCAATCTGCTAGTAGTGAATCTATGACTCAATCTGACCATGTTCACAAGGGCCAATGCCGACTACCATTGAGTTGGTCACTGAAATGAACATGTCATTCCCGTTCTGTCTTTGCGCAATCCAATCACCCTCGAACCACGGCAAATCAGCAAACTGATCTTCAACACCATCGGTTTGCAGGGAAAGGATGGAGAATTGCAAGAAAAACAACTCGGGGCAGGGATTTGCCTTCCTCTTTGCTTCCAGGCTACGGTACATTCATACCTGGATGGACACATCGTTCATCTAAGCCCACTGGATCTTCCACGGGGTGAGCCTGGACTGGAAAAGTGGCTGGACATTAACCGCAAAGTGCCCGTGACAAACATGTTGCCCCCTATGGTCCCTATATGATCCTATATGTTCCTAAATATCATTATATCCCTATGATCCCTATGGCATCCTAAATATGGTCCTCAATTTTCGTATATAGCTTTCAATGGCTACACTGCTGCCAGTTGCACCTGCCGGCCGATGCTGTAGTGGCACTCCAACCTCTGCTGATTTCACAGGGCGCTCTTTGACAGCGAATCAAAGCACTATGGCACTATGCGTCAGAATCTTCCAAATTGTCATCCTTAGTGGATTTTTTGGGACCCAGTCTCCCTGTGTGCATATTCTGCAGTGCTGATTTTTTCAGTCTGACCCCAAAATGAATAAACGATGTGGGTTAGCATGGCTGGAATTCTGCGTAGTCGACTTCTGGTATGCACATTCTCCACCTTTCGACCGGTTCATTGGTGACAGC
The DNA here is from genome assembly GCA_003297045.1 of Symbiodinium sp. clade C Y103. NCBI lineage: Eukaryota > Dinophyceae > Suessiales > Symbiodiniaceae > Cladocopium > Cladocopium sp. clade C. The sequence continues at coordinate 156,910 of BGPT01001186.1, read as the reverse complement.
GTTGTACCAAAACAGAAGGATCTTAGTGTGCTGGTTGCAGCTCTCGCGAATTGTAGTTCCGTCAGAAATCACTAAATCACTGGTACATCAAAGCCAGCTACCAATCAAGGTGGGATCCATACAGCTACGGCTGTGGTCCACTGGGAAAAGATCAAGATCCACCAACATGCAGGTTATATCGTGCAGCATAGTGCAGCTCAATCTGTACAAATGCCACCAAGAAACGTGTAGGCGTGACCTAACAGTTGAGAGTTTGGTGTCGCAAAAAGTATCAATCTTGCAGATCTGCCTTGTGATGATACAATACAGTGATGGAAGGTGATGGAAAAATATTTGAGAATCTGATGACAAAGCGCCCCATTTTTGCCGTGCTGCTGAGGCGGCAAAGGGCTGCCACACAGGCGCGCCCACAGCTCTCCGTCTCCTGCCATTGCTGGCCACTGGTCACTGCCACTGCCTTGATTCACTCCAAGATTGGGATTGCAAATGGTCTTGGTAGTTATCGAAACTATAGAATATTTGGATCATTTGTGAATACCCCTTTTGCCCAAACCTTTTGTAGCGTGGAGTCTGTCGAGTCTGTCGAGTCCTTCTCTGCATTGGGAGGGAATTCACAACCTTGGAAGTCGAAATGCGGACCGTTCAACTCGCAGAATTTGGCGAAGGCCACGTTCCAAACCTGCCAAGGCCGGACAGAGTAACTCTGGACTCCCAAGGTCTGCAAAATCCATAAGGCTGACACGCCTGCGACAGCGTAGATGGAAGTCGATTGCCATAGAGCACACAGCCGCGCGTGTGGGCATGTGCGTGCATGTCCAAGTAGAAGAGCAACTCACCTGCTGACCACTTGGGAGGATGATGACAATGGGCTGCCAGCGTCAGTATGATTATTTCATATTATTTCCGTATATGTTCATCATTTGCATCAACAAACATCAACATATCTCAAACGGGTTCAAACCTGGGCTTTCAAAGATGCTGCCAGCTTTCACGCTGCCACGGATCAACGATTACTATGCCTCTCTTTTGTGTCGGAAATGCACTGTGCAGCTGTCAATTCACCCAGCACCTTGCTGAGTCCAATGCTTCAACCATTCCAGAACCCAAAACACACCTGACACCACAGAGACATGCAACGACTTGAAGGGTCTGGGATGTTTGGGGAACCAATAAACATGAAACAAACAATTCTCAGCAGCAGCATAGAATGTTTTGAAATGTTTTGAATACACAGGTTTCACTTTGGCTTTTGGCTTTGACATGGAGACCTTTTGGAAATAGATGGATCCGAACATGAAATCGATTCACACGGCAATCATCTGACATCACAATCACCAAAGATGTCAGACAATAATCGGCAAGTGCTGCAGACCCCTGCAATGCCCAAGCCGACTATGGGACTATGGGTCAAAATTCAAATCCTTCAACAACCACGGAGTTTGGTCATTGTTCTAAATTCTAGTATTAACATGCGGCATCCATTATCCCATACTAATTATTGACATATGTTAACATATTATTATTAACATATATTATTCACCAATTACCAAATTTTTGACCCAGACCCAAATAGCCAGCAACCTTCCGGCCATTCCATGGCCTTCATGCTCTCCTGGATTAGCATCTCCATAGCATCGGTTGAGGTCCAAGCCGCCAATGTTGGCTCGAGTGTGGCCCCTGCATTGCCGCAAATTACCATTGGGTACACCCGGTCGGGAAAGTCAGTGCACCGTCTGTCTGAAACACAAATCAGCATGGGACGCCGCGCATGCAGGAAGTCAGAGAAGTCAGTGCAAATTAATGCAAATCAGCATGGGACGCTGGGTTAAAACAGTCCTCTATTTCATCTCATTTTTGTTGGTTTTCATGGNGTCAGTGCAAATTAATGCAAATCAGCATGGGACGCTGGGTTAAAACAGTCCTCTATTTCATCTCATTTTTGTTGGTTTTCATGGCTGGAAAATCTGGAAACACACTGTGGACGCTGCATCAAAGCAATCATTGTTTTCTGTTATTTTGTATGTTTTTTTTGCGCAACACCATGGGACGCAAGTTCTATGCTTATAGTTTGATTGTGAATGATTGTGAAATGTCATATGGTTCAACACTCAGTAAATAAGCCTTACACCCAAACGCGTCCTTGCAATGTTTATTGGGAAAGCTAGAACACCATGTAAACGCACGCCACGACCCCTGGTCCCGGCACACACCTTGCAAAATGTTACTCCCCCCTGTAAGCGCTGCATTCAAGAAGACTTCTGCCTTACTTTCCCGAAAATGATTCTATGTTACTTTGCAGTAGAACGCTGGCTCTCATGATCACACCCTTGTCATTCCCTTTGGCCATTCATNGACTTCTGCCTTACTTTCCCGAAAATGATTCTATGTTACTTTGCAGTAGAACGCTGGCTCTCATGATCACACCCTTGTCATTCCCTTTGGCCATTCATCTTCCCCCAACTTCGCAAACGAGAAGAAGTAGCAGCGGGACAAGCAGCAGGACAAGCAGCGGCAGCACCAGCAGCAGCACCAGCAGTAGCACCAGCAGTAGCACCAGCAGCAGCAACAGCAGGACAAGCAGCAGGACAAGCAGCAGGACAAGCAGCAGGACAAGCAGCAGGACAAGCAGCAGCGGCAGCGGCGGCAGCAAAACGAGCAGCAGCACAAGCAGCAGCAGGACAAGCAGCAGGACAAGCAGCAGCGGCAGCGGCGGCAGCAAAACGAGCAGCAGCACAAGCAGCAGCAGGACAAGCAGCAGCAGCAGCAGCAGCAGCAGCAGGACCAGCAGCAGGACCAGCAGCAGGACCAGCAGCAGGACCACCAGCAGGACCACCAGCAGGACCACCAGCAGGACCAGCAGCAGGACAAGCAGGACAAGCAGGACAAGCAGGACAAGCAGGACAAGCAGGACAAGCAGGACAAGGAGGACAGGCAGCACAAGTAGGACAAGCAGGACAAGCAGGACAAGCAGGAGAAGCAGGAAAAGCAGGACAAGCAGGACAAGCAGCAGCAAGCAGCAGCAGCAGAAGCAGAACTGTATCCTATCTCCTGTGATCTCTCTCCTTACTTGTCTAGGAGATACAGTAGCACACGTGTATGAATTGCACTTTCAGGTAATTACCATAGTCATCTGGCAGC
>BGPT01001186.1:133152-151824 GCA_003297045.1 Symbiodinium sp. clade C Y103 | reverse complement strand
AATTCCAAACATACAAAAACGCAGGTACAATCATCGATGATCAAAAACATGTTTTCCAAAACACAAGCTTACTGTCACAATAGGTAAATTCCAAACATATGAAAACGCAGGTACAATCATCAATGACCAAAAACATGTTTTCCAAAACACAAGCTAACTGACACAATAGGTAAATTCCAAACATACAAAAACGCAGGTACAATCATCAATGATCAAAAACATGTTTTCCAAAACACAAGCTAGACGCAACACGCATCGACTTCCACAATTCTTTCCCGCAAGCTAGACGCAGCAATACATGTGAACGCATTGAGTTTCCAAGTGGAGAGTAGGGAAACTATACGGACTATGGAAACATATAGAATCATAATGAAAATAAATTCTGGAAATCGGTTCAACATTAAATGAATTCAAAGATTGGTGGAAATGGATAGTCATTCTACGTTTCCACAGATTCTTTTTGAATGCAAGCCCCGTAAAGTTTTTTTTTGAAAGCCAGGACCGAAAGTGGATAAGGCTCATGTAGCTCAGCATCACACTGTGCAAAACAACAACAACAACAACAACAACAACAACAACAACAACAACAACAACAACCACAACAACCACAACCACAACCACAACCACAACCACAACCACAACCACAACCACAACCACAACCACGACCACACCCTGCAACATCAAAACATCGTCAAATCGGCCCTAGGGATCCCTCAAATCCCTGGGAGCCCTGGGAGCACCTGGCAACTCCATCGGGATTCAGCATGGGGACCATCTTGAAAACAAACTGCTGACGTAAAAGAGTAGCGCGAGGATCATCGCTAATCAGGAAGCGCAAGAAACCCAGAAAGGCGAACTGACCTGGCTTCAGTTTGCTTGATGATGGCATGCAAATCTACCATATTATATATTTAACTGATTGATATATACATATATGCAAAGTAAATCAAAGTAATATAGGTGCTGCCACTATACTTTCTAAAATGACTCGTTCATAGCGGCAGTGGGGTTCCCATCGACTCTCTCGGCGCCTGGCGTCTCTCCAGGGTGGACTCTTGCAGAGACAAAAATCAGCGGACGAGCAAAGTGTCGAGCTGGGGTATCACCATCCACCGAAACAGAGCAGGTGCGAAAGCCTCGACCAAACAAATCCAAACAGCTAGTCCTTTTACAAGTAGATGTGTTTTAGCTTATGTTCAATGGCAAGTAACGGCAAGTACATCTCTAAGAAGTTGCATGCAGAACAAGATTTGGAACGAACATGTCAATCATGTCAACTGCAAATCTACTTTCAGCTGGCAGAGCTATCAGGCCTTCTGGTGGCGTCTCCACCACTTCTTTCGCCGTGTCGCGAGGATCTTCTGAGAGTGTCAAGAGGTCAATGCGCCGCCCTTCCTCTCGAGATGTGGCAACAAACCCGTCAGTAAGTCATCATCCTCATTACATATGCTGCTAGTGAAAATAGGCTAAGCAGTATAGGCTAAGCAGTGCAGCAACACCCTCGTGACTCTATGTGAGAATAAGACTCTTGTGTACTCTCGTCCTGTTCCTCTTTGACTCTGCTCACCTCTAAAACACATACTTTCAGTGTCAAAATTGTATTGATCCAATTTGCCATCAAATCCTGAAAAAGCGCTGCGCAACCTGTCTGAATTCGACAACCCCCAGTTTTCATCCAGGGTCTCCTTGCTCAAACAGAGTCGTTGACGGTGGAAGTACACTCTCTCGCCACAACAAGGCTCCCACTGAAGGGACTCGCCGTTGCCTTGAGCCAGTGGCCTGAGGCATGGAAGCTGATCACTGGAAGGATGCGGTTGACTGGTGTTCTTGCAGCTGATTTTTTAAAACATTTTCAAGCCAATATAGTTCTTAAATGATCCTTCAAACGAATCTATATAAATCTATATAATCCATTTCCGATATTTCTCAACTACATCTCCCAGCAAAGGACGTCTTTTATCATGACCAGTTAAGCCCGGGATGCAATGCTTCTTCCTTTGGCGGATCTTCAGCTTGAGGTTCTGGACCAGAAAAGCCATCTGGGAAGTCATAGCCCATCATCAGGACATGACCTTTGCTGCGCTAGGAACTCTTTCAGCAGGATCATCAGAACCAGGATTCTGCAATTCAAACAGCAAGGGGCAAGGATGGCAATCTCAAACTCTTGTTTTAAAAATGGCTAGAGGAAAAAGGCGCACAGAACAAACTCTACCACCCCCTGTGTCTAAATCAAGTGCATGACAGGGAACTTTTCTGACTCAGTCGTTCTGAATCTCCCATAGACGTCATCAAGCGCTTGTCGGAACCCATGCGCTTCACCAATCGAACCAAAGAAAGTTTCTTCAATCCCAGTGCTTCCATGATTGCCTGCCTGACTTGCAGCATTGACGCATCCTTTCCTCAGACATTTTGAGGGACATCCAGCAGGGCTTAAAAGGCCTTCAAGACTGAACTTTGAACTTCCCATGTGACAGTAATTTCATCAACATATATCAGCATCTGGCGATATGCCTCTAGCTCCAATGACTCTGGTATAATTCACCTGCGAGGTGCGGAAGAAAGAAATCATGATTGATTCTGCAGCTTCGTTTGTGTGATTGAACAGGTTTAGGTATCCTTGTCCTAGTTTCGGTCACGCATCTTGTTCCTAAGTTTCTGTCAATTAGTTCCTGACAACTAGCAACAATCCTCCAGGCCCAAACCCAATTCTACAACAATTGGCCCAATCACAGCCATGTCTCGAACCCAAATGTACATCTTCTTCACAGGATCACATGCAGCGTGCTCAACAGTGACCTTTACCTGGTGCCCGAGATCCAACAATGCATAGACTCGCGGAGGCGTGTCAAGAGAACATAAGGATACAAAAGGACAGTATCACATGTCCTCATGGCAAGCTTTCCGTTGTTTAGGAATGGCTGACACTGTCTGTCCAGGGTGTATCATACTTAAAACATCTTGAGACGCTATATTCCCGCCGATTTGCACAGCAATGCTAGCTTAGCTCTAATTTGGCTTCTGCAATTTTGCAAAGCAAGGCTTGCTTGAGCAAGATTCTGGTTGACTCCAAGTGCTGAAACAACTCTAAAGGATAATCTATATATCAATTTCAATATATAAGATACTTATTCTACAACACGGTTTTCTTGTTGGAACTAGTGACTACATAGTGGCTCTCCATCTTCCACTCTGCATCCAAACCCGCACCTTGGGAGGTTTCGTTGCGGCGCTCCGTTGGCTGAGCGTCCCAGAGCCGCCTCCGTTCCGCTCGATGCGGGGCATGTAGCTGGGGATGATCTCTCCTTGTCGCCATCCATGTCATGGTGCCATGGCTGGTTGGGGATTCTTCGTGGAAATGATTAAAACATGGTGACAATGAACTAATGAACAAACAAATCATCCACAATCCAGGTTCCAATCTATATCAATTCTGATACTGAAATAGAATTACAGGAAATATTAACACGCCTCTCCAAGATCATATCAAAATCGACTGATTGGGGTTTTGGCATGGCTCAATGGGGAGAATTGGAAAAAACCCCGCACTCTGATACATTGTGCATAATCGTTGGTGTATTTTTGGGTGAAACATAGTGAAACTCAGGGGTTGCATGTCGTCACCAGACCGGACTTTTGTGATCTTTTGTGTGTGCTGTGTCCTCGGTGGTGAGAGCTTTTTGCCCTCCAGCGAATTGTATCAATGCTATCTTGAAAGATTCATGCTCTAAAGTGGAACATGACAATCCCCAATAGTTATTGGATTGTCGCATATTATTGCTATATACAGCTATAACATAAGCTACCAGTACATAGGTTTTGGACATGCTCTCTGCACACTTGGTTGGCAATTCGCAAGTGACCAGCTGCAAAACAAGTTACCCTCGTGCTTCGATTCGAAAAACCGTTCCAGCTGATTGAGGTACTCTTGCATGCTGGCATAGTTGTACCTGGACATGTCCATCAACCCGGATCCCAAAGGTTTGGCTGAAGAAACCATATTCGTAAAGAGCTGCTACCTTCTGGTAATTTGATCTATAGCTATGGAACATCATGATCTTTGATAGGCAAATCACCTTTAAGTGGGCCACTGTTCATAGCCACAAGTATACGTGAAATTACAGAGGGCACACCCCAAACCAAATCAAACATTGCATGTCTTTGACTGCGAAGGAACGGAGGCGAAAAGGCAAAGTAAGTTGTGATGCCATGCTCGACTTGAAAATCCCAAGCGATGTAAAAGCTTTTCCTTGGACGAGCGTCAGAAAAGAACTTTGGCAAAATATGGTCGCAACGCAGGCTTCAAACAGCTTCATTCTACAGCACTGAACGAACCCCCGAATGGTTTACACATTGACAAACCCAAGCTGGACAGGTTCTGAGTGATTTGACAAGTTGACACTTCCAAAACGGCGAGGACTCCACCGGCCCATGTGCCAAATGACAAGAGAATTCATCCTGATCTGCACCTTGTGACGTTTTCAATTTTTGGATCCAATTTGTTGCTGGGAGTCCGCTTCTTCTCACCTTCCACAAGTTGCCGCACACTAGGAAGCAAACATTCATCCTTCAGTCTGCAGGGGCTCTTTTTGGAGTCCTGGCAAGGCTATGGCAAGTGCAACCAGTGGACGAAGGCTTGGGCCGGGGATGGGCCAAATCAAGAAAAAGTGCTGGGAACTAGAAATGAAATATCATTATTGTCCTGAAATGAAGTGCGTGTGATAGTTGAACTGAATCAACCCTGCTACCCGCATCACGTGCGACACAAATGAGGCGACTACTCTGAAAATGGGCATCAACCCAATACAAAAGCAATCAGAACGAACTAGAGGAGACAGTAGTTGGATCGAACGCCAAATGCACAATCTATAATTACATGACTGACATGACTGGTGGTTCGGCTGGACTGTCTTCCTCAGTTAGGTGGATCAGCATAACACGTGAACGGCTTGCTGGCCTCCAAACCCTTCTCGTCCACTTGCTCCTGCAATGGAAAAGACCCGATCCCAAGCCTTCTTCAATCCAGCAGATCAAACAAATAATCATACAACATGCGCTAATCTGACACAACCTAATTACATTTGATAGGGGTGTATGTTGCCTCCTGAAATGGATTGTGAATCACTGATTACAGTGGATAGACTCTGTGAATATCTGTGGATTGTGTTCAATTGATTTTAATTCTGTTAGTTTATGTCGTGTTTTCCAATTCCTGGAAATCTGTGTTTCCCAACACGACGTCACGACATCCCGTTGCGACATCCCGTTGCGAACGACATCTGCTCTCCTCGTGGCACGCGAAGTTGCAATCCTCTGCCAAGCGCCGCCAGGCACTGGAGCCAGGCACTTGGTAACAGAAGGGACGGTGCCCATCCAAGTTGTACAGGTCCAACATGTTGCCTTACAACGGTTGCAACATGTTACAACGGACGAAACGAGGAATCCAATCCAAGAAATTTCAGAAGTCCCAAGAAATGAATAGACATTAAATAGAAATGAACCAAAAGTCAATCAACAACAGTACGACTTCTGCATGTATCAGCAAATGCAGTTTTGGATTCTTCATTTTTGTGACATTTGCAGATCGTCAGCAGTTTCCCCTCTCCATCTCTCCAAATGCAAATGAAGAGACTCAGGTTGTTGACCTCAGTTGGATCGTTAATTCTTGAAAAGCTTCACTGTCGGATATCCGCTGCAGCCATTGCGACCAACAATGATTGCGCCCCTACTTACAACTGTTGTTCGACACCAGTCAAACCCAAATGAGCAGCGTCAAGTCGTCAAGAACCTAGTTGCGAACTGGTTCTACTGGTTTGTTTAAAGCGGCTCCAATGAGATTGTTGGCTCATCCCTTTTGAAAAGGTTAGCAGAACCCAGGTACCAACAATAAACCAATGCCTTTGTGACACTGCTCAAATAAGCCCACACTTGTGGGATGTTATGGGTGTACAGTGTACTCTATATATAACCCTATCCATCCATCCATCCCCCAGGCGTCCCGGCCACGAAGCGCGCCTTCACGGGAGCTACTTGACCCTCACCCAGGCGAACGCCAAAATGAAACCACCGTCGACGGCCTGTGGACTCAGCACCTGGAGCCAATCTTGCTCAAGTCATTTGGGGCTACCAATGGACCAACAAATGGCTGGTGATTTTTTGAGCATTAAACCATGTTAAACCGTGTTAAACCACGCTAAAACCATGCTAAACCATGTTAAACAATGCTGAAGGATGAAACCATGTTAAACCGTAGTATTAAACCATACTAAACCATCTGGATGGTTGATGATTTTGATCATTTGGACCATCTGCACATCCATGGAGGAGGTCTGCTGTAATATGCAGAAAAATGGCGCGGGTGCAGACTTGAAGTTGCACGATTGGCATCACTAGGGGCTATATTTTGACAATCATAATTATACTCAATTCTTTTGGGATATTGGAGGTATGTTCCTGTATTTCCTTTTGGAGTGAGTGTTTATGCCCATGGTCTATGCTCCAATGTTCCCTGAATCAAACTTGATAGCTGTTGCTCCCAAAAGCTACTACTGGTAAGACAATATGATGCTTCATTGTTGTTGAGTTGTATTCAGCAAGGCAAAGTCAGTGCCACACGCATTTCTCCTTCCAACACTGACAATCCAGGGCGCCATCTGAAGGATCTGGTCTCAAAAGAATGTGGAAACGCTCTGTGTCTGGTCCTGCAAGAAACTGCATTTAGCAGCAGCGCCAGATGAAACACTCTTGACTCTTGGTGGCAAGGCTTTTCCAGTGAAGACAAGTGAGTTCATGATATCTATCTATCGATCTATCTATCTATTTATGTATCTATTTATCTATCCATCCATCCATCTATCAATGTCTTTGTCGGGAATTCTGTAGCAAAGGGCTGCCTGCAATAAAGTGCTCCTAACAATTCAAATTAGCGATCCCTGGGCCCCTGGGGTCATTGGACAGCCCCAGCTACACCAGCTACGCGCGGTAGCGGCGCACCGTGAGGGAAGATCTCGCCATTGGCGCTGTCAAAGTTGTTGATGAACTCCAGGCCGCCATATCTCTGCACCTGGTCTTTCCCATCAAGATTGCGGATGGACACAGAAATGGTTTTGACATCTCCCCAACGTTTCCTGGTGCGGTTGTCAACACCCATTTACATTTTGTAGTTTTTCAAAAGCCGATTTTGGCCTCTACCAATCAGTCAGTGTCATTGAATATCCATATTCCCAAATGCGTTTTGCTACAAAATCAAAACGATTCTAAACCATTGCTAAAAATGAGCATCTGGGGTGAAATCCCGGGATACTATCTTGGTACGTCTGGGCACCCCAAGATCTCTCCAAATCTCTACAAATTCATATACCTGCCTGGAGGTGCCCCGACACACCGACACACCCAACAAGGGCTCATAAGAACCCGGTTTGCAAGGGCATATGTGCCTTGATTTTGTAGCTATGTCTTATCTTGACCAAAGAAGGATCCGTGTGAAACATGGTAAAACTATGCTTGCATCCACTGCATATATATATATATACATAAATGAATATATATATATATAGAATATTCAATTATATATAAATGAATATAATATATATATATATATATGTAAAATAGCTGCGTGTAAAGCGCAGCCCTAGATGATTTTCTACATGGCACCGGCCACGCGGTGCCAACCTTCAGGCCACCACTCAAAGCTGGTGGATGTCCCTCCAGTGTCACAGCTTCGTTCGCAAGCACCTGAGGGCTTCAGCAATCGAACCATGGGACCCAGGCAGGCTTGGTAGAACTCAGGGAAGAGGGATAGTGCCCTTCCCTGTGCTAACTGATGTGGCTTGCATAGGAACATTTTTGTCAATAGAGTATGCCTGCAGTACTGCAACAAGGCAGCAAATGTGAGCTATGATCTGTTATGATTCTCTGCCATCCAATGCATCCACGTCTCGACGGAAAAAACGAGGGTGGCCAAATGCGTCTTTACATGTCTTTACTACTTTAGTATTGCTTGGTGAATAGGGATCACAAGTCATCCAGCTCATTCGAAACACCCAGTAGAGGGTATGTATATTACATCCAGAAACTCTTTGGAGACCTGCTGAGACTGTGGCATTGCTACGTCGTCCATACTTCCATTTGGTGCAAAGCTCTGGCTTCAGTCTCAACTCTGTGAGAATGTCATCCTTGGAAAGTCGACAAGCGCCCACCGCAATGAGATGAGTATGATGAGTCACAATACTTAAGGTTGATCTCAGTCCTCAAACGCAACTTTTGAAATTGCTTTAGAGTGACTGGCACTACAAGGGGTCAACACACCATACATGAATAGATGTACAAATATACATAGAAATGGCAGTCTTGCCCCCCTCCCCGGAACTGGCTGTCCTGGGCGGCGCTTGCAGGTGCTTTGACTGCACGACTTTTGGCAGGGTACCTGGTGCAGGTCTGAGGGTCTTGAGGTCAGTGAGCTCTTGAAATGGTGTCATACACCGACACTAAAGAATGAATCAAAAATGAATCAGGGAGGAATCAGGGAGGATCTATATAAGACATTTCTTATCCTTTCAGAAAACTGGAATCTGGGACGACAAGGCTCTCCTTCTCTCCCATTCTTCCTCTTCTTCGTCTTCGGGAAGTCTGTCGTCTGCTAAAGGATGCTGAGACTAACTATGATAAGTTTCAAGACATGCCCAAGACAATAACGACCATCTGCCAAAATTCAGCGGAGTGGCGCAGCATTGCCATTCATTGGCTCATGGCTTCAGTGGCAGTGCACAAGCATCTGATCAATGGATTGCAACTTCCACAGCAAGAAAGGGCCACATTGAGAGCACAGAGATAGACTACCGTAGTAGTTCGGTAACATTTGTAAGATTTTGCAAGCACGTCTATGGATTGCATGAACTGCAAGGTGACAGTATGGCATCGCTGGAGCTCATTTTCAGGCTTCTTTTGACGTCTCAAAATGTTGTTCACCATTTCTTTCTCGTTTGTCTTCTCATGTATGTTTGAGCAAAGGGCTGTGTGGCAAAATCAAACTCTTTTCTGGTGGCAACCAGTGCGACCAATTGCCAACACTTTCTGGAGCCTCATTTTTTTTGCCTTTCGGATTTTATTTCGGACAAACCACTAATGCTCTTGCAGAAAGCCGCTATAAACAACGTGGCGATGTTGCACAGTGTTGATACAGTACCAGCTGTTTCACAGGATTCTTTGAAGAAATCCAGTTCCTCTCAGTTTAGGGATTTCTGACACTGGTTTCTGCAGAATGATCAACCGGTGCAGAAATCACGCGAGTTTGCCCCGAAAAGAGGTTATTCCATGCTATTCCTCAATCTATAGTGTTTGATCATCTTGTCGTGAATGGTTTATCATCATTGTCCGCATCAAAGGGTTCCGTTGGGATGCATTTCTGGACAAGGTCATGACTTTTCTTTCAACGCAACAAACCACATGGCTCCTGGCGCAAAGCGCATCTTGCGCAAACGTGCACTGAGCTGATCCACTGGCATATCTTTTCTCGACCAGGTCCCATCAATCCTCTGTCAATCAAACAACCGAAGTGGTCCCTGATATGCATCAAATGCATCATGGATTCAAACAAAATGCCTTTTCTTCGACAATGGATTCAATCACCAGCAACAGAAATTGCATGATAAATGGGCCCTTGAAAATAATCTTTTGGTCATATCCATCGATTTCTTTGGCTCGAAACGCCAACTTTTGTTGGCCGAACAGGTCGAGGACTTCACCAAAAGGCTTTTGTTAAAGCTTGAGAACAAGCTCATCCTCGTTCGCAATCTCACAAATTCAGACAATTTTTCCTCCTCATTTCATTTTATGCTTTAGTCTTTCTTGAAGGATCTTGAACGCCAAGAATTCGGTCACTTCAAGGACTCATGCCAGACTGGTTTGCCGTAGATGTGTGTTGCCTGATTCAACTGCACCTCTGTGGCGGTCACCTTGGGATGCCATGGGATAGTCGACCAGCAAAGATAAGCAGTGAAAAGTCGTCTGGGAAAAGTCATCCAACATCTCTGTAACCTTTTAAGATCTTTTAAGATATCTTACTTTGCATCAGACTGTCAGATGACAGTGGAGGCTCCAGCTACTAGAACAATCTAGAATATCTCCAAACGACGAATACGAACAAGATGCTTCTGCTTGTTGGGGATTTGAAGCATGGAAGTTTTAGCTGTGGCTAGGTAATCAGCACTAAGAAAGGCCCCTGATAAGAAGTTACGTCATGAATCCAGGAATCGTGGAGCAATTCATTATGAGTTTGCACCGGTGTATCGCATGATGTACTTGGTATTATATGGGTTTGCAGTGTTTGCAGTACAAAAAAATGGGATGAATCCCAAAGATTTCCGACATCCGTGGATATCTGTGGACCCCTGGACCTTCATTTTTGCCAACATCCCAAATCAATTGATCGGCGCGGCTTCCAAGTCATAATCTCTGGGCTTCCAGCAGGGCCAAGTCCCAGTCGCCTGCAACTTTTGGCTGCGGATGGAATCTTTGGCACAGTCCTACTGCTTTTTGGTCCTGGAAAAATGTTCTAGGCAACAGGTGGTAGATTGTGGTAGTCTAGGAGGACGACCTAGAAGTGCCAGTTCTTTCTATTCGAGAGCTTCTACTACCGCTTCTGTGGTCAGATGCAGCTTGAAGTGTGCCACCACACCAGGCCCAGGGTGCCAATTTTGCTCAGGCCCTGACCTAGTGCCGTTTCTGGCACTTTGCGTGGCTGGCCTGAAACATTTGAAACCGCTGGTTCGCATCGCTGAGTTGTCTTGATGTGAGAAAAATCGAAAAGCTTTGATAGTCTGATAATCAGAAAAGGACAAACTTCGAACACCGACCAGTACGGACCATCGTGTCATAGCTTTGTTCTTGAAATGTTTCGGAGACATCCTACAACATCTACAACTTAATTGCTGGACACGCTCACAGACAAAATCAAGCATAACTTCGACCAAGAAGCCTAGCGTTGCTCATTCAAGTATGATGTCAGCACATGTACATTGAGTCGTTGTGGTCAGAATAGGTGTCTTTTGGACATCGGAGTTTTGGTGTGGCAACCATCCTTGAGTACTACCCCCCCAAGAAATCTGCTTGGTGTGGCACCGAAGATCCACACAAATGTAACTCCGATCTGGCACCGGTAGCCCGGAACATGAGTCTTGGGTCATCTTGGGGCGCAAAGGCAAATGGAATCAAATGGATATGAAAAATGATTCTGTAGATTTCTGTTATTGTTCTGTGTATTTGCTTCAAAGAGGCCTGCCCAAATGAGGCGCGTCTGAAGTTCAACGGAAGGTGAGAAGGTTCGTGACCAGTGATCATGGCGTCCAGAAAGGTTGGGTAGTACAGCTATAAAGCCACGTACTTCCGCAAACCAGGGAAAAGGTTTCACGAGCGGTGGTGAACGAGTACCTTAAAATCTCTTTGAAGTTTTCTGAATATCCATGAATGTCAAGCTTGTTTTGGGTGAAGTCTGACCACATTGAATCCCCACACAGCAAAGCTTTTGCATACTGTATCGCAGATATTTGCCGCATTTTGCCGCTATCTACTCCGAGCCTTTTGGAATCATGGGAGTCAAGCGGCCAGCCTTAGTTTGCAGACTTCCAGCCTGGTCTGCCCGAAGGATCCAGCCAGGTTGATGCAAAGGTTGCTAGCAACTCAAGCTGAAGTGCAAACTCAGGAAAACACCTTCACAACGTGATCTCAAATTGCTGATTGGTAGCCACTTTTCTGATCCTGTCCAATCCATCTTTCTCAACCTGTCCCAATCTGTCTGATGCAAATTCGAGGATGATCTACTGCATTCACTTTTCAATTCACAGACCATTTGGGTCTGTCTGAAAATTGGGTGCCCCCAATTCCAATGGATTGTCATCATCTTCCCTTCTGCAAACAGCTATTTGGGGGGCATACCGGTATACCCCAGTTTCAATCACACCCACTTATATAATTTGCATGGGTCCAAAGCAACATCTTTAAACCCGAAGCAAAGCTCCGGACCAATGCCATGCGTGCCTCCGTGCGAATAGGCGCCTCTGTGCAAACTCCAAATCGAAACAACCCTCGGTGATCTTGTGCCCCTCCAACCAAAAGAAATTAATCAATAAAGATTCTGGCTTGCACCGCGCAGCTTTTTGTATGACCCGCCTCAATCCAACATGAACGAAATTGCTTGAGAAACCCTCTGCATGTCCAAAGCAAACCCAAGACATTTGTTTGTTCTCCTGTTCTCTTCTTCAATGTAGCTTGGAACTCCAGGAAAGATTTGATTTCCACACCCTTTCCCTTTCTATCTACAACCACTATCCCATCTCCCAGTTTTAGCACCTCCTGAATTCTTCGCGCACGTTTTGCGACCCACCTGAACAACACACGAAATTTTCAGGTGAGGTGAAGTCAGCAGCATGGTCAGCAAAAGGAGCCTATGATGGTCTTTCAAATTCTTTGAGGACCGATGTCAGTGCCTTTAAACGCTATTTGCATCATAATGCTATCCCTACTACTTCAATGATCTCATCACTCCATGAGTTGCAATACTTTGGAGATGGGCGAACTTGGACAATCACCACAGCGAAGACCAATGGTGGACCAATGGTGGCAGCCGCGTTTCCTGACCTTCTGCAAGCCGGTGTCAAGGCATTCCTGCGAGCATCTGTAAACTGAGCACACAGGAACGTCTACTGCCTTACCTCAAACACAACTCCTGGCAGCCCCAGATTTAATTCCAGCACAGTAGACCGGTCTAGAGTATATATATATATATATGTATTCTGCATGCATCTGCAGGCTAGAAATATGCTACGCTCAATTATTTCATTGTCAAACATCAATGCTGCATGTCAATTAAATAATCAGAATATACCATCTCCATGTTCCATATAAACCAGCTTTCTAACAGAGCGAGAGCAAGGGGGCATTGTGTCTTTGTGATACTTGTGGGCTTGTGGATGTTGCTTTGACACTTTGCGAGCTTTGGGCAAAACACATAAGCCAACAACTGCTACTCCTAGCATCACATTCTCAGCGACATTTGAGAAAGGTAAAACTTAGAACCCTGCAAAAAAGTGAGACTACCCAAATGTTCAAGAGTTAAAAATGGCTCTAGCAGCCAGGAATCTCTTGATGCTCAACACCCGCAGGGATTAATAGCGCAAGGCCACTACATGACCTGGATAAGGAATATTTTTTTCATCCATTTATCGGAGAGGAAAAAAACAACTAGAATACGATTGAAGTCAGCGTCTCTTAATGGTCAGACATATCGACTTTAAGATGAAAGATGTTTCAAGTCTATATAATATGTAATTGGCTGAAGACAGTTAAGGCTACATTGTCTGTTGCTTCTCCTACGTCCTTGCCTCCAAGAAACGGTCCCTACCTCCCTCCAAATCAGTGAGCCTGGAGGCTTGTCGGGTAAAGTCAGCTGGAGCTGAGGTGGGTTTGTCCTCACATTTTCGGTCAAGATCATGGCTGCGGGAAATCACAGATTACTCAGCTGCTGGCCTGTCACCAAAACATGCACGGGATTTATACGGATTTGGACTTTGTAGCGGAACAAACACGGTGCAAGCGAGAATGTGAGCATGACAAATCATGAATCAAAAGGGTCCAAAATCATCGAATATTCATGATGATCATCAGGCCAAGTGAGCAGCTGGATAAACCTGATGTCTAGTCCAAGTCATCAATAGCTGGCCACGCTGGCCGCTGGGCCATCCAGCATCACCTCCGAGCAAACTGTCCTGGGCATGGCTGGGGCTTGACCAAATGGGTCTGTCTGAAAATTTGGCGAAACCCCTATTCCATCCAGTGGCTGATCATCATGTGCCTAGGAACTAACAGTCACTTTCATTCATTTTCAGGGGATATCCTATTTTCAGACACACCCAAATCTACCAACTACGTTGAATGACAATCAGCAAGTCGCTCGAAGCAGAATGTGCAAAAGACATCAAAAGACTGCACGCAGAAATAGAACGAGTTTCATGGTCCTACCATGCACTGATGGCATCTCAATGTCTAAACGATTAAGATTGAACAGCTGTCACATCGGTTCTCTCAAAAGTGTCATGAAGGCTTTTACCCTTGATTCTCAGAACACCCACAACTGTGTCAGGAACGTCGTGCTGCCACTTTACAACCATAAGTTGAACTGTGAACTGAAGACCATGCTCTTATGACAGAAATTATGGTACTGAGGTCTTTCATTTTTGTAGGTTTTTTGAGCTTGTTCTTGATCTTCTTAATCTGGTTGTCCTAAAGGTAGCTATATAGTTAGCTACTTACTTGCATAGTTAGTTCGTCAGTCACATAGTCTGCTAGTTATTAAGTTAGGAATGCTAGGTAAGTTGGTGATTTTAGTAAAGTTAGTGAAGTTGGTTTAGTATTGTTTATCTAGTTAGTAAGCTAGTTGGTAGGTAAGTACGTAAGCCAGTCAGTCAGTCAGTTGTAATTGTTAGTGAGTTGGTGAATTGGTGAGGTCGGTCGTTAGTTTGTTTGTGTGTTCATTACTTCATTCGTTAGTTGGTGAAACCAGCTATAGTTATATATGTTATATAGTTTACTATATATGTCACCAGTTACTTATGTTTGCTATCTATATATATATATATATTATATCACCAGCTATTTGTTTCACCAGTTACTGTAGATACCCTAGTAGCTATAGCGGTTATGGTCAGCCATTGCTTCACTGCTTCACCTGAGCCCAGCACCATAATCTCAGCCATCCGTTTTGAGTGGCCTAGCGCGTTTGGCGCTTTTGGCCAATGCAAAGTGGGACTTACCCTCTGGTAATCTATGGTGATTTACCTATAAAAATGGTGATTTAATGGGATTTAATGGGACTTAGCCTCTGGTAAACGTTTACATAACTATGAAAAATCACCATGAATTTTTAATGGGAAAACATATTTTAAATGGCAATTTTCAGTAGCAAATTGTTAGTTTACCAGAGCGTATCGGGACTTAGCTCCTGATTTGTCATTCGAAAATTCAGTGTCTGCCCATATGAGCCCCCAGAGCTTGGCACTTCACAAGCGCCGGCTGATGAATTTCAAGCTGGGATAACATGTAAAACCTGCGACGAGAATGTCTAGCATATGTACAATATGGAATGGCCTTGCCATCGAAGAACTTTCCTTGTAGACCAGAACTACTGTATAGACTAGCTACTTAGCTGTCTCTTCACAATCTTCCAGAAAAGCATCAAACCAAACCCAACCAAGGAACTGGTATGAGATCCGAAAAATTTGCCCATGCCATCCCATGCTGCGTTTCCAGGCCGTCCCGACCATCACTGGGCATTTTGGTCACTGTGGTTGAACCTCTCTTGGAGGCTGCTGGAGTGGTCCTTGGCTCCATCCCAAAACTGCGGCCCTGTGCAGATATGTGTGGATTGCGGACCACTTTCTTGTGCATGTATGAATCATTATATAAATATATATTATACATACACATGTCGCTATAATTTCAGAAGATGTTGTTTCTTTTCGTCCATATATATATATACATACACATATCTCCACACAGATAATATATATATATATATCACATACTTAAGACCCAACCTTCAAAATGGGGGCGCAATTTGATGATGAGCACAAGCTGCTTTGCAAGCTGTCCAAAAAGATCCAAAAAGCAGTCCTTGGAGTTGAAGAGTCAGAAGACGCATCGCTGCCTGCACAAATCCAGAGCTAAGAGACAAAACTATCCGCAAGGAACGCTGCAATATCTCTCAAAGGACATGACGCATGTCAAGGGCTACTGGGGGACATGGACACATCATCTGCAAGTATCTGCAAGTCTCGAGCTGAAATTCATTTAGGATACTCGAGGAATCTTGAGGGGGTATCTTTGGGGCGTAGGGGGGAGTCCTGAAAGGAACAAAGCATGTCTCTGACCATGCATACTGTCAAAGTGCACTTGCTGGAGTCATCAAAATTTCTGGTCAACAATCAGTGACAGCTGTAAACATCGGTGCCTAAGCTGCTGTTGCTGAGTTGACCTGCCCACGGCCATTGACGGCCATTGGAAGAGGAAAGCCTTGAAACCAGTGGAGTAATTCGGGTCTTTGTTTGGCACAGGAGATAGCGAGTACGACATGCTCGAAGACTCCTTGGAAGCTCAAATCAAGAGTGCAAAGTGAACATCTGTAAAATGAGTACACATGATAGACGAAAGCATGTAAACATCTGCTGGTTTTCCGTTTCGCGTGGGGGAAAAACAAGCCTGTGATATCCTGTGATCTGATTGCAAACCAAAGCAAACTCCTTGCGCAGGCAGCATAATAAACATTCAAGATATTCAAGACAACACCTTCTCTGCAACGCCAACAGCGGTGCCTCTAAGAAGGCTCATGCGCCCCCTGGCACCACACCAGGCCCAGGAAACACCCATTTCATATGCTGTAACAGTCATTTTGCTGGTAGGATTGAAAGCAAGTTGGTGACACATGTTGCCGTACCAGATCACTGGGCACGGGCCACAATGGTCCATCTCCAATGATACTAAGACTCAGCATTGGTCGTGATGCTGCTAAGGTGGCAAAAACTGGGCACATACTAAATCCTTTGCAACTGCACCATGTAGAAATGAAAATTGCTCGCGTACAAGGACGGCACCAGAGAATCATCATGAAACATCTATATTTACAGGACTATGAAAAACTATGAAAAACTGACAGTCAAGAGTCCAGAGTACAGCCCCCGAAATCCAACCTCTCAGGCTCTGTTTTGCCTCAAACAGCAAAGCTACTCGGAGGCGTCAATGGCATCAACGTCAATAATGCAGAAGAAATGTAGCGTGTGCAATATGACTACAGTAAGTCTGATACTAGATCAGAGTGCATGTTACATTGTATTTCTACAATCTACAGTGGCCTGTCCACTCAGGCTTATCCAAATATTTCTCTGGCTCGCCAGCGCCGAAAGCATGAAAAGCTGAGGGCAGCACTTCTCGAGTTGAAAGTTGACATGGAAGCGAGGCGTCGGTTGTCCTCACAAGAAGCGGGTGGAACACCTTCCAAGCAAACACATATGACGTAGGACCTAAAATGCCGTCAGTGTGGTGGCACCAGCACACAATTAAAGCCCTCCCCGATTCTTGCATGGTTCGACCAATCAGTCTGGTCTTCGGCATAGCATTTTTGGGTGAAGCCTGGTTATACAGACCCGCAGCCATTGTGTTGCCGTCAATGTCTGACTCTGCGGTCGGCAGTCCCTGGCATGTCGAATTGCCGAATCCTTCGATGCAACGGAGCCCTGTCATGCTGCCACATGGCACTGAGATTGTTCTTCCAATGACATGCTGTGCAAGATTCGGAACCAAGTAAAGGATGCACACCAAAGCCTGCAACATATTTGAGTGAACTACCTGCTGCACGATCTTGCACAAATCATCAGCGTCTGGCAGTATAACACCAATGAAAAGCCACGCACAACAAACTGCAAGCTGCCAACCCATGGCCTTAGAAGCAGGTTTGTCCATCGTCGATGCCCTGCAAACGCTCGGGCATTCCATGCGAGTTAAACAGTTCCGTGACAATCTCACGCACCTTTTGAACAAGAAAACCCAACCGCTGCCATATTCTGTGAATTGTCAAACATAGATTTGGAAAAAGCTTGCTGCTGTCGGAAATCACACAAACTTTCTGACGTTCTGGACATCAAACATTTGATGGCCACAATCCATGAGCATTGCATAACCCAATAGACACAAGCAGACTGTGACTCAGCTACCTTGGTTTGTCCGCATACCGGCATATCCAGAACTTGCGGTTTTACTGAGAAAATGATGACGATCGTTGGATTCCAGGGCATGGTACCTCTTACCAAACCTACCAAAATGGAAAAGCCACAACGTATTGGACAGCCTGACCATAGTCTTCTCTTTCTCTTCCTTGTCCTTGCCCTCTTTGCCAACCAAGACCTGCAGCTGAACACTCTGCGAGGCTGTCCTCCAAGAAGCTTCAAACGCATTCAAGTGCATTCGTTAAAAGGTCAATCTGGTTGTACGTGGCTTCCCTACATTGCAGCACTATGGCAGCACTACTCCCAATGACACACATATTTCATTGCATACCATCAAATCTTCGCTGCATGGTTCTGCTCATGCTGCATGCATGAACAGTGTAGGAAATGAACTGCTTATATATCTGCTTTCCAAAGCTTTTTGCTGAGCAGGCTGGCAAGCTGGCATGCTTGTTTCCCGCCGAGAATCCTTTGCTTGTATACTCTTGTATAGTGCCGCAAACCCCACAGTTCGCCCACACATCATTCAAGGGAATCTTCAACATGTTTCTAGGGTATCATCAAAATCCCACCCCCGTTAAACTTTAATGTTCAAGGGAATCTTCAACATGTTACAGGGTATCATCAAAATCCCACCCCCGTTAACCTTTAATGTTCAAAGGAATCTTCAACATGTTTCTAGGGTATCAAAAAAAATCCCACCCCCGTTAAACTTTAATGTTCAAAGGAATCTTCAACATGTTTCTAGGGTATCATCAAAATCCCCCCCGTTAAACTTTAATGTTCAAGGGAATCTTCAACATGTTACAGGGTATCATCAAAATCCCACCCCCCGTTAAACTTTAATGTTCAAGGGAATCTTCAACATGTTTCTAGGGTATCATCAAAATCCCACCCCCGTTAAACT
>BGPT01001186.1:1996-132976 GCA_003297045.1 Symbiodinium sp. clade C Y103 | reverse complement strand
GGATCATTGACATGTGCATTTCGTCCCACAAAACACAGTGTTTTTTGACGTTCCGAAGCGTCGTCGGAGTGGGCGCGGGCAAACTGTGGGGTTTGGCCGACTTATTACAATTGGTCATTTGCAAGGGTTTAGCCGGTCTGGCCGTCTAGCCACTCTAAGTTGGACTTCGTCTAATCCCCTCGCCTTGTTCGTCTGACTTCGCAAAGCAGCTAGCTGGACCATGCGCTGCTTCTCCTGTCCCCGTGAAGAATAGGAGTCGGATCTGATTGGCAGGCTTGCCCCTAACACCCTAGCTACAAGACGGGCCAAGAGATGTCAAGTTTGTCCATGTCGACAGGTAAAACCACCTATTCACCATCCTTTTTCAATATCATTTCCCTACAATAGGCTCCTGCAAGCCTGATGCGGTTGTCATCTGCAGCGAAATCTATGACGATGTATCCCACTCCTCTGGAAAATCCAGGAAAATTTGACCCATCTCCTGCCTGACGCAGAACAACTATAGATTCAAGCGAGCGCACACTGCATATCGCAGCTTTATGAATATAATCATCTAAAATCATAGAAAATAATGTAGAGATATGTAGAGTATATATTGTGAAATCTCATCTTCATGCCCTGGAAAACGGGGAGAATGGATGCCCGATGGTATCAATGTATCTGGTGTTGGCATGTGTTGGCACGTGTTGGCTTGGCTCCCCAGCTGGTCAATGGCAAAGCCCACCACCTTGGCAGAATCACCGTGGCTCCAGTCATGCTGATTTCAGATGTGCCCCCGCCTGTCCAACTGCGCGGACAGTTGCAGTGCGCTTGCTGGCCTGACAAACAAGACCTGAGCCTGGCCTCATGTTGGGTGTCAAGCAAACCAAATTGGGCATCAAAATCGATAGCTTCTGCTTGAGTGTAACCTGGGCAATTCTCCAAAACACATTTTAAAGCAAACGTTAAGCCGTTGAGCAAAGGATCTTCCCATATCTTCCCAGTAAAGCCATGGGGAGTTCCCATTGCCACGTCAGATTCCCAGCGCCTGTCCCAGCAAGACAGCTTCACCAATCAAGCCGCCGGCCTGTTCGATGTCGGTGACAAATCAACAGAATCCCAGGACCCATGGGGATACAATGTGTTTATATGGGTATTGTATGGTATTGTTATATGAAATATAGTATAATATCAACTTGCCACTTTGTTACATTGTTATATGAATATATATAATATATTATATGAGTCATAGACAAGATGCAACCTTTCTTGTAACTACAACCCAAACGAACTTCATCCAAATTTCAAAACATCAAAAATCAAAGGACACGTGCGCCTGTCGTTGCACCAATTCTATCTCCATATGCTACTGGCGGCTTCCCCAAGGGCTCCACCGCCGCACACCCCATGAACTATCACTCCTCCCTAAAAGGGTCCCTACCAGTGGTCCACCGCTTCAATTAATTAGAAGATTTTACAACTTACAATACATACCATTAATCCAAGCATCTGAACTTTGTCACGGGTACCCAAAATCATTGGGAGTGATATGAACTGTCTTACTCAAAATTCATGAACTGCTTTAAATAGAACTGCCACATTAATTCGAGGCCGTCCCACTCTCATTGTCTTGCATTCAAGCCAAATCATAGGGGTACACCCTGCCAAATCAATCCGCAGAAGGTGTGCTTAATCATCTATAATCCATCGCACAAATAATGACTCAAAAATTGCCAAAAAAGAAACTAATTAGCTGGACAGAAATAATTGTGACGCAAACGCTTCACCTCTATTGATTTCGTTGATTGTTATTAAACTGCCATCCTCCAGGAAGCTTAGCGCATTTAGCACGAGCATGAGCCAGCTTTGCACATGAAACCTCTTTGAGAGGACAGTGCATCTGCACGGCGATCTCATTCTGCAAGCAGCCTTCTGAATTTGCAACTTCAATGCAAACTTTGAAGCCTTTCGGCGGTGTACGTTGACAAGTGGAGAGCACCCAAAGCCGGTAATTATAAATATATACACATGAATCAAGTGTAAATCAAGACAGACAAAGATGACTTGCTCTCACAAACACATACATGCGCGCATGCTTTTCTATACACGTATTTCACATGGACTTCACACTTTGTGCTTGGCTGGTGCTCGAAGCCTGAACTTTGGTTTCACCTCTGGCCAAGTGGCACTTCGCAGAGCACTCCGCGCTATTCCTAACGACCGTACTGTTTTGATGATGCATATGCTAGGCTACATTGCACTTGAACCAATGCCTATTGTGAATCCAGGGCCAGTTGGTTTCAATGCATCGTTTCCAAGAGCTTTGAAACATATGGCCTGCTTGACAAAGGACTCGGTACTTTGTCCACCATCAATTCAAACCATGCATGCGCACCACTGCTCACTTCACCATGATAGATGTGGATTCGAGCAGGCCCAACACGTGCCGTGCCACTATGTGCTGATGCTCACAGGCTAGCAAAACAAGCCCGTCCATTATTACCTGAGCAATAACCAGCGCCCACGCACGTACTGAGGGTACAGTAGCCATTCCAATTTTTTCCGGCAACTGTCCAAGGATCTCCCAAGGTGTTCCGCTGATGGTCGTTTTTTGCAGAGTACACAGTTGACAGTTGATATTCTTCGAAAAGAAATCTGGATATATCCTGGATCAATTTGCAATTTTGCCTTGCTGAAAAATCTACCATGTGGCTTGTGCTGGGTCCTGGGCACACGCAAATGTCAGGCCACCGAGGGGATGTCACTATTTGATGGTATTTAGGATTATTTAGCCCCAGAATTTTGGCTTTCGCTGTCACTATTTGTCAGCTGCAAACAAGACACATCAGTTTTCAAGCGACGTAGTGTCACTTCGGCCAAGAGCAGCAAGGCAGACTGCCATTTCCCAGCTGCTTTGCAAGAAGCAATGGCTGCCTCCAGCTGGATGCTTTCCGTTGTCTTGAAACAAAGTCAGGATCACTCATATATGAAACATGAGGTTATGGCCACAATGGCCGCTCTATCCTGGCTATTGCCAACAGATTAGAAACAAATACAGAATACAGATGAATACAGCGTCAAACAAATCTGATTGTTTACCAAGTGACCGTGAAAGATATACTGTCAGCTTGGAGTTGATTCTCTTCGATGCTGGTCAACAAGAGCATCGCTTGATTCCACCTGGAAGAATTTTCACAGGCAGTGATTGTGGCATTGTATGGGATGACATCCAATTGAAGGCTGGAAACTTTGGCTTTCTGCAGCAGAGCCAATGCTTGTTGCCACTGGATGCAGTCCGTGCATGTGCTGATGGCCGCTGTGTAAGTAATCTTGTCAGGTGAGTAGTGAAGCTGCAACATCTCATTGAAGACCTCCAATGCTGCCTGCCTTAGACAAAAACATAACATTGAAAATGGCAAGGAAATGGAAACCGTTATGAGTCATGATCATTGACATGTCGGCACATCATCCCCAAAATGCAACATGCGAAACGAATGGTGTGAACATGTTGAAATCACGAGAAAGCAAATGTGGTCTCGTTGCATGAGTTTGTCATGCTCCTGTTGCTGTGGTTTGAATGTCATTCGTTACCCATTGTCAAAGTGCTTGAAGCAAACATGTCAACTATAGTCTATAGTTATCAACTATGCAAATCATATCAAATCAATTATCCGTCCCAAAAATCCCACAACTTCCTCAGCAAGTTGCCATACCTCGGCCTTGGCACACGAGCTGATGCTTGAGTTGTAGTTAATCAGATCGGCCTGAGGCCGCGAGCAGCACAGGAAAACACCACACCGGTGTTTTTTCAGAAGAGTGAGGAATGATCAATGGTATGATCAATGGTATGATCCATGGGTTTCTCATGGTTTCGAAAAATCAGCTTCCTTGCAGTCAATAGTACTACACTGATGTTGTCAAAGTATGTCAAAGTCCTTTGTCCACAGGATTTCATAGGGCACAACTCGGAGGCACAAAAGATTCAAAGCTCCGCAGATTTTCGACGGCCTCCAACTCCGATGTGGTCAACTCGCAGAGCATCTGCAGTGCTTGTTGCCATTCAGCAGCTTGACCACAGGCCCGTATCACTGCCTAAGCTGGTTTGCTTACAGAACGGCTACCGATGCTTGATGGGGAACATCATCCAATGGTCCGCCATTTGCTGTTGGCAATCTGTCATGAGGTGAGTCAGTCTTTCAGGTCTTGGTCAAGTATCAAGAACTTTCCTTCTTCGTTTTGCACTTGATTCTTGTCTTGTGAACCCCAGTCTGATCTTTTTGGCTATGGAGCAATACTGGATGGAAGGCAGAAACCTTTGCGGACAAGCTTGTGTTGGCAGCGAGACACCATGAAGCAACCAATTCACGCACCGGACAAATCTAGACAAAAGGGCCACGCAAAATGCCCCATCATGAGTGCTACCACTCAATCCGATCTGAACACACAATAGTGTAGTATAGTGTTTCTCCCACCCCCAGGTAGGGGAAGATTGGCTAAGTATAGAGGTAAAACATGGTCAAATCATCATAATCATCCATTTTCCTCGTGGTAGGTGAACATGACAAGTCCAATGGCCACAGGTGCAGCACAGGTGCACTGTATGTGATGACATCAGCTTCCACAAATTCCCTCGCCAATTCCTCGAGAAGGAGCAAAGCACCTTGCCAATCTGCTGCCTTTTCACAGGCATTTAGGGTCGCGTTGTACGTGATCCTCAGCCCAGGAGTTTCTCAACACAATCAATTTAAATCCTGTGTCATTCAAATTGGGATGAATCTGGAGATAAGAATATGAGAAACATAGAGAAACCGTTGCTGACAACCCAAGAGTCAAATCTGGTCGCAGTTCCCTTTGCGCAACATCCCCCAGCAATTGAAGAGCTGGCCGACTTTCAGAAGCGATTGAGCAAGCACTGATCGCCTGATACGTATGGAACCAACAACAAAAAGAACCATCAACAATCACTAAGACTAAAATATGCAGGATTCCACTCGTGACGGGATGGACATCTTAAATCTACTACCCACGCTGCGAACAAAGTCCACATCCGTGAGATTTAGGGAGAACGCTTGACCTCTCGGAAAACTGTGTGGAGATATGTGGAGGATATCTGGCTTTCTTAGTGCATCGAGCTGCAGAATTGTAAATAATCAGATCCACCTGCAAAGACCTTTCCCCAACTTCACCGAGCAGGTGCAAAGCTTGTCGCCATTCAGCTGTCTTGTCGCAGGCAATGATTATGGCACTGTAGGTGATGACGTTCACTTCCAAGTACTTCCGGTTCATCTCTGCGAGCAAATGAATCGCCAATTGCCATTCATCTGACTTTTCACAGGCACTGATGGCCGCACTGTAAGTGATCACATCTGATTCCAAGCGATTTGCATCCACTTGACTTAGCAATTCTAAGGCATGCTGCCACTGAGAACCCTTCTCACAGGCGCTGATGGTTGAATTGTAGGTAATCAGGTCGGTCTCCAGCTGCCTCTGCCTGTGCTCACGTAAAAAAGACAATGCCAACTCCCAGTGCCCAGTCTTCTCACAGGCGATGATCACTGATGCATAGGTGATGATATCCAGCTGAAGCTCCATTTTTTGGATATCATCAAACACATGGATTGAAGCCTCCCACTGGGCTGCTTTACCAATGGCACTGATGCTGGAGTTGTATGTGAAGATATTAGGTTTCACTTCATTCTGTATCATATCTTCTAAGACTTGCAGAGCTTGCTGCCACTCAGATTCCTTTTCGCAAGCACTCAGGGCAGTGCTGAAGGTGATCACATCAGCCTTCAATCGGTGCTCTTCCGCACAATGCAAGAGTCTCAAACTGGCTTGCCACTGAGTTGCCCGTTTGCAGTCGCGAATTGCTATGTTCAAATCAATCAAATCCACAAAAGTAGCCCGGGCAAACGTCATTGTAAATTGAATCTCAATCTTAGCTGCTACTTCTTGAACCGCAAGACATGGAGTCTTTGAGGCATGCAGTCCTACAAAGTATGGAAGTCATCTTAGGTCTTCCCCGTTTCACCAGCAGATTGGAAGGCTGACCAACATCACATGTTGTCTGACTCATCATTGACTCGTTGATCAATGAATGGATTGCGGAAGGACGTGCTACTTCAACGAGTTTGAAATCTTACTAGGCAGCGATATGCAGCGATGAAGGTACCAACCCCAGTTCAGGCACTCTTGTCCCTGTTTCTTCCGCTTCCAACTCATGAATGCCAAAGATGCTTGCGCACTCTGGAAGATGAATGTCCAATGATTGGAACCCTCAAATCTATCACAACATAGGACAAGAATCAATAACATATATAGCCGCTTATTATATTCTGCTATTTTGACTGAGTAAGAGCACTTGAGCAAAAGAAGAACATTGCATGTCATGAAATATCAATGTACAGAATATGATTATAGTTTATTTATATAAATAGATCAGATGATCACAATTCACCGACCATCCCAAAATCCTGGCCCTTGACATAACATCAGCCCACTCGTGCCTGGACCTCACCCACCTTGGTTCCATTGACCTTCGCGGTGGAGCGGCAGCTCTGAGCAAAAACCACAGCGCCGTCGCCGGCCGTCGCAACCCAGTGGCCTCCACGGTGCAGCAACCAGACGCGATGAGAATGGCGAAAGTTCCATCGTCTCCTTGTGCCAAGATCACCTCCCAGGTCATCAACAAAACATCAAAATGGCCATTAAAGGGTACACAAATGTATACAGTAACACAGTACCTATTGCTATCAGTGTCATCCCCATTAAAGTGGCTGTGTCATTTTTCTGCCTGGTACTAACTGATGCTTTTTTCAGGGCTCAGTGGGTCAATAGCAAATGGTTTGTCTTTTTGCACTCCATGTTCCAGCATGTTGCTAGCTGCTAGCTTCTGGGGGTGTCTGGCGTCTGGATGGCTCAGAAACTGGCATTTCAACGGCCTCATCGTCGAAGACTCGCTTCTCCAAGATGTCTCTCAAGCAATCAAGGAATTCGCCGTCAGCACCCTGCAAAAACATGGAAACACATAGCGTCTTCTACTGAATGGACAAAAGAGCACTGAAACGAAGTTGATATTCATCAAAAACATCGGTTGCATGATGTGCGCAAGCCAGGTTTCTTCGTTTTGGGCTTCTAATGGGTTGTGAATGCCTCTGCTTTGGGATCCCAGCTCCTTTTCAATGTGGACATTTGAAGATGCTTGTGTCACGACGTAAGCATTGCTTGCCGTGCTGAAAGAATCTAGACAACCTCGCGACAGCAATGGGCCAGCATCCTGGCTACGAAGCTACCAAAATGCTGGCCTCAAAGCGCTTTTCCAGAGTGTCCATGATGACTTTCTCTTCTTCATCGTCTGGCAGAACACAGAGCCGCACCGTGTTGAACATCTCTCTCCAAAAAGCACCAAGTGGTGGCAATTTGAGCTACTTGCAACGAACAGGTGCAAACTTGAGGTGGAGAGAGCAGCGACCTAGAATCTAGAAATCAAACTGTTGGGCAGCTGGAGTCACTCTGGGGAACCTTCAATCAAGGTGTGACATGCAAAACACGAAACAGCAACAGCATTTCAAAGACCCCTTCAATGCAGCTCTGCTTAAAAACTCTATCTTCACATTTCATCTCATGGTGATATTTTTGGGGTAAACTCCTGTTTTTGTTGACCCAAATCGTCCGAATGGGGACATGTTCGGCGGATAGGGAGGCCTGGCAGCGCCAAATCCTCCTGTGCCTCAGTGTCCCGAGCACTGAAGGGGTGCAAAAACTGGACTTTAACATACTTTAAACAATTTCATGACATGATCAAATCTATTTGACCAATATCTCTTGATCAGGGGGTCATCCTTTGCGTGTTAAACTCAATTTGAATTGTTTCTTCTCTACACTACGAGGCGGGAAAAATGCAAACCTACAGCGTACTACAGCGCGTGGTCCGTAAATCATGAAGCCATGTATAAATATATATATATATATAAATATGTATACTTGTCAAGGCTATGCCCTTGACTTGTTTTGTGATAGTGCAAAGTAAGAAATTGAATAGGACTCCCGTGATAGGTATTGACCGGTCTCTTGAATACATTCCTTCAAATTATGAAGGAACTGTAATACCATCCAGATTTGGGAACTCATTCTGGATCCAGGGATGCATGTTCACTGATATTCCCAGCCCAAATCCCCATGGGGTCCCCCACAAAGATCAGCATGCGGCTGGCACGTCTACCAGAAGCGCTCGGCCTGGTGTTCCCAAAAAACAGCTGAACACAAAGAGTCAAGACCACCATGTCCCTGCATCTAATCTTTACAGAGATGCATTATCATATATGACTTGTTCAAACAACATGCCAAGATGCTTCTTGCATTGTATGTGTACACTGCATACATAAAATCAATTAAATCAAATAATTTCATATTATATTATTATATATCCGTCGATCTATGCTGTGTCTTGCATAGACATATTCACATTTGTTCTGCAAAAATGGGAACTCTGAACTCTGCAAGCAAATGATTGATTGATGGTAGATGTTGCCAACGACTGAACTGACACCCTTACACTCAACTAACATTGGCACCCTTTAGCTGGCACCCGCTCATTCGTCGTACAAAAGGATTGTTTGTACTGTCTTCTTCCAAAAGAAACCAGCCGACGTAGCAGCAACTGGGCAACAGAACGTCATCGGTTGCAAATCGTGCTGTTCCTTTCATTGGCGGGGCTGTTGAAGGTAATTCAAATGGAGGGGCATGCAAGTCAAAAAGGCAAAGTAAAGTATTAGAAAGCAAATTCTTTTTCCGTCCAACCATCCACCAAGATTGTGACTTGAAATCTGCAATTGCCCCGAGATTCAGCAGAAGCATCAGTCTTACTTTAAGCTCCATCAGTTCCAACTCCATCGTTTGTTGATTTTATATCACAGGAGTGCTAAGGCTGTTATTCTGTTATGGCTGGTTTTTTCAATGTTCTTCATATACAACCGGGCAATGCTAGACATTTATATGTATATATAATTAGTGTGACATGTGTATAATCATATATATACAAAGGAAATTGACACCAACCACTATATATTAAACCAAATACCTCAGTCTATATGTACACATACAATTATACATTTAAAAAAACATATGATGATAAATTTGAAAACAAAGCTAATCAAAGCTATTTATCTATTTTGCCTGGCCTCCTCCACCAAATCTTCCCAGCTGCGGC
This sequence comes from Symbiodinium sp. clade C Y103, assembly GCA_003297045.1. Classification (NCBI taxonomy): domain Eukaryota; class Dinophyceae; order Suessiales; family Symbiodiniaceae; genus Cladocopium; species Cladocopium sp. clade C. Next base: position 123,789 of record BGPT01001186.1, on the reverse strand, counting down.
TCACAGATGGATACTCTTCCAGCAGATCCCGGAGCTGGCAGAAGCCACGGCTGGCCATGAGGATTCCAATCGCTAAGGATTAATCGCTTTGGGTACCCCTTAAATCTGCTTAGTGAGGCCTCACAACATTGGATTGTTTAGTTTGGAATGGATTAATTTTGCTTCATCTTGCTTGCTTTTGGCCAATCTTGAGGAACCGCAAATAATTTTGGTCAGCCATTCGATTAAAGACCGATGTTTGGAAACTTATAATTTGAAGTGATTTGATTAATCAGATAAGACAAAAAAATACAGTACCTGAAAAAAAAAAAAAACATGTAAATTGTCGGTCAAAAAATTGACCCCGTGGATACCCGGTGGATCAAACCATTGTGCAATTCTGTTCCCGTCCTGAAAATGAATGGACTAGACCAGAATGGGATGGTATAACATATCTAATAAATTCTAATAACATATTAATATAATATCAAATTAATTGTCCAATGAATTACTTCGGGCAATGTTTGATCTTGACCCATCTCCGTGGAGCTCTCCAGCGACCTCTCAGCAAAGCGACTCGCTTCAAGCAACAGTTTGAACAGTTTTGCGGATCATTTTAGGTTCAAAACATCTGCAGTATGTACAAATATGTACAAATTATCTAACCAATCATTCAGGCATTTTGCTTATTTTCCAGTTTGTTTTTCTTCCACCCTTGCTGCCGGTGCCTGTTGAATATCCACTTTGAAGTAGCCGCAGAAGCTATTCACCACAATGGAGGTCTGCACCGGGAGGCATCGTTCAGCCAATGACACCAGCCACTGTATATATCGTCTGCTGGGACAAGATATATCAAAATATCTTCCATCAGCAGGATTCTCACTCATCATTTTTGGACTTCAAGTCTTTATCATGGGACTCTACAACTTAGATCTCGAGAATCCAAAACACTGAGAAGTGAAGCTCCTTTTCATGCAAACAGTTGCACACTCGTCCCAAGATGTCCCAAGATGTCCCAAGGACCAGTTTGGCCTCTGCAGCCTCGTCCGGAGATTGCACTGCAAAGCAACCCACGGTGCTTGGCGCCTGAGCCGAGATTTTCATCATGCGACCGTGCATGGAAGCGCGCCACAGAACCGGCCTTGATCTCAGGCGGAGGGAAGTCGGTGTGGTCCCTGGTGGCAAGTACTTTGCCTGTCACCAAAAAGATCACTGGAGACTCTCCAAAGAGATCAAATATAAACCTGTCCAAGAGAGATTGATGGTGAAAGCTGGTGAAACAACCGCTCTGTAGGACCAATAGATCCTGTTGAGCTGACATGTTGGTTCTTCAAGAACCAGCTAATCTCAACGCGCACGAAAAGCTAGGGCTTCAAACAACATTAACATTGACTTACGAAAAAATCCACAGACTGCTTCTTGGGTTCCCAGAAGAGGTTTCTTTGCTTTCACCACACAACGAATGTTCCTCGTTCTTGTGGCATGATCCGCGGGCAACCCCCTCGGACCTCTGAAAATGAAGTAAACAGTCGAAATCATTTGCCCCTCTTCAACCAATTTGGCACCACTACCTCAGTGATCTTCCCACGCTGAAGATCTTGACCCCGGTTCTTGCTAGCTGCATGTATTGTTCCAGTGATGGCATGGCTTTGGCTTCTCATGCCTATTAAGCATGAACTACAGCTACAATACAATCTGGCCAGTTCCATTCCAAAACTTTGAGAATGCTCGCAGATACTCCGAATACACTCTGACTGGAGCTCTACCAGCTAAGGCACAAGCGGACATGAGCCTTTCCGAGTTTTCTTGAGTTCCCAGACTTGTTAAAAATAGTCCATTTCCATCGATTTCCAGTAAAACATCACCTTTGGCCGGTGTTTCCTTATGTTTCACTCACTTTTGCACTAAAAACCTCAGCCAGTTGCCCAGGTTTCCCCAGATCTCAACTGGTCACCTGAGGTCTCTACAAGCGGCCCCGGCGGTGCAAATCCCCTTGAGGCGTTCTAGGAAGCTCAATGGAAATCGGCTCAGTCGCCCAATCTCTCGGAGCTCCTGAGGATCGGAGAGGTAGCCCTGGGAAGTGATAGGATGACAATAGATGACATACAGAATATCATTTTTATATATAGTGACAATATATAGTACTGAGGTGTCTGTGTATATATATATATACGTAACAATGTAGATATCTATATATAACATATGATGGAATTGATAGAACTAACCCACCTGAACCAAAGCACATGAATAGTATATATACAATTAATTAATATTGTAGTACATACACATAATCAATATCAATGAAATAATGTCTTCACTCCGCGTTGCAGAATGCCCTGGACTGAGTTCACTGGAGAGCGCACGTACAAGTTCATTTGTGACTCGTTGGGTCCTCAGGAAATCTCACGCCAAAGCCTCGCTCCTGAAGCTGTGATCAACAAGGTCTGACACATGGTCCAGCCCCGCAATCAACACAACCGCAGTTTATTTTGTGTATAATGAACATGAAAGCTGGAGAATCTGCCACAGCAGGGTTTGTAGGTTCCTCATGTCTGTGTTTTCGTCTTCACAGCCAGGCCAAGCATGTCATGCTCTCCAATCCAGCCAAACTATTCTTGTGCCTCCAAGAGGTTTAAAAAGCGTTGAATTTCTCCAGGTGCACGTGCAATAGCGTCACACAAACAGCGTCCTGACCGCCCAGCAGAAGCTTCAGTATGCCACATTTAAAATATTGAAAGCACTTGTTACACGGAAGCTAGAAAACATATGAAAACATAAAACATATGAAAACATATGAACACATATGAAAACATATGGAAACATTGGAAACATAATATGAAAACATATGACAACATGACATTGAGACAAGCAGGGAAATGAGTCGAAATGAGCAACCCTCACACCAGTGCATCCAGTCCTGGGATCGCATACAAATCGGCGATGGTCTCTGAAACCACCGACATTGCTCTGGTATTCTTCAACTCAAGCGCAATGTTCTCACCAAACACTGCTCCTCAGCAAATCTTGGCGAATGCAGTCGGATGACAATGGATGACACGGCCTGGGGTAGCGAGACCTTCACTTTGTCTGTTAGCCACAGTTATGCCACAGTTGTGCCACAGTTGTGCATTCTATCCATTGGTCCAACTGCATTCAAGCCACCCTCTCCAAGAAGCTCATCTTGCACTCCTTGGCGCCTGGACAGCTCCAAAATCGCTCATACGACAATAGTACAAACATGACATGTACATGTACAAACGTAAAAACATGGTACAAATCAGAAGATCCAGCATGATCCAGCTAAAACATGCTAGAACCGTCCTGAAATGTTGCTAACTTGACCTACCAAGATCTACAAATGTGGCTCACCTCGTTTGGCGCCCCGCGGAGGCTGCTAAGCGCTTGCCTCGGGAAGCCAACATGTCCGCTGCTAGCCCGTCAAGTTTGCATTCAAATCTGCGCTTTGAGTTGCCTTGAAGATGAGTCCAAGATCTGTGACATACCTGGTTTGTTGTTTTCTTGTCCTTGCCATCAAAATCTTGGCGAATCATTCGATTCCAATTCCTTTCCGCATCGGAGCTTCAAAAACTTTGCTTCAGTAAGCCGGCATTGGGACTGCAAGAACATGTCAACATTTCTATGACTCAATTGTCAAGCGAGACTACAAAGGAAGTTCAATGAAGAAATCCTTTGTGTGCTGACTTCGGGATATAACATACAAACATATATAGACCAGCTTTATGGTGACTGGAGAGATGTCAAGACTTCAAGACTCCACATTCTTCCAAATCAGCAGCTGTGTCTCAGCCCAATCCACTCCACGGGGACAAGCTGCTGTCTACGTTAGCTTGCACTACTCGAACAACTCCCCGAGCCACACAGAAAAGATCTCTCGTTGCGCTGGCTTTGCCCTTCTGATACACCACCTGTGCGTTGGTCTCCAGCTGTTGCGGGACCAAAGGGCTTTTACACGCGTTACATCAAGTTACAAGTACTGTATCAAATCTCACTCTCTTAATTTCCTGCAATCTGGGAAAGACATGTTGATGACGTAATATGAAGCAGAATATGGTCCTCTCCGGCAAAAAGGGCAGAATCGCTCAAGACACTTTGGGGGCAGTCGGCTTTGTCAGGAGAAGACTGACTTGAATTCAATGCCAACAAGATCAATAAGATCGATGATACAGGCATCTAAGAACAGGAAGGAGGAGCGCAACCGTAGCCGTGACCGTTCAAACATGTTCGAACCGTTGAAAGTGCAGCATGCAAGAAGTCCATGTCCACTGGCAGTGCTGCCAGCCTCACCAGAAGCCAAGATGATGCGACTGCTGCCCAACTCCAGGGCTTCCACGAAGTCCGCGTCGGCATCGCTGAAGAAAGGCATCTCAGGTGTGAAGCGTGCCGAAAGAGTCGGTATATGTTGGAAAAAAATGAGGGAATTGGAGGGTTTTACATTGGGATGTTATCCATTGAAGAAGAGTACCTTCACAATCACTGCGCAAAAAAACAACACACGAGCCGTGGTGTTTACCTTATTCTATGTTTACGCCTTTTCTGAAAAGGTTTCGGTTTCAGTGCTAATTAATCGCCATGACATCCTTTGTCAGATTCTTTTGCGGTGAAAACATGTCAACTGTCGGCTTTCTGACTGACGCAAAGACGTCGCAATTCTAGCACATGCGCCCCCTTATTTTCTCACGCGCTAATTTATTGAATTTCAGTATGTAACTCTAGTGAAAAACCGGTGGACTTTTGTGCGGTGTTTGTAGGTTTCTGAACTTGCTTCAATTTGACAAGACCAAACCATACTAATCCATACTACATAGATAATCATAGATACAGACATATACATATACACAAACCATTACAGTTTGAAACTAAAACAATCGAATCCACAAGCTGAAAAGCTTTCCCTGTCCCCTCCAACCCAGCCTGCTTCAGTGCCATTGCTTTTGGCTTCAGAAGTGAAGCATGGTACATCGCCACCTATGAAGCGATGGCGCCAAGAAATCTCTTCACTTGCTGGATCCTGGGGATCCCTCCACATTTTTTGTGTGGTCAATTTCATACTTAGACATTCTTGGATCTTGGAGGTATCCAATTTTCTCTCCTGACAAGCTCATACTGGTATTTTCCATTATATTTTCCCATATTCACCTCATTTTCATCTCCGCAAATGCTTCAACAGCAGACTGACTCCTGCAAGCGGCTGCGCCTTCTCAAGCATACGGCACTCCGCCGGAAATGCCTTCTGTAGTCTCCTGAGTCAACAAGTTCTAAAGCTGCACTAATGCGGCATTGTCATAGGATCATTACTGTACAGTACATATATATATATATATGTAAATTTATCAAAATTAGTCTTGATATTCTGCATCAATGCAGCTTTCACACGTTTTCCATTCTCACGGTGCCTGAGATCGACAAGAAAGTCTGCCAATTCACCAGTTTTGTTGTTCCCATGTCATGTGCTTGTCCTGAGGTTGGCAGGTGCCAGCTTCCAAATAATACAATCCGTCACTGCCTCTGCGCCGCAGTCATCTGTGGATCAAACCACGAGGAGTTGGCGAAGCAATGACGAGTTTGTACTGTGAACGAAAGGACATGCGACACTGGCCACACTGTGATCTCAACAACATTCAACACCTCGGACCTAGGACATCCTATAACACATTTCCTCCGTTTTTCTACGGGCCTTTGCAGTCGCAAGAATTACTTAATCATACGACAACATGGAATAAAGTAATTAGGAGGAAATGAAGACTCAAGGAACACGGTTGGAGGTATACAGGTGATGATCATCACCTGCAACATCCTGTAACACCCACCCTTGCAATGACTTGCGCCCCTTAGTTCCACAAGTATCCACAAGTTCCCTGCTAAGTTTCGGCTTCTTAAGTGATCCTTCTAGAATTCTTCGCAAAAGAAATGCAGGGGTAACGGTGACCTTCGTAGACATCACAACATGGTAACATGGTTCTGATGCAACTCCAACCATCCTCACCGTTGCATCTTGCCTTCACAGGATGTCTGCTGATGTGAGGTGTGATCTGAGTTCCTAGGAGCTCAATCAAACACCACCAGGCAGCCCATGCTTGAGCACCTGGCAGAAGTCAAGGTGTGGTTGCACATGTTGACTTTTCTGGGTTTTCCATCATTTTCCAGGGATTTCAAGTCTTTTTCCAAACTCAACAAGACGCATCAAGACTCATCAGCACACATAGCAGCTACTATATATTGGAAACCCTCTTCAAAATATACCGGAGAAATTCAGAGAATGCGAGATCGCCTTGATATCGATATCATCCAACAAGTCCAAAACCAAACCAATGCGGCGCCTTTGGTGTGTGACAGTCTCAGAAAGCTTGACGTGGATGACCCAGAGTCCAAGACCTCATGGTGCAACACTTGGCATTCCAATACAACACCCTGCACAGAAGGAGTGATTACCACATGCACCCCTACCTGCCCTATTTGGAATTCAGCTTGGGGCTTGAGTATTTGTAATTGGACGCTGCAGGAAACGGATGTTATTATTGTTTATTTTCACATAAGAAAGTGTGGCTTTGGAATCGAATCAGTGCTTTGACATTTGGTAAGTTCTAAACTCCTTTCCAAACGTATCCGTATCTCCAAGCCAAGCAACATCTGCTTCCCCACGCCAAACGCAGAATGCCCAATCCTTCAGTAGATGAAAGAAAACACAAAGGCTAAATTTCAATGTTGAACAAAACTCTATGTAACTTCCTCTGCGTTCAGGGTTTGACTTTTTGCCCACTGGACCCAAGTGCACAGTCCAAAGACAACATTGAGATTTGGAGGTGCAGGGGTGACAACAGCACAGGAGGGGTTTGATTTCATCGTCCATCTACGGTTCCACTTGCAACAGGGAGCTTGCAGTGGTTCCAGTTCCAACACTATTTGAGACACCTTGAGAACATCTGCTGGCATCTGGACACAGCAAACAACACTGAGTTGTTGTTCATGTTCCATATCAAGCCGTATGACTAGACTCCCACACCATGCGACCCCAACAGGTCCGCTCATGTCGTTTCCAGTTCACAAACTCTTCAATGAGGAGGTAAGGCCAACCCTTGAAATTTCGGCGATTCGATGGTGTTTGACAGAAGATGATTAAAACATTCATGGCAGAGAAGTGAAGGCCCAAATACTACCAATCGAACCACCACATGAAATGTCCAAAAGTTCGGTTTAGAGAACCACCCTGAATACTGGGCTTAACGAAGCTTTTAGTCATATCTTGCCCAGTAACATGTGGCACTAGGCCAGCACAAACAGAAAAGTTGGGTCTGGCAGCTTGGTGCCTGCAGCTCAAATTCCTTGCAAATGACGCTTCCAGCCTCAGGGATTTCATGGGATTTCTGACTCTGGAATCTCCAGAATGCCATGGAGGTCCCACAAATTCTTGCAGTTGCCTCGCGTCTATCAAGTCCCACATGGCAAGGTTAAGTGCGAGGCAGAGAGAATTTGAATGTCAACTTCTTCCACCAGAGCTTCCTGGACACAGCTTATCAAAAGTCTTTCAGAGTTGATGGATCTTGCAGAATCGCAGAATAATGCACAATGTCATTCCATGTACATATTATCATGTATATATATATACACGCAAGCATCATGATAATATCAGATCAAATCATGTCATATAACTCATGATTGATGTATACTTACGTACACTATCATAGACTTCCCAAGAACTGCCAACTCTCAGCGACTTCACGCGCCAACTTCACGCGCAAACTTCGCTCCTTGAAGGCGGGGTGAGCATCGAAAAGTCGAAGTGGCACAATCCGCGTGGGCTCACCTTGGCCATCAAGGTGGGGATGCCATGTCCAACACAAAGGCTGAGGTACTTGGAGATAGTTTGATTACCTAAAACATATTACATATGCATATATATATATATATATTATAGAGATCATTAATATATATATATATACATATAGATTATATTATATAAATTATATATATATATTATGTATATATATATAAATAGACTATGTATAGATGTATTGAAAGAACTTGAACTGGATATTGACACAAAATATCACAAAGGATCACAAAGGCGCTGCATGCAAAAGACAAAAACATATGCCACTTTGAGATCCGGTGAAAACTAAATCTACCTAGATTCATAATGCGACGAATCGGAGGGGCTGCAAAGGCAATCCCAAAGTCTCCTAACAATCAATCCTGAAATCATACTAACATCACTGCATTCAACATCATTCAACATCGTTCAACATTCAACTTCATTCATTCAACATCATTCAGCATCATTCAACATCACTCAACATCATTCGACATCATTCAACACCATTCAACACATTCCAACATTCAAATCCTGTGGCTATCTCAATCTACAAGAATCAACAGTGTCTAGAAGTGTCTAGAACATGTTCCAACCTCCAACCTTTGCACTGAGGGACCAAACTATAAAACGTCTTGAGGACTGACACAATGTCCTCTTGTGCTCGCTCCTTCAAAACTCGCGCATCTGCACGGTGCCTCGGCAGGCATGGCTCAAAGGGTGCGGTTATGCCATGATGTATGGTGACAATCCCCTAAAAGATATTGGATGATCCCCTATAAAAATCCATAATTATACAAATAATATATTTAATAAATGTTATAGATGATTAACTATATATGTATTACTATGTATTAGTATTAGCCATATAAGTTATATATATTCTATCATTATGTTGCATAGTACAACCCCCCGTTACAATCCTCCAACACCAAGGGGCGATTCACTGGGACACCCGACGCATCCTTATGCAACAACTTCTGCACCTGCGTCGGTAAGGAAGGGACCTACCCTCTGGTATTGCCTAACAGTTTGCGAACTGGAAAATCACCATGAAATTCATGGGAAAATCAACTGAATTTCTATGGCCATTTTCAATAGCTATGTTAAATTACCAGAGGGTAGTTGTGCTAGATCCCTCACTGAGAAAACAGCTCAGGAAATGGGTGGACTGATGTTAGGGACAACCCATTGAGATGTCCTTTCCAACACAGAATAATGTCCAGCAATGTCCACTGTCCACAATCTCGTTGAATGCGAGGTCCATTAAGCCCATGAAATAGCAGCTAAGAGCCTTCTATTGGCATCAAGTCTATATGGGCTACAGTATGTGCATCTCTTGCCAACATACCTTCACAACTTGTTCAGTTTAGATTGGCCAACTGCTTCCCATAGGACCAGGTTGTTGAGGCTGCCGACTACTTTGCGTGGAATCACCCAAAGCCTCAGCCGCAAATGAACTCTGGCACATGGCACATGCCCACAAGTTGCTAGACTTGTTATAAACTGTAATTAAACAATGTCTGCACACCTTTCCAGACATGTTAGAGTTGGAGGTCACCAAGCAAACAAATATAGCTGCATTTCGAAGAAGACTCTGGACTATGAAGGAAGGCGCCGTCTTCCGAGGAATCTTGATGAACCTTATCCTTTGACTCAATTATTGGCACGCTCCAGCCACAAAATGAAGAGATGCAGTACTTGCTAATTAAACGGAATGGAGATGTCAAACATGATCATGTCAAGGGTGTCCCAAAGAAAGAAAGGGAAGTCAAAATAATGTTAGTTTTTCTCACATCCACATCTGCTCCATTCCTGTGTGGTGCTATCCCTGCTCTAAGTGCAAGTTGAGCCGGCAAAGCTGAAAGAAACATTGCCGTGCATTTCTATTTGGAATGTCAACAGTTTGCCCTCTAGGCAAGGGATCTTGCAGTAGAAGACGCTTCAGTGCCCTTTTTGGGACGGACATTTCTATGATGCCTTGCCGCATTGATGTTGTAGCGCCAGCCAATGATCTTTTTTATGCAGTCCTCCTTCCAACCTGCTCCAATGGCCTTCAACAAACGAAAGTGTCAAGGTCATGTTCCCTTGCCCTGGGCACCCCTTGCGAATTCACTGATCCTGTGGTCAAACGTGAGCCGAAAATAAACCTGACACGAGCCGTGTTGAATTGTGAATCTTGCTGCCAACATGAAATACGGACAACTATAAGTATCACTACTGTACACTTCACCAAAAAAGCATCAATCAAATGAGCCGAAACGATAACACGTACTGAACATTGCTTGGTATTTCTAGCCCCAGCCTTTTGGTCACCCCGAAGACAACCTCTTGGCCGAAGACCGCATTTCCACCTGAGCTCAAAACATTCAGCGGGCCAAAGCAACACGCTGATCAGATCTCAACAAGACCAGATTGGAAAACCAAGAAGTCTGGACTGTCACAAGTAGCGACACAAGGTGATTTCACTAGAAAAAGGAACTTATACCTGGAGTATTCAAGTCTGAAGTACCAGCCAGAAAGCTCCCTTGCTAGATTGTGGATACACCCTCGTAAATGTTTCACCATGTTTCATTGCGATTCCACTGTAGTAGCCTATGGTAGGGACCCAAACTTCCTGTTATTTCCTCTTCCGCCATTGGTTTCCTGATTTTTTCTATCGGAGACTGCTAGTGCCTGGAAAGCTAAGATGCTGACTCAAAGTGGAGATTCTGCGGCCATCGAAGGTCAACTGAGACAGCTGGTGCTGCACAACTTGAACAAGCTGAGGGTGTGACGCAAGCGTCCATTGGCTTATGGCATTCACCAAGTAAAGCAGGCCAAAACAAATAATTTTCTTGGATTTTCTTGGCAAGTTGAACAAAATGATCAAGACATCTTTCATAGGTAAGTTGCAATCATGAGTCCATTCGCTTCACTTTCCAACAGCTTGGACCTGATGTGTATACAATGTAATAATTATAATCATACATATATATATATATATACAAATATATATATATATATATACAAATATATATATATATATACACATATGACTCATCATGACACATTGGCCTTTTTCCATACCATCTGTTCAACCAACGTCTGCTGCTCCCTTTGCTGGACGCAAGTGCCTCCAAAGTGGTGTGACCATCAGGTGGTGTCACAAAAAGGTAATCCATGCCTCAGCGATGCAATGGTTGCATCCACATCCGCCAACAAACTGCTTGGGGCAAAACAAGTCACAAAAGGTCTATCTAATCGAGAATCAACAGTGTTTTCAATTGTCAAAGCGAATGGTTGCCAAGGGTGACATGAAGTTGGGAATTAAAGGCAAATAAATCCGAGACTCAAAATGTTCGAGCAGGTGTTCCCCAAGTTAGCCTGTGCTCTTTGCGACTTTTGGTCATTTGCACATTTTGCATTGGAACCCTGCCGGGCGATTTTCTACCCTGCCTGTTTCTTTCGCATTGACTTGGATCATTGAAATGAGGCGCCCTTTCTTCATATACTGGATGTACCATTTGATGATCCCACTACCAAATCTACCAATTATTTGCCATTTTGGCCATTTGGGTTTGTCCGAAAACGGGGCACCCCCAAATTTGACGATTAATTATCATTTTCCCAATAAACTTGCAATGTTGTGGTACCCCAAAATGTCCAAAATGTTTGGCCAGATTGTTGGTCGAGTGGTCGAGTCATATCCCCATTTCCTAGTTCAATCATGTTATATAAATCCACCAATGTTTACCAATTTTCATGGTAAATTACCCATTTTCCCCAGTAAAATCCGCCCATGTTTCATGGGAACATGTTTCATGGGAAATCACATTTTTCCATATTTTTCCTAGGAAAATCGCCATTTCCTATAGGGAAGTCACCCAATTCTTGCGCAATCCAACGCTTCCTTCGGCCAAAGCTCCGTTTGTCTCTGGCTCCGCGTTCTGCTCCACCACGATGACCTAGGGGGGGTTGGAGTTGGGGGTGGAGGGGTTGGAGACAACACAAGAACCGGGGGTTGTCCAGATATTGCGATTTTAGTCGGAAAATGACAGTCCACCACATCACATCATGAGGATATGTATATATATATATATGTATATATACATATATATATATATCATATACATATGCATACCCTTCCACTATCAGAATTATTTATCACCATCACAATGAGGATATAAGCGCTCATTCTATTGATGATGATTAATAGCTACCTTTTGGATTTTCCAATTCTTAGATATCCTTAGATATCCTTAGATATCCTTAGATTTAGTTGGTAAGTTATATCCCCATGATAATTATCATTGCATATATTGCTGTCCAGATCTGCAACCTGCCACCTCAGGGGTTCCCCTGCCGGATCAGGTGGACAACTTGGATGCACCAGTTGTGGTGCCAAACGTTCTCGGAGGGACCTGAGCTTTGACCCATTTTGACCCTTCATGGCTTGGAGACCAGGAATTTCTGGAGGCAAAAGTGTTGCTAAGTGCTGATCAGAATGATGTGAAAGACATATTTGAAAGGCACAATTTATTCTGAGAAGCCAAGAACACTCGGATGCGGTCCCTTTGGAATGAACAATAATGCACCATTGACCATAAGCTTTTGTCTGACAACTGCATGATAGACCTAGCTCTCCAGCTTGGCATACCAATTCATTTTTCAGGGCAAATCTCAGGTCACGGCGTACTTAAATCTTGGAAAAAAGGGTGTTGCTGCAAGAAGTACAGCCTGACCTCGAGAACGCTGTGGTCAGAAACGCTGTCAAATAGCAGAACATACATATATATATATATTATATTATTATATATAGATTCGATTTCGAAATGGTCGAAGCCCTGTGGTGTTGGCTTTGACAGCGCGACCTCAAGCAAAAAGGAGAAACGTCTACTATACAAACGAGCCAGACCTAGAGCCAGACTCCGGCAAGGTCATCCACGCTTGGGATGCAATATCTTTCTTGCCAGTCAGCAAGATATAGCAAGACTGCGACAAAGCTAGGGGATCATTCACATCTTCTATAGGAGCTCCGTCTGTTTTACCTCTTGTTTCCTGGTTCCTCTGAACATCTTTAAACCACTCTGGCATCAGGGACCGTTTCAAACGATCCCAACCTTCAATCAGCAGTGTTAAAAAGAATCAACTCCTGCACATCCCGCAACAAATTGCCTGCGGGTCATCTAAGCGATGGAAGCGTGTAGCTGGGTCGCGAATCTTGTCCTTAGAGAAGCAGCGACATCCTGTTGTTCACTTGCCGCTGGAAACAAGTGTAGTCAAGAAAGTGTATTCCACCATCTTGGGTGCGCGACGCCGGCTTCTTTGCGCCTCAGGTTTGTGACTTATTGGCTAGCAAGAAAATGCAAAGTGTATTGTTGTATGGTAGCACATCTCACTTTTGGCATCTTTGCTATTCTGTTGAGAATCAGATGGATGAAATGCTGTGATGTGTTTGCATTTTTGGAGGTGAAGAGACATGCCGCTTTCTTTACTGCCTGACAGTGTGGTGAATCTGTGATCAATCAAAACACCGGTTTTGAATCGCTTGAATGGCAATACTCTGAAGAAACATTGATGCAAGTTGTTGTGCTGGCTGGAATCATGTTTCCATATTGAATTATTATGATCATCAGCATTGCAACGGCCGGCATCAGGTGGCCATATTTAAGCACCTGCACTATAGGGGACCATGAAAACCTCTGCTCTCAACAGGGCCATTCCAAAGTCATGCTAGGCGATCTGGCTGGTTGCCTTTCAACCTCAGTCGTGGCATTCAAATAAGGGCTGCGGATACCTACAATTTCCTGCAATAGTACCGACACAAGAAGCACTGATAAAATATATGTATTGTATATACAAGATAAAGTTTTCCGACTGCAGTCTTCAAGTGGCTGAGATCTCCTTGCGAAATACCAAGGTATCTGGCCTACTGACAGTAGAGCTTTTCTTTATTGCCACGATTCCATGAGTATGCTTGTGCTGTTTAGAAAATGAAACAGCCTCTCAATAGCTCAGCACATGCCCAGGGTCTCACAAACTTGATCAACAGATCCGACCGACTCCTCTCAATGTCTCACGGCAATTGCATCTCCAAGCATTCCCATCATCTAGGCTATCCGGACGACGATCGCCGTCTGGCATTTGTAGTTACCTGACGGCTGCATCCAAAAGTAGGCTGGGCACCATGTACACTTGATTATCTCAGAGAATGAAATCAACCTCCGTTGCATGAATTATGGGTCAAAAGGAACTGCCAGTCGAGGCCACGGAGAAACAATCTACTGGAACTCCCTCCAAGAGCCACCCTATTTCAGGTAACTATATACATCGATGTAATCCTAGAGGAACTACTATATCTCAGTGAAATCATTAGCACACATTTGTAGTATCATTGGGAATTTTGCAGGTTTTCAGGCACTGTAAAGTGCAATTATACCACTCTGCAGGCAGCAGCATGACTTCTTTGAGTCGTCGCTTCGCCACCTTATGCGGAAGGACCACCGCTCGGCCTCGAAAGGACCTGATCAAAGTCCAAACAAAAGGCACCATCGCCGACGAACTGAGGGAACCATGCACTGTATTGCAGTTTAAGGGATTTTAGGGGTGTCTCTCCTGCATTTATCTGCTTTTCTGCGCCCAGCAATTAAGTCAGACTTGCGATTTGTTTCTTTGTTCACTAATTATTCACTAGTCACACTGGCAGGAAAGCGTTGTAGTGCAAGATAGAAACATATTAGAAACATCTTGCTTGAAGATAAGGTATCTGCGCATTCCACCCTCTACCCCAGCACGCTGCTGCATCCGACTGCTTCAAGGTACATAATCATAATTCAATAAAGACACAACAATGGCAGCCGCTGCTGTCTCCACTGTAATTACCTACAACAGGACGAAGACAAGACGAAAGAAAAAAACCGAGAATACGGCCGACTACGGATGGAAAGAAATGAACACAAAACGTGTGATCATGTGCGTGATCAAATTTATATTTCTTTTGTTCTCAACCGAAGCAATTAAAACAGCCGTAACCAGGGAAAAATATGGAAAAATTATATCGAATGAGAAAATGCATGGCAAATTTACAAGCTCCAATAAGACAACGGCAGCGCAGCTGCTTCGGTCAGGAGTCCGGGCTCGACGATCAGAGATGACAGGGATTCAGGCACTGTTGCAGCTCTGGAGTTTGGCAGCACCTGCCACCAAATCTATGTCAATGTCGTCCTTAGTCGTCCTTTCAAAGCCGCAATGCTGCAACATGTTTGCCGTGGCAATGTGCACATTAAACAGTTCGCTGTCGGTTAGCTTTGCAATCGAACACATCATTCAACTTCCAGTTCCTCTTCTGCACTGCAACATCTCCCTTCACCTGACACCTACTGTGGATGGACACAATGCTGCACTAGTCGGTACTGTAGATAGTTTATCCTCTTACTATCCCATTTTTTACAGGGTTACTTCCTTACCAATAGTTGCCATTCCCAACTGCTGCAGGGTTTTGTCCATCCACTATCTCAACTATTCTTTTCAACTGCTTTTGCGAGGCATTTCTTAGCTTGGTGTCAATGAATTGATACCAAGATGCCGCGGGGATGTCACACTCCATCGTTGTCACAAAGTGCAAACCATTTCCTTATCTTCATCATACTTCATCAATGTTCAACCCTGGTTGGAGATCCTCCAAGCCCGCTTTACACTGAGATTCTGTTCCACAGAAACATATTTCGAAGTCTCTTGGTTCAATTTGTCTGTAACTGTTTGGAAAAGTCATGCTGGGTCATTTCCATGTTCATTCTTCATTGCAAACACAAGTCTGATGTAGTTCTAACGTGCGAATGGAGAAAGTGCCAAAGACCTGACAAGCAAGGGGCTGGACATCTTGCTAGACCCTGCACAAAGGAAGCTCACTGACATTCGAGGTCTCCAGTGGCTGTTTCTGCAAAGCTGGGCTGCAATACAATGGCCACAACAATCGTTGACCTGGGACCCTGGCATCTCTCAACATTGGCAATGGCAAGCAGCTAGAGACATTAGATTGACAAATAAAACCAGAATTTGCCAAACACTTCCCTGTGGCTGTTCAGAGCGCCGGCACAAACACCATGCCAGATACATACACACCATATTCTATGTGCATACTACCCGCATACATGTACGTCCCTTCTGACATCTTGAGAAAACAGTCAATGTAAGTGGTTAAGCCCTTGAATGCTTTTTTCAGGTCATGCACATCACGAGCTAGTCGTCCACTACACAAACAAGACATATCCATGCCATTCTGAACTGCATTTGCAAGCAGCCACTTGTCGCGCGAGTTTAGAATAATTGGGGCCCCCATTTGGGCAGCTGCGAGCCAAGGTTTGAGAGCATCCAACAGTCACTGTCACTTGGTCAAGGGAAGTTGGCAAAGATGGAAGCCTCTCAGGACTCCAGAGTCTACATGTTTTTTGAAACACAGCTGCTGAGAGACTCGAAACCTTGTCCTTTGGACAAGTCGGCCACAACAAACAGTTTTCCAAAGGCTTCAAGCCACTTGGTATATCCCAGAGCGAAGGACCCCCAGCCCAAACTCCTTGGAACGGAACAGATTTGGCGGCCCCCAGCTTTGGGATATACTCAAATGCAGAGGTTGATTTTAACAAACTCTGCAGTGCTCAGGACCATATCCAAGAAAAGAATTGATATCAGAATCATAGAGAACATGTGCTAAGAGATTTCATCTGCATCCTGCGTGCATACGATTACTCATCTCATATTAATTACCTGTATTACACTCATCCTTAATACATACAACACAACAAGGCTCGTCGGAGTCAAAGTATTCAACTTTTATTCGTACAGGCCTTCCAGGGCAAATAATGATCTGCCAGTAAGGATGAGAAATGTTGTCTGCACTAACAGGAAGGTCCTGTGCCAGATCGGTGATACCGATTCTTACAGCAGCCTCTGCTTGTCCTATCTTTGCCGTCGCTAGTGCAAAGTACTCTCTGACTACTAGTGTATTTACCACTATTTGATGCATTTCCAGGATGCAACCACAGTCTTTTTCAGTGGAGTGGTGCAAGAAAAATTAGAGGAACAACAACTCTGGTATGAATTGGACAAGCAAATGAACTGCAAACCTACCACCCTCAGCAAAAAGGTGCGGAATCAAATGCTCAGTCTAGATACAAAATGATACAAGTCTACAAAATACACATCCATTTGCCTGACGCTCCCGTTTTCTTTGGCTTCATGGCGTACATTAGGAACATGAATAAGCAACAAGGGATACTCTTGCGGAGGCAACGCGGCGCAGAATTGCAAGTAGAGCATGTTCTCGTCAGTTCACACTGTTTTTTTCACCTAATTGAAATATATTGAAATCCTGGTTGAAACGAGTACCCGAGTAAACAAAAGGCCATGAGGAGAGTCAAAGGTGAATTCGCTGAGGGAAGTTGAGGCCGCGCTCACGGACCTCTTGCTTTGTATGTAGCGGACTGGGGTCTTGTTCGCCTGGCTCCACAAAAACACGTCCAACTGCAGCTGCTGGGACGTGAAGACTCCTTGGCCCAATCTCTGAGTTTTGGAACACTCACAACATGTTGCAGGGGTTCGCCGCGGTTGCCTTTGGGCTGCTTGTGCCGTTCCATCGGCACAATCCAAACGCGGCAAACTCCTTGCAACTGGCTGCAGCTCAACTGCACTTCTACCAACCTTGTGCGTCTGTCAACTGTTTCTGTGCTTGAGCTGTCGAATTCAAGACAGGAATCCATCATGAATGTCTGACTTCAATGACCAGCTCTGAAACCGCTTGACACACTCGCAACACGTTTGATAGCAAATGCTATGAATATGAATGTTTGCTTCCTACACAGAAAGTACCTGACGCATTTCACTTGCGTCATTCATCGTTCAAAAAAATGTAAACAGCAGTGTGTTTGTCTCGTCCATCATCTAGCCAATATTCCCACTTCGTGTCACCGCCAGCTGTGACTTCCCTCTTCCAAAAGGTCACCATGATATCTGTTGATTTGGACATATCATCTCATTCGATTGCGTACATGTGATAAAACAACTATGGCATGATCAAAAGTCTACAACAGGAATCATGCTATTTGCATCTGCCTCGCTGACCTTTCCGATGCAATGCACAACACACTGTGCAGAGGAGTCCTGACTTGCTCCATTTCTTCTGGCATCTGTCCTGGGAAGGCATGAAGATCACTGGCCGCCGTGCACCAATCTAAACTTCGTCCATTTTGCACTGGCACTCACCGTATTCCAAATTCCAAACTCTGTTGCTAATACTCATCATCATCATCATCATCATCATCATCATCATCATCATCATCATCATCATCATCATCATCCTCATCCTCATCCTCATCCTCATCCTCATCGTCGTCATCATCGTCGTCATCGTCATCGTCATCGTCATCGTCACCATCATCGTCATCGTCATCGTCATCGTATTATCATCATACTTGGACAAAGGAATAGTGTGTCGTGATCTATGCGTCGTCGTGCATTGATCATTGTTGAATTCTCCGTTTCAATGAGTTTAAGCAGTGCCCCTCACATAGCTTCTTTAGATGGGGATGGATCAAAACTTTTTTGGGGGAAATCAACATCCACTTACTCACTATCTTGGTGTTGACCACCAGGTTTTTGACCAATTTTGGCTGTTGAATCCACCAGTTGCCAGTTGCCCCAGTGGATGCCGCAAATTTCGGCCCCCGGGCGGACTGATCTCCCAGCACTTGCAGGCCGCGACATGGACAGCGAGAGCGGGTCTGAGGCAGATTGAGATGTCACCTGCCGCAGGAGCAGAAAAACCATCAAAAACCGTACCTTTGACTGGAGTTACCCTCTGGTAATCACACCTGGTAATGGAAAATCCATGAAAATCCTGAAATATCCTGAATTTGTTTCCATTTAAAGTTGATGTAACTCCTTTCAGAGAGTTTGCGACCCACTTGTCTGTTTCAAAGATTCACAGTTCTTAGGTGGGGTTCTAACCCAAGCAAGATCGAGCAAGATCTCACGGAAAGTCACAGTCATAAGGAAATACCCGGTTGCAATCAAGTCTACTATTGCAATTTTCAATCACCGTATGCAAGAGGAACACATTTACAATTCCATGTTTGATTACCAGAGAGTCATAGTCATAGTTTTGAATTGGCGTTGTGTAGAACCTCTAGGTACGCAGTCATTCAACCCCCTCACACTGCTTCTTCTAAACCACTTCTCGATAGTACAGTAGACAGAGACATGAAGAAAAGATGTCGCACAAACATTGCGCATTGCAACCACTCTGGCGATATACTCGTATAGAATATATATATACATCTATATGCATATATGTATATGCATACTTGTATTCTACCCAGGCTTGATATTTTGCATATCGAATCGAAGCTTGAAACGCCAATTCCTTTACCACAAGGCAGGGATACCCTGGGCGTGTTGGTGGCTGGTGGCCAGGATTCGGTTTCACATGAACAATGCTGAGATGGGAATGGATCAGTACGCAGTGCAAGGTGGCATATCGTTGTAGCATGTCATCAAACCATTCCACAATTTAAGAGTTTCAAACGTTTCATCCCACGCATATAATAACATATCTACTGCGCTGTTGTTTCGCTATAACATGCTCTAACCAGTTCTCCGGCCCCTGTCATATTCATGCATCTATTTTCACGGGATATGCAATACATTGCAATATTGCATCATATCACTTCCACTGCAACACTACAACTACTTGACATCGTGCCATAAACACACCCTCTTGATGTTCTGCGCCTTGACGAATAGATTTGATTTCCTTGGTGACATGACCAGCTTTGGTACTAGTGATGTCCGACAAACCAACTTCCCAGTGCCCGAAGACGCACCTTGCGACAAGACCTGAAGGACAGGCAAACCAAAAGGTTTTACGAGATCATGAAAGAATCCACCAAATGTGGAATGTTCCGTGAAAACGACGCGCCCTTCAAAGCATACAAGTACAGGTAGGTGCGGCTTTGAACGAATCCTGTGGTTGCGGTATTGCGTTTAATCAGCCCTGTTACAGGATGCTAGAGGCACAGGGTAATTACAATGGACAGACTTTCAACGTATCATGTACGGTAGAGCCTTCTTGAAACTATCCTGGCGTAGGGCTTACTTCTGAACCAACCATTTATCATCCTAAGAATCCTGTCATTGGCTTCATTTTATCAACTTTAGATTCTTTAGACCGTCAAAAAAAGGAAGGTTTGGCATTCGACATTTAAATACAACCTCTTGATTGAATTTGCTCGAAATATTCAGTTTACATGGTACGCATGCACGTCACACGCTGCGAGGCGTCCAAGTGCCCCAACCCATCGATGCTTTGCATCTTGAGCTTGTTCTGCATCTGGACTTTCATCGCCTTTCAGAAGAGATTGAAAATCCGGAAATACAAGACAGCACATGGCATCGGAATTCCAAAGGATTTGTGACTAAGTGGCATGAGGCCTCATCGATACGCGTTGCTAATGGGGTGGAGATCTCCCCGAGCCTGCCGTGTTGCCAGCAACTGATCCAGGGCGTTCCTGCGGCTTCAAACAAACAAATGCGTGAGGCGGAAGATAGATACGATATTAGATTAGATTTGTGTATATAAATATAATAGATAATGTACGATATCATGAAGAGTGTCTCTCTAATATTTTTGTATAGTATATGTACATAGTATTCAAACTATTATGACGTAAACATATGTAAACATCGGATATCCTTCCGCTTGGTATCAGACTGTGTTGATTTTCTGCAGGTGCAGTACGACCCGCCGCTTAGCACCAGTGCAACAAACAAGAGATGACTTAGCTGTAGAAACAAAGGGTGGAAATCCTACGTGGGTTTGTCTGAAAATATGGTACCCCACACAGCCCACTGGTTTATCATCACTAGTCCTCACTTTCCAATTTTACAATCTATTAGCATATGTTAACATGGCCATTTTGATGGTAGGGGGCCCATGTTCAAAGAGACCCGCAGGGTTGAAGAGACCACACTCCTGGTGCTGCCCAACTTTGCTGCCTGCAGAAGCGCTGTTGGAAGTTCAAAGGGAAGCCACAGCCATTGAGGCCCAACATGTTTCAATGCTTGGCCCAGCGGCCCAAAATCAAAATCCTCCGGCCTTTGCCAGGTTTTCTTTGCCCAAGCAGCGCTTTTCACTCTTTGCCAGAGATCTTTCGGCAATGGCGATGGTGTAGTCCACCTGCCCGCGCCGCACTGCATCTGGATATCTTTAGGACCTTAGGAAAAAAAAGATGTCTAGAGCGGTTTTCCCTACTGATTGATCAGATTTGTTCTTAAGACTCTTTTAAGACCATTTTGCTGAACATTGTGTGAAGCAAACCTTCTCTAAGTTTCTTAAGTGAGGCGATGCTTTAAAGGTGGTCCTCTTTTCGTCCACACATTCTTGCTGATAAGACAGCTGACCCAGCTCAACATGAGCTGAACGTCAAATGTTCTCAAGGCTCAAGGAGAATACTGTATTGTTCCTGAAAATCTCGAAGCAAAGAAGTCTCTATAGTTGTCAATTCTTAATTCTGTTAAAATACAATTTCTGGTATTTTCTGGTTCAAATTCTGTTAAAATTACTCCAAGCTTTTGAGAGAAAACACCTTCTCACCACCGTGGCCTCACTGGCATGTTCCCGTAAGAGTTTTGCAGCTTTTTCGGTTTCCAGCAGCCTGGCACATGGGTCTTTTTGGGAAATAGGAATCAGGCCCTGAAAGTCCTTTGATGTGCATCAACATTTTTCGGCTTGGAATAACAGCGAAGAACTGAGCCCAGCCTGCGCTCCAAAAGAAGCTCGGCCCTCTGTCGCAAACGTGAACAATTCTGATCAGTGCTTTGGATAGATTTGCTACCTCAGCGAAAGCACTGCCCGTTAGGGGGTACCCCTCCGAAATTCTATGATAAGAAGGCTGATGCTCATTGGTTTCATGGCCTCAAACTTCATTTGCAAGCTGTTCAGTGGAACTTGCAATGGTCTACAGAAGAACTTTCAGGATGCTTCATACTAGTAATCATTAATACAGGTGTCTGAAAATGTGTGTACCCGTATACCCCCAAATGGCAAATTGAACTGGGAAAATGATCACAACCTAGATTTGGGGGGTTTCCCAACATCATAGATCTCCCATTCTTTCCCCAACATAAATCCCATGAAAAATCCCAGAAATCACACCAGAACAGGGCTCCACTTCTCTGCGCTTCCCGGCTTCGCGACAACAAATCCTTCGCAGCCAGCAGTAGATGATCGGCCCTGGGCAGCAGCTCTTCATTGGCCGGAGGCACTTCCACATCTGCGGCAATGCAGTGACTTGGGACACACAGGGAACCTCCATGGAGGATACCCAATAAAATGGCAATTGGATGGGACGGAATAACAGGGTTTTAAATAAACTCACTCGGCTTTTCTTGGCGTTTGGTGTTGGAAGAAAGATGTGGATGTTTCTGCAAAAAAAAGTAGAGCATTATAAGAGGTAAACCGTATACAATGGTGAGACAAAAAGGAAAATCAGTATATAGACCAACTTGGCGTTGGTTAAAATCTCCATGTGGCGTTGGCAACATTCCCATGTCGGACGGTTTTGTAGAATTCCCCCATTTTGGTAGGGTACAATACCAAGGTTTGATGGTTGAGTTGAAAGCATCATTTTGGGTTAGACCTTCAATTTTTTGCTGAATCAATCCACATTTCATGATGGTAAAAAATCCTCCTATTTTCGTGTCTTCACTTTTAAGCCCGTTTCTTTTCGTGTTCTGAATCCCAAGTATCCTTGGGATGGTGAAAAAAAAAACATAATTTTCATGGTTGGAAGCCCTTCTTGCCATGTCAAAATATGTCAAGTTCCATAGAAATTCCCAACCTTTCGATGCTGCTTCGGTCATCCCACCATCGAAACGCCGCTCCTTCCGGTGCTTCGGCGGAGACCGACATCAGCACCGCTGCGGTGGCGCGACACTTCTCAGCAGCATGGCGCTGGCTGGCAGACTCCTGCGACCGTTTTTGTTTCAGGTGCTGTGTGGGATGATTTAAGAAACCATCCAGAATTGGAGTTTATGAATGGATGTCTACTGTCTACTGCTATTTGGGATGATCTCTGAGACAAGATCATCATAAATCATTGCGGGATACAAACTGTACCAATAAGGGAATTCACGGCTGATTTTTTTGGGAACTTACATCAAGTGTACCCTTTCTATAGGGTACAGTTACTGTATATGGGATGTCTACATTGACAGTATTGATGGTATAGGCTACGGTAAAGGGGTTCAGACTATCCCCACCATTCAAGTACGGTATAGGTAATCAGAATTCCAATAGATTCAAAAAGACCGTCCTCTGTTCAACATTGCACAAGCACGTTGTATGCAGAACCTGAACAACGTGGTTCCCCGCATTCTCATTTTTGCAGAGTCATGAACAAACTTGCTGATGGATCATCAAGCGTCAGCATTCCACACTCCTTGGAGATGTCATTGCGCAACCTTGGTCAGGTTGCATGGTGGATTCAACTTCTTGCCCTTGTATATCAATTCCATTCCACAGGTTTTTGCGATTTGTCTTGAAACAACCAATCATCAACCATACAACTCTCTGCTTCTGTTTCAGTAGCCAAAGGCAATCAAAAGCAACTAGCAGATACTGTGGATGCTCTCTGGATGATCCATGACAGGTCTCCGCACTCTGTGATCATCTCCAGCGCTCTTCGGCATTCGCCTTCGAGACTCAGCAGCTCGGTCCGGGCATCACCTGGCAATCCCACGATGCCCAAAGATCTCCAATGTCCAGCTCTGACAAAGCGTTGGCATCAAAAAAAGGCTACCAAAAACACATTAGCATTCTCCATGAGATCCAACTCAGGGTTGGATCCCTACTGAACAAAAGTAGTTATTGGAGAAACATCCTTACTTAATTCGGACAGATCCAACACCACTGCCACACAGTGCTTCATTGTCTAAGGCACTTATGCCCCGGAGTTGGCCCTCCAGTGCATGCTGCGCCACATCGCGGGCCTCCTACATGTTCAAGACAGTCATGGAATGTTGGGCTTCCCATCTGGAGGGTTTTGTAGGAATCAAACTTCCATGAGATTCATTGATAGCGACCAACAACATCAAGGAAAAAACACCAACTCTCTGAGTGGATCTTCAAGAATCTTGGGGGAGATCATGTCATGAATCATTGATGGTTTGAAGGCCAGAAATCAGCCAGAAAAAAAAGGTACTTCTCCTCGCCGGGGGCTTCAGAGCGCAGGTGGAGTCGCTGCTGACACACCTGCAATGGAGAAACAATTTGGATCTTCTCAGTGACCAAATGGTGAACATGATTTCCCACTCACAAACAACCACACCATTTGCCAAAAAGAATAATCCTGGATGATGTCATCCATGAAATTCCTTTTCATGAATTGTCCATGCCTGGCAGCTCAAACATCAACAGGAATTCAAATCACAGTTTTGGACCAGGCCTTGAGATCCGCAAACTGCGCATATCCTAAGCTCAAACCGAACGAAACAAACAAAAGCACAAGTGCCCCATCCCAAACGGGCCAAACCATTGACAAAACCTTCCGGCAAATCTCACATCTTCACTTTCCAAGCTCTGGCAAGTGACGGGATCACATCCAAGGCTTTCAAGGAATTCGGGGGCTGAACATCTTGCATCATGTGCCTATCACATTTGGATTTGTCTGAAAATAGTATATCCCATTGTGTCCCTAAATCCACGGGGGGTTCTCATATTTTTTTCCCATAATTATTCTTGGCCATTTTTTGGGTGTCCCCATTTTCAGACACAGCCATTTGTATCAAAGCCCATCTGCCAATCATCTCCAAGTCACTGGTGTGCTGCAAATGTCGAAGGCCTTGACCCAGCTGCCGTAGCATGGCGCCTACCTGCGATGGTGACAACATCTACAGTATGGCGCCAATTTGGCGGTATTTCGAGATACTTGTATTACCTGTGATATTGGTAAATCATTGGTAAATCACTGGCAAATCACTGGTAAATCACTGGTAAATTATTGGAAAACATTGGAAAACCATGGGAAAATCATTGGTAAATCACTGGCGAATCACTGGTAAATCACTGGTAAATAATTGGACAAGCATTGGAAAACCATTGGAAAATAATTGGAAAAACATTGGCAAATCACTGGTAAATAATTGGAAATTCATTGAAAAACCATTGGTAAAGCATCCCACTTTTTGGATAACGATTAAACCCCTACCCATGGATGGGGGCACTGATGTGCCATGGGTTGGCGACCTGTTGGCTTGATCCCCTTGACAAGGTTTCTAAAGACTGGATGGACATTTCATGCACTCAACAGGCCGGCAGTTTTCCCCAATCCTAATCAACATGAACAAATATGGATTTAAACAGTCGACTGTCATCCTCAGCGGACATTGCAATAGTGGACCATGCATAGACTACCATTAATAATTGTTTAAATAACTATGCTATACAAATCAATCAAAATCATTACCCTCTGGTAAACTAACATAGCTATGGAATTTCACCATTCTCAAGAGGTAAATCAACTTTGTAATAGGTACATAGCAAACACTAGCC
Organism: Symbiodinium sp. clade C Y103; assembly: GCA_003297045.1. Taxonomy (NCBI): domain Eukaryota; class Dinophyceae; order Suessiales; family Symbiodiniaceae; genus Cladocopium; species Cladocopium sp. clade C. The sequence continues at coordinate 98,398 of BGPT01001186.1, read as the reverse complement.
CAGCTGATAACGACTGCCCAGGAAGGTTTCCGTCCTCCAGAAGACATCGCTCGCAGTTCTTAACCAGTTCCATGCCTCAGGGGTGACCACTTCAATGAAACCGACGGATTCCTTGGACCCAACGCAAGGATGATTCCCCCAAATAGACCCATGATCCATGGTGGATGTTGATGGAGATGCAATGATCATGCAATGATGCAATGATCTCCATACAATAGTTGTTTTTTCCCTTTTTTCCCAGGTGCCAACCGCAAAACTCCCACAGACCATGCCGTGAAAACACCCGCCGCATCCACTTTTGGGCAGGTCACCACTGTCTGCCTGTACCTTCAACATCGCGGCTTTGTCCTGGGTCGAAAGATGACAGCGAGCCTGTGTCAAAGCGTCTAGCAACACCGACCCCAGAACATGCAAACTGAAATCCACTTTCGGAAAAACACAAAATGTGACTCCTTTAGCAAACCACAAAACAGGACTCTTCCACCATTTGGTCTGGAATCAAACATGTGGCTGAACCTCTCTTAGACTCACAGCTCTGACGGCAACTATGTTGTCAGAAGAGATTCACATTGAAGAAATTTCAACTCTTTACAGGGAGACCTCATTTGACCTCAGTGCATTCTACCGTCATCTACTCTACTCATTACTGTACCACCTTCATCTTCTGGTCAATTCACTGGGTATCCTCCAGATGACTCAGATTGAATTGACTTGGTTAAGTCCAAAAACTATCAAAAAATATCAAGTGCGTCCAACATCCAATGTTCCGTAATCCATTTTCGAAACAGAATCATCCACAATCATCTGAAATCCGTGGAAAATTGCGTTGGTGTTCAAAGCCCAAACTTCGCTCATCTATCTTCAATTCCTACATATCCTCCATGTTCTGAGCCATTTTCACCCCCATCTTCCCATCATCTTCCCATCGTCCTCACGTGCTGTGGCCTCGGCCGCGCGGCCTTTGGCGGCATCAGCCACGATGGCCTTTTCGGCATCCGACAGCCCGGTGAGGAGTTGACGTCTCGGTGGCGCATGGCACAGCAGGGTACCAGATAGATCCAGTGCTGGGACCATGTTGCTAGGGTCAATTGATGTCAAGTGCCAAATGATGTTGTGAAATGCAGTGCATCTCATTCTGTCATGAAATTTATATATATGTATAAGTTATATATATAAAAACATTGTTATATATATAATATTCATGGTATGTGCAAGAATGTTGAAGAGCTCTCTATGTTGAAACAAAGCTTTTTAGTACAGCGACCAGTGATCAGTACTGCCAAGGTACTGCAGCGACTTTGCCCTGCACACCGTCCGTTGCGTCAGCCGTTGTTCGCTCATGGCCCACGGCTGTAGCTCAGTATGACACAACGTTGCAAAACTTGTGGGAAATTGTGGATCTGGTGTCAACATGTGTCAACTCAAAATCTCAGGCTCACTGGAGCTGAGACTTTATGGGGTGTTTGCTCGAAAAAGCTGTAGATGATTGATGTCTGCTAAATGATGCAAGAAAGGAGCTCTCTCGTGCAGATTGATGCAAATTGGACATGGGCTCAAACACTGTGCACTCAGCATTGACTGTGCATCAGGTCTATGTACGGATAGAACTAAATTACATACCCCTGCCATGTTCAAACATCATGCTGATCTATTCTGCGGAGCCTACTCGCGAGATGAGCCGAAACCAAAATACCGCAAGATACCAACTATATAAGTTTGAGGGAGGCTAGTTTGGGGAACCCGAGAGCACTTGGCTGCCCACCAGCGCACACTTTTGAAGGCTCAACAAGCGCTGCAGCTTGACCCAGTTGATCGATAGGCCCGGGCCCCAACTCCTTGCTTCTGGGGTTTTGATGATCCCACAAAAACAAATGTTGGCATCAGCCTCAGCATGCCTCAGCCAAGCAAGTGGGCGACTTCTAAATGGCCACACACAGCTGCCACATGGGATGGGGACAATCCTGGTCCCCTGAGTCCCCGGAGTCTTGCCGTGTCTTGGTTTGCCCTAGCCTCCAGCAGCAAACGGACAACTTCCAAGTGGCTGTGCTGCACTGCCAAAAGCAGTGGCGTTGCGCCAAGGTCTGTTGTAGCCTGGTCTTTGTTCGCTCCAGCCTTGAGCAGCAAACGGACAACTGCTGTATGGCCAAACTGAGCCGCCAAAAGGAGCGGCGTTGAACCGTCACTGGCCGTTCTGTCTTTGTTCGCCCCGGCATCAAGCAGCAAACGAACTACTTCTACGTGACCTTTTTCAGCTGCCAAATGTATTGGCGCTACACCTGCTCCAACCGGCCCGTTTGCAGCTCCGTCGACGCTTGCGTGCGCCTCAAGCAACAAGCAGGCAGATTCCAAGCTTCCGTGCCATGCTGCAAAGTGGAGCGCCATCCAGTTGGACAACTCATCTTTCAAGTTCGGATCTAGGGGTTGGGAAAGCAAGCATTCGACTAGATCGAACTCATTTGCATTGCAAGCTGCAACAAGTTGCTCCTGCTGATTGGTATCAGGTAGCCTTTTCTGCAAGAGAATCATCTGCAAATTCGCAGGAGGCACAACCAAGGCATTATCGCACAGTTCCAAACCATCTTGAGAAACTAGCCGCTGACGGAATCTGGAACAGTCCAGCCTGGGTGCCAAGACACGTTTCAGTGCTTTCACAGTACCTTCAAAGTCTTCGGCTTGAATGACCGCAATGACTTCTCCAGACACAGCGGCACATATGCGAATCATGGCAACAGCAAGGCTAGCCAAACTGTCGAGAGGTTTCCCCAAAAAAGAAGGCCCTTTACACAGTTTTCACTGATTTACTGTTTATGGCTCTGCAAGGGGGCCGAGAAAAGGAGCCAGTGACATTATCTCTGTCCATCACAGCAATTTTCTACGCAATAAGAGCATCCAAACCTTGGCACCATAGCCATAGCGTTACCGTTTACCATCTACCATCATCTACCCTGATGTGTGGCTCTGAAATAGGATGAAGAATCACTGGCGAGATAAGGTATGATAAGGTTATATTGTTGAACCGTTTCAGAGGTTCTGCAGTAGAGAATCGGTCCAAGGGACACAAAAGACATCTCATCTGTCACCTGCAATATTTCTTCCATGTGCTTCCTCATCAGTTGTCTGACCCATTTTCTTCATCTCCTTTGCTCTGAAAATGTTGCAGGACGGATCCAATCAGAAACCAGCTTGCATATGGAGACATCATCATGAAGCTGCAATTGAATATTGTTCCGTTCCGAGCATTCAACTTTCATGATATCTAAATTGATTTCTACTCTTGAGGCATGTAAAAAGTTGAAGCATCCATTTTTGATGGGTCCCCAATTTTGACCCATACAAGTACCTAGTGGTGTACCACCAGTGGTGGACCGCCAGTGGCTGGTTGTACTACTTTTCTATGGCAGCTCGTTGCTTCCAAGTCGGTCTCCGGTGCGTCAACGGACAGGATGTGATTGACAGCACCAGCACTGACACCACAAGGCGGAGATATCCGATTGTTGAAGAGTTCATAGATCTATTCGGCCATGACACGAAGGATGATGCTCATTCACGTAGACTTGAAATGACTTTAACATCTGACCCGTGGAGATAGTGTTCTTGAAGAGTGAAACCATATTAGTCGACCAAGATGTTGGATAGATCATTGATTGATACTACTCAGCACCCAGCTAAAAAATAGATCTTAACTTGGGCCACTTGGGCCTCTCTTCTCTCTCTCTCTCTCTCTTGGCTTCCCACGCAATCCTGCCTTTGGTCTGCAAGACTGCAAGACTCTCTAATCTTCGATTGTAATTAGTTCTTTTTCCTGAGATACCAGCATTGAATTTGCTTCCCGGTCCGGAGCGCAACATGCTCAAAAGGTTTCTGCAAGGAACACCTTGCGATTGCTCAAGAGGGACTACAGACATAAATGTGTGAGATGATTGTCAAATGATTCTTGATTTGACCCCATGAAATTATACCTATCATTCCAGGGTCTCTCGTATCTTGCTGTCAGTCAATCCTGCACGGAGACTGTATTGAATTTTCATGTGCATCTATAGTGACACCGAAGCTGAGTTCAAACCAACGGGACGGCGTGTAGTACGCCGTGTTGACAAGTTTGGTCAACTTGTTCGCAAAGGAACCAGCTTTGATGAAAGGAATTGAAACCAAACCTGTTGAGACCAATTTTGATTTCCTTCCTCCTGGAGAACATCGGAAACATGCAAAGAAGTCAAAATTGCAATTTAAACCACAATTCTTTCAATAATAAAGGTAATGGGTCAAATTCTCCCATTTTTTTCACTTTCATCACATCTGCTTGAATTCATCGTACGTCTTCGTCACTCTAAAACTCCACTGGTGACATGAAAATGGCAACCTTCAGCCAGGCACCACGATACAGTGGACGCCAGCCTTCAAAGCCCCAAGGCTCAAAGTTTTTCAAGATCACAGTCCCAAGCTTTTGATCTGATCCCCAGGGGTGCTGTTCATCAAGCACGGTCACCTGAACTTCATCTCCTGGCTCGTACCTCAACCAGCGACAAAAAAATGGGATGCATCTGAAAGTGGTGAGTGTGAAAATCATAGCCAAAGTAACAAACAAACAGTAACAAACACGGATGGTGAATTGAGACAAACAAATATTGTATCAGCTGCAAAAGCGAAACCAACAATACCTATCAAATCTATCAAGACATAAAACTCTTTACTTTCAACAGTATGCTTGTCCAAAGATTCGCAAGCCAAGCTGCTTCTCCAAAACAAAGCTCTCATCCCATGTAGGATCTGTTGCAGCTTTCTTGGTTTCGGTACGATACACTTCGCCCCAAATGCGGTTCTTAGCATCAATCACCACGTATGGATCTGGCTTTGGATTGTGGAAAGGGGCGTTTGTCCGATCTGGCAACGCCCAAGCGCGCTGGATCTTCAGAGTCGCCTGCGATCGCTGCAAGAGCTGCGAGATGTTTGTTGGGATTCACATTATGTATAGTTACATATATCATTTATAATTATATAACACATTGCAAATATACCACATGTATATTTTACAACAATACAAATACATATATATATATATACACACATACACGTAGCAAGATGCATGATATACAATGATAATCATGTTTATCACATTTGTTTATCACATTTTATAACTTATTATATCTACAATTGACTACAATTATCTACATATCAAAGAACAAAAATCAGTGCAGCAATCACATTTATGCGTGCCATAAGAAGTCTGTACCCCCTGAATGGCTACTTTATGCTACTTTAATCAGGAAACATGATGATAAACCATGCATTGGATTTTGGGTACCATATTATCAAAGACATCCATAACGCGAAGAGGGTGTCTCAACCCCTCTCAGCTTCGGCCTTCCGAGTTCCCCTCATCAGCCGTTGCATGTACGAAGGTGGAAGGTGCTGAAAGATCTCAGGGACAAATGATGGAAAGCCTTGGATGCGAGCTGGCCCCAGTGCACGGTCAACACACACTGAACACTTGATCGTGAAGCGAACTTACCCAGCTTTTCTGGAGTCTAGTCAAGATCTAGAAACAGTCGCTACTGTAGCGAGAATCAACAGAAAACTTCCCAGTCGCAAACCGAACAGGTCATGTAATGCCATGCAATCATGTTTATGTTTGTCTTTGGTCACCTTGCTCTGAAGTGGTCACCCTGTGCCACTTTTCCTGTTTTCCAGGGTTTTTGCCGAGCCACGCGGTACGTTGATGGCATCATCGGTATCAGCCGCGTACGTTTTAGGATCGTCGTTGAGTTGGACTGCAGCATACTTTGCATGTTTCATTCCCAGCGGATATGTCATCCTTGGAGAAGAGCTCGCGTTTGACGCCACAGCCAAGTGCATCACAGGTTGTACGGACACCCAGAATCATCCATCATGCATAATGCATAAATGATAGAGAGACAAATAAATTCATATGAATATGTTATAGTATGTGTATGTAGTTGATCCAAGTCCACTATTTGCAAAAACACCGCCAACACTTCGAGGTGGAACATGCATAATCTTATAAACTGACAATATTACATGCTGAAAGCGCGACCCCTTTAAAATCTTGCCAAATCTATCTGAGGACAGAAGAACTGGTTAAATAAGGTGCTATGCTTTGGTATACATCTTTGATCTCCGTGCCTTTGGGATTGTGGTAGAAACAATGACATGCAGAAAACTTCCTGAAAATTGTGAAGACACCCCCATCTAGAAACTGTTTACACAACTATTTCTGTGAAAAGGTATATATATAAATATAACTATGCATAAATATGAATAGTACACACAGATATAGATATATATACATATATATACATAGACAAAAACACACATGTATATTGTATAATGGTATATGGATATAACAATATAAGCAAGTAAATAAGTATATATATATATATATTTGTTTATTTAAATAATTGTGCACACATCAGTATATCTATAACTGTACAAAAAATGCTATAAATAGATGTGAATATGTATATATACAAACATAAATAGAAACAAAAATGCATACAAAACAAATGTATGTAAACAAACAAATAAATATGTAACTGTAAATTTGTGTATATATATATATATATCAAAAAACTATAATTCAAAATAAAATGAAAATATGAATATATATATATATATATAAATGTAAATATAAATAAATAAAAAGCTATATATATATATGAACAAATAGATGTATATATATGAAAAAATATGTACATATGAATAAATATGTATATACGAATAAATATGTATATGTATATATATGTATGTGTGTGTGAATGTATGAATGTATGAATATCATGAAAAATATGTACAAATATAGTTAACAATACACACACACACACATATATATATATATGTACGCAAATAGAAATACAATAAACATTTTTGTATTTGGGAATTCCCTGCAAGATACATTGGCCGGCCCTGCACAATGAATGTGAATCAGGCACCCGGCCATGTGCTCTCACATCATAATCATTCCCTCTACTGCAGAAGGTAAAGTGCTTGGCTGGAAAATGCCCAGCCCTTCACATATTGTATATAAACGTATATATACATATGGGTTGTACATATACTGTATACATCATATGATATAAACCTATATCATTGTAAAAATCATTATCAAAGATATTTTAGTTCACAAGCTCCGAGTTACAAACGAATGTTAAGGCGCGGGGGAGTCTTGTCATCATCATCGTCATCGTCATCATCATCGTCATTGTCATCATCATCATCATCATCATCATCATCATCATCATCATCATGTCAACATCGCACGTGTGTTATTGAATCGCGCGCGTGTGAACTCACCGGTGAAAACATCCTCGGGCGCGAAACCCGAAACCTTGTGTTTTTCAGGTAAAATGGCTTCTGTCGGCGCCGAAGTAGGGTCTCTGTTTCCGCGGGTGCGGGCCTCGATCTGGGAAAGTCATCGACAAAAAGCGCACAGGACGCAGGATTGTAGCGAGAGCTCGATTTCACATAAAATCGGAAACAACTCGCACGTTCGGAGCACTATGAGGTCGGCAAAATGTGCACAGGACTGTAGCCAGAGCTCGATTTCACATAAATTTCGTAAAAAACACGTGGTCTCGTAGAGCAGCCTGAAAAAGTCCGCGCTCATAATCGTGCGCAAAGGTTGCTTTGTTTGGTGCGAGCTTCCTGCTATGCGGGTTTGCAACTGGCTGTCACAAAACGCATTGGCACGGCTGCGACGGCCCTGGCAAGCGGGATTGCAGCTGGAGGCTGCCAAACGCAGTGCAACAGCTTCGCGAGATGTAGTTCTTCACCATGGTGCTACTCTTGTGCTATGCAGGATTGCAGCTAGACGCTGCAAAACGCACTGTGCTGGCTTCCGGAAGAGAAGAATTGGGTTGCAGAAGCTACAAAGGACGTAGCTAGGATGCAGCCCAGAGCAGAAGTAGCCTAGAGAAGTGGCTGCCCAGAGAACAAGTATAAAGAGAGAATCGTGCCTCAGCGAAGAGGTCGCTCAGTGAAGCAGTAGCTCAGCAAAGTAGCTCACTCATCCATCCACCCTGCCATCCATCAACTGCCATCAACTCATTCATTCGTTCATTCGTTGCCTCATTGATTCATTGATTCATTGCCTCAGTGATTCATTGCTTCATTGATTCATTGACCCGTTGATTCACTGATTCTTTGATTGATTGATTTGTTGATTCGCTGATTCATTGATTGGTTGATTCGCCGATTCACTGATTGGCTGCTTCACGGCCTCATGGATTCACTGAGTCATTGGTTCATTGAATGATTGACTCACTGATTCATTGTTTGGTTGGTTCACTGATTCATTGATTCATTGATTCTTTGCTTGGTTCATTCACTGATTGCTTCGTTTCTTCATCCCTTCACTGATTCATCGTTTCATGGGTTCATTGATTCATCGATTCATTGGCTCATTGATTCATTCAGGCAGTTGTGCATGGATTCTTTCATGTCATGTCATTCTCATCTCAACACCCATTTGCTCATTCGTTGATGCACCTCACAACTTCAACATTTCGTTGCTTCTGCATCTCAAAAAAAGTCCATAATTTTCCTATAGGCCATCCTCTTTCTATAGGCATGTCCTCTTCTCGAAACTTCCGTCCCGGCATGGGCCGGGCACTACCTGGTATCAGATTTGAAATATCTGGATGTATACACACTGTATGATAGACATCAAGATACATCAAGATACATCAAGTGCCGCTGTCCCGCGCCATTGCCAAGGTTCCAAGGAACTGGATCAAATGACCAAACGTCCTCCAAAAAGGAACCAGTTAAATCCCACGCATTGGTCACCGAGGCTTCTTCGCATTTCTTCGCATTTTTTTGCATTCACAACAGTCATCAACAATCAACTTCACACGGCATATTTTTGGACAGTCAACCTGTTTTGTGACCAACCCTGGAGCTAAGTATGCTAATTACTATGCTAATTTTCACATGTTCCACTGTGGCAAACGACATGCATATGCCATGCCAATGCAATGCAGATTCACCTTCGCTGCAGTTCCCTGTCTCTAGCCATCTCTAGCCGCCGTCTCCTTGTTGAAGTAACGAACACCTTGGAAGATGCCTTTGGGATCCAACTTGTTGGTCAGGACTGTCCAAGCCGGTGCTGGTCCAGCAAGCGTGTAGATCCCTCAGCAAGATCCAATCTGACAACATCTGTCAACCAACCAGGACAAAAACGGCGGGTCTCGGCTCCAGATGACTCCAGATGGCTCTCTCTCACCCAACAAGGTAAGAAAACTGTTTCATGGATTGCTCTCTTTTACAATCCAGCAACGTCTGTCAAAATGATACAGCACCACCCGATGAAAGCCAACATAGCAAGAATGCCAACGTGACACAACTCCGCCTCAAACATCGTGAATGCTTCCCCTACTTGACCTATGTCGACCCCTGCCCGTTTTCAGGCCTGAAACTTCAACGTTTGTGTTGCGAACACCACCTGCATGCACCAGCTTTCCTTAGCATCGGATCAGGGGTCAGTGATTATCGACTTTCAAACTCTACCAGAAGCTGGAATGCCACGAGCCACAAGAGCCACCGCTGGTCAATGTGGCAGCTATTGTCATAGACCTGCATGTTCTAAATGTTCCCATAAAGGGACTACTGTACATTATACTATCTTCATGCAGCTATATTCAGAATATACCTGCTACAACAATTATGAGTAATTATGCCAAGCTTTGGCTTGTTAATCACCACCAAGGATTGAAAAGGAGGCAAAGCAACTTCGATACGGAAAACCATGCTCTGAGAGTCATCTCTGAATGGTTTCTCCTTGATCCTTTGCCTGACTCTCTCAGCCTTCCCAAATTATACACACCACAGCAATACTGCGATGAACGCACAATTGGTCATAGGCCATAGGAAAACACTGTCAACATCTCAGCCAGTGCTAAGTGAAGCTGAGTCTCCCCATCGAACCAAATCGGGCAGTGTGAGGGTCTCTCCTGCTCCGTTGATGCAGGCAGCGAAGATCTCTGCAACTGAAGCGCCTACCAGTCGACGGTCCAACCCCCCCGAAAAGAACTATCGTTATCCATCATTCAATGCTATGCCATGCCTGTCTCGTGTTGGGCTATTTAGCCTGAGCTAGACATTGGTTGTCTTCTGGTGAAGAATGAACTGAAGATTCTAAGCACCCAAAGTATGGTAGCTCTTTTCCGGGCTGTGGACCCGACCACAGCTTCTCCGAGATCTCGGTAAATGTTTAAACACAATAATGTCAAACCGTCAAACCAATCATTGTGTGGGTCACGAATTGATGAGATCATTCTCATTATATAAAGTCCATTAAAGTCCCACAAATCGAACCAGGCCCACAGTGCCCATGCCTTGTGAATGTCCCGCTGAGTAGATCCCACCACTGCAATTGTGCTCGAGGTATGGCTCGAATTCGTCCGCCCACGCTTCGTTTAAAAGGAATTGGAGGAACACCTCAAAGAAACCTGCAGCGCAACCAGCTGGCCGACATCGCCAACTCAGGAGGAGGGTAAAGCTGCTACATATGGTTGAAATTTGTTTGAAACTACATGACTATCGATGAGATTCGATGACTGTGGATCAACATCCTGGTACTCTGGTGAACACCAAAAAAGGCTCGTAAATGGCAAATGTTCATTTCACCCATATCATAGGTTTTGATCCACCCCCACATGCAGCACGATGTTTGGGAGGCGCACTAGAACATGACGCAGAAGGCACTGGCATGGAGAATTGAATCTGCACCTGAAAAAACCTCAATATGGATAATGTGTATGTATGACTGTGTGGCTTCTCTGACCCAAGTACTTGCACCGCCTCAGCAACTTGGGCACAACAGAAACAGAAGGTACACATTATGCATGATTTGAATCATTTCAGGAATTCAGTGGCCTTCATGCACTTCATAGATGCCGCATTCTGGCAAGCTCACTTTTGTCTTCCTCAGCGCGAGAGCGTAAGCGTGAGTATTATTGAAGTATATACTCTCCCCCACTACCATGGTCAGGCGCACATCAACTTGAAAGGTGCTTTGCAAAATTCCAAGGATTCTCAAGCCTCTGTAAATACGTATTAATCCATATTAATCAAAACTGGAAATCGCTGCTTCAGCCGCTCCTTCATCTTCATCAATATCTTCTCTAGAAGGCTTGAATTCTTCCAGCGCAAAGTTGAATGCAAAAAGCACTTCGTCACTTTGACTGAAATTGTCCTACTTCTTCCAAGCATCGCATTGAAATTCGTGGACCAATCTGCAAGGCCATGAGTGCCACTGAAAGAGACAACACACTTGTCGTCTTTCGCGAAGAGTGCCACCACGTCATGGCCAGGCACGACCAAAGACTCAGTGTCGTTGACCTTAGTACTTACATGATCTTACATGTACTTACTGCATATCCAAGGGGTTGCAACCACAGGAATCCCACATGATCCCACCAATCAGTGCCAGGATGTTGCAGTTCCACATAGTTCCACTCATTACTCATAGCATGAATAGCATGGTCTCCACCGTTCATTCAGATGCAAGCTCAAAATGCTCAAAGACTGCATGCTTCATTGAGATTCATTAAGAGCCATTAAGTTATATATATATATATATTTGTGATAAAGAGTGCCATTCCCGACAGAAAGAAGGCAGCAACGACAATGGGCTGTACTGGTACTGGTAGACCTGGTACTGGTGTCATGACTCCAGGATCAGGCAGATCCAAGCCACATATTCTGCCACCAACTCCCATCCTCCAGCCCATCCATTTGGCCATGTGCTCTTGAAGTAGTCAAGGTCATAGCACCTCGTTCGGCAAAGAAAATCCTGGAAGTGCTGTCGTCTTTAGGGTGGTAAGTGGATGAATTTCAGCAGTGTGGGCAAATTTAGCTCACGGGGGTACCAAGAGTGGTCATTTGTAGCACAGTACTTCACCGTCCAATGTTCTGCATCATTGATGATCCATCCCCAAATCCAGCAACAGGCCAGCTGTGACTTCAGAATTGCACTGCGAAGTTTCAGTCCAGGTGCCACGATGCCAATCCCGCCATCTGCACTTCAAAAGCCGACGAGTCGGTCACGGCATCCAAGTATTTGCGTGCTGGGATGTATGCAATCCTCATTCCAAACGCAATGGGATACAGCAAAGCTGTCAACGATAAACACAAACTGCTGGCTTTTATTGTGGAAAGCTGAGCTGAAATAGCCTCTGAAAGAATGCAACAAAACGCTGCTAAAGGCAAAGATGGAATGTCTGCTTGGCAATCTCTTTGCCTGCCAGGGCAATGGGTGGCCATCATAGGCCCATGGGTTCAACATCCTTTTACATTCTATTGTTCTACACTGATTCAAGGGACCACTCTCTACTGAAAGAATCCGGAAGAATCCGACAAACTTGACCAACATTTGCTTTCCTGCAATCTATGTCCAGTTTCTAGTTGCCATGGCTGCTCTAGGCTTATCCCAAATTTTCTAACCTCGCATCCCCAAATGGGTGCCTGCCATATCCAGGAAGTCTCCAATAAAGATGACATCTGGAAGCTTCTGAACAGATTCAGATTGCATCCTTCTTTCCTGAGTGGTATCTCAATCCATCAAACGCGGTGACCACATCAAACGGATGTTGAGGCAAAACCAAATACCCCTGTAGCATACTATACTTAGTTGTGAATGTGGCTACCAAGCTACATCAAATACAGAAGTCTAGAAGTCTGCATCAAACGCTGATGGTAGAAAACACATTTTTTGGGCAGAACATGGCAGAACTAGATTGTTGGACTATTGTTGAGTTGGTGTGTCTATGTACTACAGTGTTATCATGCTGAACGGGGCTTCCGGGGATTCGCAAGGCTGTGAACGTTTGAAGACCCGCTGCGGATTCTCGTCAGTGGTCACTGTGGTCACTGACTGTTTCTTACAGTTCATCATGGTAGACTGGTCTCCAATTGCTCACCTTGTGCATTGGTATCAACCCTGAAGCTTACCAATCTTGCCCATCCTTGATCAATTGATGTAAATCGTTCATCAATGGACACTAAAATCAGATCTTTCAGAACCGTGCCAAAGGGGGAAGGAAAAAGTCACAGGCCAAGAAGGCCACAAGAGACCGAGTAGCTGACGCTATAGAGATGCCAGAGCCTTGCACAACAGTTTCACTTATTGAACTGTTGGTCTTTGGCAAGAATGCTCCTGACCTCAGGATTTCTGGACTTAGCACATTTAGTTGAACTTGGCAAGTCGAAACATCATGCGACGAAGGAATGAGATGAGGAAAAGGACACTTTGAACATCAAACCCGTTGATCTTTGGTTATATGAATGTACAACCTTTTAGCGTCGAATGTCCGACGTCTATAGAAATAAAATCAAGTAACGCAGGTGGAACTGCAAGCAAACAATTCACTCGACAGCTCTTTCTTTGCAATGCCCCTTGTGACATGTGAGACGTCCAGAAAATATATAGGAAAGATTAGGAAACGCATGGAAATTCAGGCATCGCCAGGCAACTCTCCAGCTTCCACATACGCAAGCACCAGAAAGAATGAAATCAATTTGGCCCTCGCCATGGCGTAGCAAAGCAAAACCCACTCCGCTCCCCCGTTTGGTGAGGCCAACTATGCACAGGCTGCAAACTACTGCACAGGCTGCAGCCAGATAGGGCACAAACGGACCCAAGTTGAAGGATCAAACGAGGCGTTGAAACAAACTAGGCTTGACAAAGAACTGTATCAGTGATTTAGTGTATGAAATGCAATATTATGTAATTAAGTATTGGTATATATACATATGGAATCATATGGATACATACGGTATGGCTGATTGGAAATGTGTGGCGAACCAAACCGTGCTCTGCAACCTTCGAAGCATCTTTTTGTAGCCCCCAGCCATCAAGAGACAAGCCCCAGCTACATGAAGAGTGGAGCTGTTGCCACTGAATCCACTTCAATGAAATCAGCGCCTTGCTCGAGCAGGGCTTTAAGAAAGGATTGGTCAATATCTAAAGATTTTCTCTTAAGCCATCTGGATCAGCTCTAGGTCGCAGATCTGACCCACTTACAAGCAACAAATCACTGACTCAACCTGCTTTGAAAAGGTCTAATAGTCTAATCAAGAAATATGAGGACCACTGCTTCTGCGTTGAGTTCGGTTTGGAAAAATGGCCGCGGCTGTCAGACCCGCAAGATGCTAAGTGACGTCATCTTCAGCGCAGCATGTCAAAATATTTAGCACACTACATGTACGCTGCGATGAAGTATCCCAAAGTTCACTTCACCGAGATCAACGTACGAGAGTCTCCAACCCAACACCTCTGGCGAAACGCTTCATTGCCTAAGCAGTTCGAGTGGTTCTTCAAAGATTCAATGCCAGATTGATGCTAATTATGCTACTAGTAAAAGCAGAGCTAGCTGGTGGTTGCTAGGAAAACTTTTCATTGGAAGGATGCCAGAAAGGTTTCCCGTGTAGGGGGTCAAAGAAAAGCTGATGTTGACCAAATGCAAAGGCAAGTTTTTTTTGGGGGGGGCCGGTGAAGACTCGGGCTTTCACACTCAGTCAGAAGGTGGCTTCAAGGGCATGGGTCGCCGACAGTGAAAAATTGTGCTCGCAATCATGAGTAAGTCTACCTATATACATGTACATTATAGATATGATATGTATACTGTATATCATATATCAATTATATAATACTTGTACATTCATATCTATAATATATATGGACATATAAAATGCATCTACATAGTTTATATCATTTTATATCATATTTGGGAGTTTTGCCACGTCGTGGTCTGCATGCTTAAGGCTAGCATAAGATAAGCTAGATCCCTTGCAGTCTTCATCCGAAGACGCCGCGAGGTCTGACATGGAGCTCGACCTGCTTGGATACTGCTTGGTAAGGTTCGAACTGGCCAGTAGTATCTGCACAAAACCCACGTCCTTAGAATGACAGAAACATGCTGTGAAATCATGATTGTCTTTTTTTTCTGCAGTTACGTGGCATGATGTTTGCACTTCTCACCACCATTTACTTGTATTTACTTGACAGTGGATTTCTGATGCACACGTAGCAGTCCATGCATGATTTCCAAGTGCTTGACGCTGCAGTGCTGCAAATTGCCACGCGGAAACCTGTCACAGCAAGACTCAGAGATATTCATAGATGTTCATAGGCTTCTCTTGGACATGCTGGAAGTTCATCCGCACCAAGATCTGCAGTTATCTTCAAAGTGATTGATAAACGACAAATTGGAGAGACTATGTACAGTAGATAATATCAGATCAAACTCAAATGTCTAGCATCTACTTTCGCATCTTGCGTCTGATGGTCGGCCAAGCTGCAATGATCCATAAACTGAACCAATTCACGAAGCATCTCCCTGGCCGGTGACTCAGCAGTTCTCAACAGCGATTTGTGATTCGTGTCCAGCCACGAATCGAGGTCATGGGCGAGAAGTTGCTGGACAAGTCTCAACCTTTGACCATTGAATCGACTCAATGTTAAGACTTGTTGAGATATGTTGAGATAATTTTTGAAATGCTTGTTTCCACCGCAAATGTTGGCCAACTCATGCCAACTTCTGTTCTCGCAAGACTGACCTGTTCTTCTTGTTCATCTTGATGCATTCCTCGTACCTTGCTGGTGTCAAGATATGCATCACCAACAAGAGAACAGGTTGCAACAATGCGGCGGCTTAAACATTTTGACACGTGTACATACATATATATATATATACAAGGACTCACATCCTATCGATTTACATTTCACCCGTGTCATTGACTGACTGTTCATGGATCGATTTCTTAATGGATTCATAGATATTCATAGTGGATTATATTGGATTCCATTCAATCTCCATTGATCCTATCATATCCTATCCATTGATGTCATTCTAAATTCTAAATCAAATTCAACTTACCTAACTTACCTTTGCCTTTTCGCTGACCATCTGTCGACTTCGCGTTTCGTTCCTCCTTCCCAGGCACTGATCGAGAAGTTCTTCGGCAGCATCTCGCCAGGTCATTCGAACTGCAGCTGAATCGCTTCGATGACCACGGCTTTTGGGGAATATTCAATATATATTTCAATATTGGCTGGATGGGAAAGAATTGTATTTAAATTATTCACTATGTTACTATGTTTCACTATAGTGATTAGATACCGTATAATTTGACCTTTGTGACTTTGTGGGGTAAAGAGTCTCAAGCTTTACTCAGGATGAAATGGCGCCGCGGATCGCCACAGGTTGCACACAACCTTGAACTCAAGACTGAACTACACTTGTCACTTCATCGTTCCTAGCTTCAAACAAGGAAGGACACCAAGAAATAACCATGTGAGGAGGCACCTGGATGATCTTGGAGATACTTGCCTGAGAGAAAAACACTTGGCCTAGCAGAGAGTTGGATAATACATGTTGGTGAATCTATGTGAATCCTGAAACACTCTTGCTTTTTGCAAATGAGACATTCTGTATATGTATGTATATATATATATATAAATATGTGTCTCAAAGCCAAGTACCTTACCATAGGATTCGGGCTTGGTAGAGAGCACTCACCCAGCATTTTGTGTGACGTTCCGATCGCGAACCCTCGTGCATCAACAACGAGAAACACATCTTGAGCACCAGTGTCCTTGACTAGACTAAAATGATGCACCGAAAAAGCCTAAAACCCATCCCATTTTTCCTCAAGTCAGAAAGTCCAAACAAGTGCAACACAGCCATGCACTTGTCTGAACATAGGCTACCCCATGGGGGCACCCCCAAATCCTATGGTTCCTCATTCCCATGAGCCAAGCGGCGTCCCGTTTGTGCGGCTGCGATGGAAGCCGCCAACTCTTCAGGCGATTCGATGTTGTAATGCCACTCCTGCGCTGAAGGAAGAACCCTACAGCAAACCCAGTACCAATGCCAGTGCCTCAATCATCGTTTCCAGAATTGGATGAAGATGAAGGGCATATCTATCCGCATGTTTTTCTTGGTAGAATTTATGATCAAACCCGCCCAATGAGTCAATGAGTGAAGTATGGAGATAATAGTTACGAAGGATGTGAATGTGCCTAGATTAGATATTTTGCGAACCATGTGAACCCATAGTCCATAGTTGCATGAAATCGGTAAGGCAGCAATGTGTGATTGGTGCCATGACTAGTGACATTAAGTTTGTTGTTTGTACAATGTATGTTTGCACTATCTGCACAACATTGCCCTCACAACGTGGATAGAACGTGGACATGGCCCGTTGTGGCCTTGGGTGTCTTGTCTGTCCAAATTTCATCAAAGACAGAACAGAATGGCATCACCGCCGGGCAGCCGCACATCATGGCCTGGCCATGGTGGTAACGGATGGCCAGTCATAACTGCTTAGGATTGACCATTGGGTTAGACAACATGCTACACCAAAACTGGTCCGCAGAAGATACCACTCTATCTTGATGGCCTTTGGCTGAGTCAATGCAAATCTGATATCAACGTAATATATCAAGTACAGTCATTTGATGATATGGGTATGTATGGGTACACCACTGGTGTTGCAGTCCATATACCTGTATCCAACAACTTATTTCCACTTTTCCAATTCCCAATAGCTATGTCCTTGCCATGGCAGTTCAGCATGCTCCAATATAGAAACGGTCTTGTAAAATCTTGTAAGCCTTCAACCCCAACCAGACTCCACTTCCGCCTCAAGGCAAGTGAGACCAAATGTCTCAGAAAGACTCATGGTCACGAAGCAATCTGCAGATCGATACAGCTGTGGAAGTTCCTTGGCATAGTGAATCCGCTGTAGTTAAATTTAGCATTCAAGATCATGTAAGGTCCCCACCCCATGTTTTGCACCATTGTGGCCCAAACATTTCTTGACTACTACCAGTAAATCTGCAAATGTAAAGTTCGTGATAATTATATGAATTGTTTGGAACTTCTCAGGTTCTTATTTAATGTGCAGACGGCAATAAAGCATTGTCAACCCACTCACAATACCCCGACTTGGAAAAATGCAAGCGCAGTGCTTTGCATCTACAACACAGCCCTCTTTTCATCTCTTCCTCATTAGACAAATGGCAAATTATTTTTTCGTTGGGGTCTTTTTCTGAACTGCAGCAGGCCAAAAGAATTTTGCTTAGTTTGTTGCATCAATTCATTGTGGTCCCTGGTGACTACATCATTGAGTGCCCAGCATTGTGGGGCACATTCCCCAAGAAGACCTGCAACAAATGCTTCGGCAAACATATACAAAGCAAATGCGATCATGTGCATTCATATGCACTGTTCCTGCTGTCAATGCTGGAACGCAACAGGGCAAGGCATGGGCTTGAGACAAACATCAGAAATCCCGGAAATACTTTGAAGTCTTAGCATCTGGCTACACGTAAACGAAGGCGGGTGGCTTCTGCAATCAATCCTTCCTGGCATTCTTTGACTTGGAAAACATGCTCTAAAGAGTGCTGCGTTGCAGTCAGAATATATGTATATATAAGAGTTTTTGCTCCAATCCATGTGCAAGGGTGGAACAAGCCAAATTCAACAAACCCTGCAGTATAGTTACAATAATGCAGAACCCAAATATATACTGTAAATAAATATATATATATATTTATTACAGTACAGTTTTCTTGTTGAAAATCCAGATGTATCCACTAAAGTACAGCTGATGGGCTCCTTGGCAGGGCCGTCACCAGCAATGGCCAGGACGCCCTTTACCCCTTGGCCACCCTCCTGCGAGAGCAGGCAACGCCAACCTTCACGTGCTCACCTTTCGCACGAATCTGTTTGGGCCCCTTAAAAGATCGAGAAGATTACAAAAACACTCGAAAGGTACATAAAACATTATCAAACAATCATCAAATTACTGGGAATGGTTGTTTATTGTTTCTATGAATGCATGTATATATATATATATATACAGTATATATATATATGTATCTTTTTGGACCCCATAGCACCCCTATATAATCCAAGCCACAAGGCCACAAGTCATCCTCAAGGTGTGTTTTCTGCGATCAAAACCAAAAAGATCCAAAAAGTGCAAAGCAAGAAAAACACAAGAAGTCCTCCTTTGGCAGTAAAGCTGTAAAAACTCGTTCGGTGCCCTGCCAAAAGACAACTTGACAAACAACACACTTCACTGGAAACCAACAATAAAACTACGAGCACGTTGACCGAGTTGAATGTCCCAAGAACACCAAAATTGAAGGGGTTGGATGATATAAACTTCCAGTTGCAAGCTTTGGACATCTTTCTTAACACTGCAACAGCAGAGTCTGTTGTTTGCGACTTGACATATCATTTAGCCAGTTTACTGGCCAAACAATCTCACAAGCTGTGCAAATCAACGCCACTATGATCCGCGGATCTCACACAATTGCCCATCCAACCACGAAAAGCATGCCTTTTCAGCTGAAAGCCGCTGTACCATCAGGATCACCTGTGCTTTTGTCGAAGTGTGAATGCAACCCTGGAAATAATTTGTCCTTTGTTTTTTTACGAATTCATAGGTCA
The DNA here is from genome assembly GCA_003297045.1 of Symbiodinium sp. clade C Y103. Lineage (NCBI taxonomy): Eukaryota > Dinophyceae > Suessiales > Symbiodiniaceae > Cladocopium > Cladocopium sp. clade C. Next base: position 78,920 of record BGPT01001186.1, on the reverse strand, counting down.
TGCTGGCCTCTCCCCCCCTCACTCTTGGGCTTTCCAGTTTGGACGGAATGGTTCTAAGGCTGGTCTGGCCATAGAGTCTAATCTTACAGGCAAACACCTCAATTCGCCTGCGCCTCTCCGCGGCAATGTGTTGGGAACCCAAAAATGTGGTATTTGTGGGACTTTTGAGCAACTTTGTTACTTGAATGTCTTATCTTACAGCGCACGCACAGCGTAGGGACCTGTGCGCGCCTCTTATACACCATCAAAGCAATGATCATCCTATGATCATCATCATCACAAAACTCTCAACCCTACAACCCCAAACCACAAACCCTAAAGCTCTAAACCCTTATGCAAGAAAACCCTAAAAACCTAAACCCTAAACAATAAAACCCCAAACCCTAAAAGCAATAAACTCTAAACCCAAGATGTGCCACAAAAGGGTGTTGGCGAAACGGGGTGTTTGCGCGTAATCTTACCAAAGTAACTCGAAAGGTGGATACTCACCGAGACCATTGAAAGACTTGCGCACGATAAGAATCAAAGCAAATGTAGACTATATCTTTACCTCCAAACTCTTTTGGCAAAAAATCTGCTGGAGGCCAGTTGTTGCTGCATTTACGCCGGAAGTTTGTGAAATCGCTGGAATTCTTGAAAATCTCTGTAGAAATTCAAAGTCGCTGGAGCTACAAATTGTCTGTCAGTCAAAACAAAGTGCACCAAAAAAACCAACCCACTGAAAATTACTCCAAACTTACTCGCGATTCCGCTAGAATTACAGCCGGCTGGCAAAACGAACACCTCGTTCAAAAACCCTGCAAACCAGCGCCAGTGTCAAAATGCCGGGAAACAGCGAAAGGAACCTTATGCTAAGCAAAGTTGCCTTTTCCTAAGGGCAAAATAATGGTGCATTTGAATTTGGATATGTTTGGATGTTATGTAATTTATGTATACATAATATTATGTGATATATGATACATTTTTACATTATCATACATTATCTATATATTAATCACAGTCAATTATACTTCTAGATTCTAGATTGAGATTCTGCTACCACTCCGGCTCAAAAAGGGCCTTGTCATCCTCGCTGTCGACTTTGAACTTGGCTAATCGCACATCTCTACGCTCCTGACGATGGAACCTGGTTTTGGATGGTTTGGATTCAATTTCAGAATCAAGTAGACAATGTCACACAGAAGTACCGTTGAACAATGTAGAATGTCATCTGCCATTGCAAATTGTTGTTAACAGTGTTCAAACAATTCGATATTGACCAGATATTTCAGTGTACATGCATTGGCATGCGGGCGAAAACTCTGGTACGAATACCCTGGTTCACAGGCAAATGTACAGCAACTTGAAGCGGCATGGATTATACGTGTTGTCCTGGCAAGTTCGCCCATCATCACCCATCCGTGCTAGAGCGGAAGTGTTTCATTTGACTCAAAATGTCATTCGAAATGTATGTGGAGCGATTCAGAATTATACCAAGAGTCAAATTTATCTGACCATGCTGGACTTGGTCGCACCTTTCTCCACCACCAGCCCCATCCCCTGTCTCCGTGTCTGATTTCGGAACAGCTGTGAAAACATCGTGAGTGCCTTGGTAAATCTTCAAGCACGGGTTTGAAGGTGCTCTTGTCAAACATCATAGTGTGATATAAATTTGATAAAACGGCGTCTGGAATCCTACAAGGTCCTTAGCCTCGTTGGACTGCATGTTTCTGGAGAACACCAACATGCCCCGGCGATAGAACTCCGGTCAGGATTACACACACAGAAAACATGCAAGTACGGCAAACAAAGTACAAGATCTCGTTGCTTCATGATGTCTGGGAAGAACAAGTAAAGCATTCAAGGTATTCCACGTCTGACTTTGCAGCCTAGACTTTCGACCATTTCTCGGCATTCTTTGATATTCTTTGGGTGCCTGGCCAGATGGCACTCGACGCAACTTGGCCTCATTCTCCTGGGGCATGAAAAAGAGTGGAAAAGCTCTTAACAAGCAGCCAAGTTGCCAACAAGAAAGCCTTAATCAAAAGATTCGAAATGACTGTCACAAGAGCTTGAAACTCACAAAACTCCAAATTGATTTGTGTTCAGAGCTGCGCGGAAATGTAGCTGGTCAGTCATTTCTATGGCTTTAAACACTCTTGCCCAACGCTTTTTGGACCCCACCATGTTTCTGTCGGTCCTTCCCCAAGTGGTCCCTTGCGAAGCAAAGAGTTGGTGCTGCATTGAGTGTGCCCCACTTGATGGCAGGTCCCAGACCCAGAAAGTCATACCTGCAGCGGTGCAGTGGACATGTGCATGGATAAGTGTCGGCATTGTGTGGACGAGTCAATACTGCTCGAATTCGAGCATTGAATCGCTTGGCCGCAATCATTTGACTCGGAAGTTCCTTTTCCACCATAATTTCCATCATCCTTGGATGTGGTAGGAATTGGTAGGATGTATTTTGGATTAGAAGAATATGCAATCCCTGGCAGGGTGCCCATGAAATGGGCTGGAGGAATCCCCAAAAGACCAGCAAGATGTTGTCCCGATGCAGCCACAAGTTACATCTTCAAGCCGAATAAGGCCACCCACCTGCAGGGAAATGAAATGGGACTTCATAGCTTCAAACCGTCTGGGAAATTTGAAGGATTCATGGGTGTTTGATCGCTGAACCCTCGTTTTCTGGAGGCTTGCAGCCCAAGAACTTTCCAAGCATGCTCCAGCAGAACAGCAACCAGTTTGCGACTTACAGACGGCTCAGCGCCCTTGAGGTGGTTGGTTTTAATTCGATACACACGGTTGCATACATACCCATTGGCAAAGTTTGAATACTGGAACTATGCCGCACTATGCCTGATTGGCACGAGCTTGAAGGCAAAGATGTTCATCTCTACATGGTGGGAGCAGTAGACCTTTTCAGGGACACTCTGGGACACTGCTCTGTGCATTGAGGAAACACATGCCCACCGGAAAGCTATTTGCGGCAGTTTCTTGGACTCTCAGTCTGGTCAGAACTGGTATACACTTCATACATAATATAAGGTGGAATCGATGTTCATTTCAAGTCTTGCCAAAAGCATCATTATTTTTGTTCCATCTAAAATCCGCTCCAAGTAGCAGGAATTCGTCGCCATGCACAGGTGGTCAGAACGAAAGTTCCAATCAGCGAGGGATAGACCAAGTGGACCTTGCTGGTAAAACGAGCCACTTGGAATGCCCTTGGGCATGTCTCAAATGTTGAACACACCAAACCAACGGTCTGTTGTCATGGTGTTTCCTCCAAAGTAGCTCTAGACATCTACTGATCACGCCAAGAAATGTGCAAAGGATTACGTTTCCCATTGATGGGCAGTGCACGATGCGACATTGGGTTGAATGTGTTGAATGGTTGAATACATATGATATGGCAAGCTTTCAAGACCATTCCTGGAAGTTACGGCAAGTGTATTCAGTAGAGAATCCCTAACATGAGGAGCAGTGTAGGAGCAGTAAGCTACAAGGCTCTCGTGTCAATCAACTGGTTCTCAACTGTCACAGATCTGTACCAGTAGTACCGCACAAGGCGGTGGCGGAAGTTTCAGAATAGGAAACCTATAGGAGAGGTTCGTTGTTGTGAGTCATGGATGGCAGAGCAGATNAGTTTCAGAATAGGAAACCTATAGGAGAGGTTCGTTGTTGTGAGTCATGGATGGCAGAGCAGATCCGCTGATGGATCAAAAGGTGGTTGGAGCGTCGGCGTATCTATCTGTCTATCTATCCCCCTGCCTAACTAACTAACTAACTGACTAACTGACTAACTGACTGACTAACCAACTAACTAACAAACTGACTAACTGACTAACTGACTAACTGACTCACTGACTCAATGACTCACTGACTAACTGACTAACTGACTAACTGACTAACGGACTAACGGACTAACTGACTAACTGACTAACTGACTAACTGACTAACTGACTAACTGACTAACTGAGTAACTGACTACCTGACTAACTGACTAACTGACTAACTGACTAACTGACTAACTGACTAACTAACTAACTAACTAACTAACTAACTAACTAACTGACGAACTGACTAACTGNACTGACTAACTGACTAACTGACTAACTGACTAACTAACTAACTAACTAACTAACTAACTAACTAACTGACGAACTGACTAACTGAGTAACTGACTAGCTGACTAACAAACTAACTAATTGACTAACTGACTAACTGACTAACTGAGTAACTGACTAATTGACTGACTAACTGACTGACTCACTGACTGACTAACTGACAAACTAACTAAGTTGTTAAGTTGTTAAGTTGTTAAGTTGTTCAATTGTTAAGTGGCAAGTTGTTAAGTTGTTAGTTCAGTTAGTTAACTGACATCTCAAAATTTGCTAAAAACCCTCAGATTTTGACACTTTTGACTTCCAAATGTGCTTGGCGCCACAACGGCGTGCACTTTTTCGACATCGAATCATCATCGAATCGTCAAAAAGTGCTCCGAGCCCCTCACGTTTTTACGATTTTCACTTCCAAATGTGCTTCCCGCCACAACGCCGTGCACTTTTTAGACATCTCAACTTCCAAAAGTGGTCCGAGCATGTGGTGTTTGTAACATCCAAATGTGCTTCGCGCCACAGCGCCGTGCACTTTTTCCACATCTCAACTTCCAAAAGTGCTCCGGAGCTGACAGTTTTTAACACTTTTTACTTCCAANGCGCCACAGCGCCGTGCACTTTTTCCACATCTCAACTTCCAAAAGTGCTCCGGAGCTGACAGTTTTTAACACTTTTTACTTCCAAATGTGCTTCGCGCCCCAGCGCCGTGCACTTCTTCCACATCTCAACTTCCAAAAGTGCTCCGAGACCGACAGCTTTTAACGCTTTTTACTTCCAAATGTGCTTCGCGCCACAGCGCCGTGCACTTTTTCCACATCTCAACTTCCAAAAGTTGTCGGAGACCGACAGTTTTTAACACTTTTTACTTCCAAATGTGCTTCGCGCCACAACGCCGTGCACTTTTTCCACATCGCAACTTCCAAAAGTGCTCCGACGCTGAGGTGTTTTAACACTTTTTACTTCCAAATGTGCTTCGCGCTACAAGGGCGTGCAATTTTTCATGTCTCATCTGCCAAGATGTCTCCGCACCCGCCGCTTTAGCGAGCCTACTTTTCGACCCTCCGGAGCCACAAAACATTGGAAANTCTCCGCACCCGCCGCTTTAGCGAGCCTACTTTTCGACCCTCCGGAGCCACAAAACATTGGAAAAACACAGTGTTTCGCGACTTTCCTACCTTTTCGCATACCTGCATCTCTTCTCTTCTGACTTTCTCATCTCTTATCTTCTCTCTTCTGACTTTCTTCATCTTCTGACTTTCTTGATGGCTGAGCTCTTCACATCTTGGCTCTTCTCACCTCTGCTTTTCAACTGTCCATATTGTCGGAAGTTTCACTTCTAAACTTCCTTCGATTATACCTACATACATATGTGTATATATATATATATATACACATATCATACATATATATATATGTATATATATATATATATGAGATTATATATATATATGTGAGATTGTAAATAAATAAATATATATATATATATATCATACTACATATCTATGTATATACTACAGTATACATGTATATTATACAATATCTCTCTTTATGAGTCTATGAGCAGTGTTCAAAACCCGAACTATCATTGAATGAAATACTGTTTGGTTGAGAACGGGATTCTCAGTTCATGGATTGTGATAGTCCACAATCAACATGAGGTAGTACTATGTTACTATAATTCTCTAACTCTATGCCTATTGTATACACGTTTTACAGTACCAGCATCTATAAACCCAATATCAATAATTCAGGTAGTACAGCCGTATAACATTCCATACAACCCTCAATAATTGTAGAAATCAATCAACAGGTGGCCACTGTTTCAGCGAGAGGCCACGTTGCAGGTATGGAGATGTATGGAGAATGCATGACAAAGTGGACAAGAGGAGAATGTCAGCAAACTGCAGAATGTCAAAAAAAGGAAGCAAAACAGGCTCCGCCCACGCAGCAACAACAAGTGAAACATATCTGAATAAGACCAAGGAAGTGAAGCTTCCGAACATCTAGAAGCAAATAAGGTCTCAGCCACGTCCCAGGTATGGGCACCCAGGAACCATGCCAACTTCACCTCACAGAGGCTGGAGACTGCATTGTATCTCCTATCATATGATATGATATGCAGTATAATGTATGATATGCTTCTGCGCAATCATCAACTGAGATCAACTGATAATTGCTTGAGGCAGCTGCTCCAGGGTTGTATCCAATGCGGTTCTTCAGGTTGAAGGGATTCACTACCTGGCGTTCCAGGGGAGATTGGCCAAACATGCCAACTGCAGAAGCTCAGAACTCTGCCATCAATGGACAATTTTGATCCAAATCAGGAGCTCTGCATCATCATCATCATCATCATCATCATCATCATCATCATCATCATCATCATCATCATCATCATCATGATCATCATCATCATCATGATCATCATCATCATCACCAGCACCAGCACCAGCACCAGCACCAGCACCAGCACCAGCAGCAGCACCAGCACCAGCACCAGCACCAGCACCAGCACCAGCACCAGCACCAGCACCAGCAGCAGCAGCAGCAGCATCATCATCATCATCATCATCATCATCATCATCATCATCACCATCACCATCTGAATCATTCATGATATCATGATATCATGATATCACAACATGTTACATTTGAATTATGTGAACTGTTATGGGTGTGAGAATCTGTGATGTTTCACGTTGCTTTTCCATTCAACAAGACATGCCAGAGGGACTGCTGGAATGTTGGGATGGTCGAAGGAGGTTTCCTTGGAGGCCTCGTATGCTGTGCTGAAGACAATCACCTGGCGCCACAAAGAGGCTTCGGCTGCACTACCGTCTGATCCATCTGGTTGGTTCACTCACATTCAATCCCCATTGGTTGGTCTGAACTCCCCAGGTTTTCTGATCAAGGTTTGCCTTTTCTTTCGTGGCTGTCCTTTTGGAAACGTTTCCGCTGCAGCAGAATGTCCGGCCTCGTGCCCCTTAGCCCTCATCTCTTTAACGTAGGCCTGACAGCGAATAGCAATACCTGGCGCAGGGTTATCAGCCTGCTGGAGGTCTGCCCTTGAGGCAGTGTGAAAGAGAGGGTCTTTAAGGATCAAAAAAGGCCATGTGGTGTCCTTGTTTGGAGCTCGAAGACAATCATAGAACACCAACAATATATTGACATATTACAATTGGTTGAAAACGGTTCAAACCTGAGAAACAGTGCATCATTTCCACTCTGTTCGTCAGGAACCACTGATTTATTATTCTGGTCTTCAAGTTGTCTTCTCCAACCGCACCATGTGTCTGCGGAGGCAAGTAGTCCGTGATGACCAAAATACGTCGGTTTGCGACTGGTCTACCTGCAAACGGAAAACGCAGATCAGGTCTGACAAACATGAGGGATTCCGCTAGATTTACTGCAGCCCTTGTGTGAAAGTTTACAAGTTACAACTCAACCTTCAATCCCAAACGCTCTCAAACTCTTTGGCAAGAGGTGAAAGTGATGTCAAATATGCTTGAACTATGAATCGTATTCGACATACTTTGCACTTCTGGAAGGCCAGCTCAGACTGGAGTAGAAGGCATCTGATGCGTTGTAATTTGACATTCATGTCCATGTCTTGACGTTCTGTGTAACCTGCTCTGAGGATACAATGATACAAGTAGCATCACGTAGCAAGTATTGTCAATACAGCATTGAAATGCATTGAATAAGAAAGCAAGTGCGCATTGCGTTCATATCCGAGTCATCTTCTCAAATGTACTCTCCGTGTCACACTGCAGCCATGACATGAAGATTCTGATGGCTGTTGCTCTGCCTGTTGCCACGCCCGTAATCCGTGCAATCAGTCGAAGGAACTGTGCCTGGTACAATTCAATTGATCCAGTAGGATGGCCCTGGTGTGACCAAGTCGCAAGTTGTCAAATAATATATGAATAATAATCAACCGCCTAAAGAAACTCAGTCCAAACGCCACATGTCTACCAGGTTCAAAGTGCAAAGGCACAAACGATCCTTTCAGAGGGCATTGTGGCAGCAATTCCACGGAAATCATTTGCTAGGCACTCGCTCAGAAGAAGACTACAAGTCAAGTGTAAGGCCCTTGCCAAGAAGAAAACAAAGTAGCTCAAGCACAAGCGAGGGAAGTAGACAATCTTAGTGACAAAAAGCACGACAATGATCACTCTTTCCATATCAGGTAACATGTGCAACGTTGTTTTCTCTCTTCACTGAAGTCATGAACAGAGATAACATGATAAACACATGGACTACCATAATGTACCAGAATACCAAACTATTTGATGAACTCTGTTCCAGTCGTGATTGGGCATGGCCCGGGAATCATCCACAGAGCGCGTGGCCAATGTAAAGAAAAGCAATACCAAGTAGTGTGTCCGCACTGCCGCAATCCAGCACCTCAGGTGATGAGGCCTTTGATTTCCACGAGGTCACTGTCCAATTCGCGAAGAACAGGGAGATCAAGACTTCTGCATGCAAGTACCAATAACATGGTCCCAATGACCGAAGGTGTCATTCTTGATTTGAAGGAACATGGATCATCACAAAGCTGATCATAGCTGATCAAATAGAGGACACAACAAACAGTAACACTCCTCAATGATTCATGCCAAGATGCGACACTTGAGTTCGAAGTCCATTCTGTCCATTCTCAGCCATGGCTTAAGAGCTAAGGACGTGGGACAACTGCGCCGGTGAAAGTTCCACAACCTAACTTGGCTAGCACGGTGATACCCAGTGCATGTGGTAAAATGCTTTGCATGATGTAGCCATGTCTACGCGAGGTTCCAAAACTTGAGTCAAAACAGCTTGGCGAGGATTGTATCTGTGCAGCTGTGGTGATTTGAAGCACAGCTTTGAATTGCTGCTGGCTCAGCAAACGCCTCTTTAGTAATATGATGAGAGGCATAGATTCTCCATATACTCAGGTCCACATCTTCCACGTTGCAAACGAACCTTTGTATACCGAATACCATTTGAATCCAGTCTATACCTACCAACGCATCTACACAAACTTGCTGTATCATTGTTAGTATCGATGTCTGTGTTTCCTACATCCCATTGGATCACCCTACTACACAGCTGCATCCGCCGATCCGCAGTCGTTTAGGCGGCTCTTTCCGCCTAGGAGCGGGTGTCCTTATTTCAACTCGGGTAAACGTGGAAGTTCCAGCGACTTATGTCGTCTCCTGCGCCAGTGATGATCGAATGATAGATGCATGTGGAGCACTAAAATTTAACATCGCCCACCTCGAAAAGTCACAGATATCTAATTTGGTGTACTAGGAAGCTGAAAACTGAAAGTGCCGGAAAAGTGAAAGCAAAGAAATACCTACTGGACCTGTACTGGCTGTACCAGTACAGCCTGTCACGTGGTCTGCTTTCCACGCCTTCTTGAATCACGGGTATCAAAGCTTCTGCCAATTTGAACAAAACATAACAAAACTATATAAATTGCCGTGAAACCGCCCAATAGACACAAAAAAAAACACTCATTGCGAGATGCGTGCAAAATGTGCAAAATCTGACCGCCAATGTCGCAATGTACCATTGCTTTTGTCATCTTTTGTCTGTGGTCTCCTGTTCTTGTAACGTCGTCGAGTACGAAACGGGGTCATCACCACGTCGGGCCGGGGGTCGCCTGCATTCCACTGAGGAAAATCATAAGGTGAGTTATGTGAAATGCTGATGTAAAAATGCGTTCACAGGTTGAGCTTGTAGAGAAATTGCAGTGTACTTCTCGCAGAGCATCACTGCACTCAAGCTCCATTCTCCACAAAACTCATCCGAAAAGTGTCAACGAATGTGTTCCACTCCCATCGGTTATGATATGTTATGATTATATAGAGCTTTGATCCGATGTTAAGGCCATTTCAAAAAGTTTGTCAACATTCTCGACATTCTTAGATGCTTTCATAATTACAGTGTGATACAGTGTGACAGAAGTTATCGACTGAGAGAGGGACTGGTGAGAAACTCCTCAAGGCTGCAACCATTCTCCAGCATCTCGACTGCGTGATTGAATTCTTCCTGCAATTTGGCATGGATATCATTGGATGTCATGGATACCATTGGCAGATTCGCCGAATTTTCGAACATAGCATGTGGGAAACTCACTGGACACCATGCTCAAGTCAATAGGATGGGCATGACTGAAACAGAAGCAGGGTAGTTGGAGTTCTCCCACAAGAATCCATGTAACAAATACAAGCCATGCACAGCACCACGGAAAGGTCTGCCTCACAAAGTGATGGTGAAACGTTGCAAAATGCTGGAAAGCAGGAGTTTTGGACCAAGGTAAACAGGATTAAACAGGTAAAACACTTGGGAAAAACAGTGTCTCAAAATAAACAACGCGGAGAATCCTGAGAATCCTGAATCCTTCAGCGTTCCATCATATTCTCCCGTTGAATTCCTTGAGTTGCGCTAGCCGCTCTCGCCGCAATACGATATTGAGATCCCGAAATTCAATGGGGTCCTGGCGCGTGAACATCGTCAACCACCAACAAACGTCCCACAGCAATCCACAGCACACACACAAAATGGTTGCATCTGTCCTCCACATGAATGGCGGGCTCTGGATGAATAGACCCAAAGAGTCGAAACCTGTGGCATCTTGGTTTTCATGCTTCACGAGTGACATGATCCTTTGAGGTCGTTTGAAATGTACGCCTTTGGCGATGTGGCGCCAGGATGCAGAAACACTTGGCACAGTCATTCCAGTCCCATGTTGCGCAGTGCATGCATAACTTCCAGATTTCAGCATTCTTTTTCATTCTTTTTCAAGACGTGCGTGCAGATGCAAATGTTCTCGCTTAGCAAGTGCCGAACTCAAAGTGAAATCGTGAAACTGTGTGAAACATACGTTGAAGCACCTTCACTATATGGCTACATCAGTCTCTATGCCTTCATGGAGAGTCCACATCTGAAGGATTCCATTCATCGCTATCCTCACTGGGACCATGCTGTGATGCTGGGTAGCCAATGGATGGTGTCATCCGCTGGATCTGAGCTCGACCCCGAAGGTCCTTGTAGAAGCGGTCGAGCCCAGCTTCTTCCTCTCTCTGCCGCTCGACAGCCAACTGGCGCTGGATGCTTTGAACCCAGGCTGCTTGGTCCTTCCTCTCAGTGACCGAATCCTCGATCCATTGTCGATCAGCACTGACCGGCTTGATTCCGCGGCTGGCCAGGCTTTCTTGAACCTTGATCCACATTTCAAGCTCCACAGCGTTGGGGTACAACTTCACCAACTCCATCTGTTGCCTTTCCAAAATGCTGAGAGTCTCTTGACACTCAAAGCCAATACATTTCAAGACAGCATAGATCTTGGCACGACAGTCTCGCTCAAATCCATTGGCCAACCACTGTGAGCCCTGATGCTCCTGGGCAGATGCCGATGCTCTCTCAAAGCCCTTGGTCACAGTGGTGCGATTGGCACTGCCTGTGCTTTGACCACCAACACTTTGACCACCCAGGGTGTCGGCAAAGTTCTTGGCATGGCGGAACTTCCCAGCAAGGCGGCTCGCACTGGTCACAGTGCTTTCGGCATCCTCATCATTCGGAGCTGGCCGTGGATTCAAAGGCTGGTCCAAGTCCTTGATCACTCCATCTGGCGCCAAGTTTCCAGCAGCTTCTTGCTCACTTTGCCACAACTCCAGCAGCAATCTTAGAGCTCCCTTCATGGTGACCTGGGAGTTCCATTGGGTAAACAACTTGGCTGCCTTCTTGTACTCCATGAGATCTGCCAAGGTGCTGATGATTTGGCGCTTTAGAATCACTGGGGCAACTTCCAAGCAATCAAGCAAGGCGAAAAGCCCACCAGCATCTAGGAACCGAATTTCGTTTTTTCGAGTTCCAATCACAGCGTTCCAAATGCAATCAACTACACACAGGCTGTAGAAGAGGTGATTGTCCGTGGTCTCACCAGGGCGGTAGATCACCTCATCTCTCATAGCTTCAACGCCATCTTTCTTCCGGAACTCTCGTGCATTCGCTGGGCACTCCTTGCACATCGTGGCCAAAATGGAGGCACACATCTGCCGGGAGGTCATGGGATTGTCCTTATCTGTGAACAACTCCACTAGAGTTCCAACTGAACCGATTTGGCCCAGCTTTTCTGCAAAGGCCTTGCCCATTCTCACGGCCACCTGCAGAAGGTGCAGACATTTTTTCTGTACCTCTCGGCTCCGTGTGGCCTGGAGCAGTTGCAGCACCGTGGAATTTCCTTCCGCCTGCATGAAGGCCTCTGGGATGTACTGCACCAGTTGGAAGAGAGCCGACAAAGCCTCCAATTGGATTTTGCGGCGTTGTTCCTGACTCCACTTTTGTTGTTCAACTGGAGGTTCAGGATCCAAACATTCCAGTAGTGAAGGGACTAAGCCACATTGCACTGCCAACTTGGCGCAATCTTCAGAAGAACAGCACCGTGCTAAGGTTCCCCAAAGAAGGGTTCGAAACTCCATATCTTCCTGGGTGTTGGTAATGGGGATGCCGCCCTTTTTGGGCGCATCAAGATCTGGCAGCACCTTGCTCTTCAAGTTGTTCTCCAGATCTCCACTGGCCTGCAACTCCTTTCTTCGCTTCTCTGAGACTGCATAGCTCAGCAGCAGCGTCATCAAACCGGTGGAAGCAAAGAGGGAACGATTCTCCACACGTTTGGAAATGTACATCAGGAGTACCATCATGTCATTCCGGAAGATTTTGTCCTTGAAGCGATAGCCCCTGGTGAGGACGGCATGCATGAAGTCTCGAAAAGATTCGATGACCTCCTCTTGTCCAAGCGCCTCAGTGGCCCCATCCCAGTCTAATTCCAGGACGTTCCACAAGACCTCAGCAGCCACCAGCAAGACATCCGAGCCCAGCAAGTTCACCCGAATCACATGAACCAGGTTGGAGATCAAGCCACAGTTGGTGATCTGACATGCCAAGGGTCTATACAGCGACATATCTCGGATGGCACCAAGAGTGATAACAATGGATTCAGGGCTGTCCTCTGATCTGAAAGACGCAGAAACTGCATCCATGACGTTGGACTGTCGCAGGATCCGCAAATTCGGAGTGCCCGAATCCGCCACTGCTTGGATCAAAGGCTGGTTGGGAAGCAGCTCCACACTATCCTCATCCAATCCAAAGCGAGCCCAGCATGCCAAGGTGTGAGCCACTTCAATACGCAGCCTTTCCGACATGTTCTTCTTGTGTTCCCATTGAGCTTTGGCCTCTGGTTCAACTGGTGGGCCTTCTGTTGGCGGCAAAGTGTAGGTCAGAACGCTCACAATGCCCTTCACGAACGCCGGTAGATGATGACCATAGGTGATCATGTCAGATGTCTTGCAGCTGACAAAAGGTTGTGAAGCCACCCTAGTGAAATCGCAAAGTGCTTGTGCTAAATCTTGCCCTTTGGCAAATCGATCCACTGACAAGTAGAGTAACTCCACCAAAGCCTCCAAATGTCGCAACAGGAAGCCGTTGCAACAAACCTTACAGAGCTTTCGAATGGCTGCCACATGCCGATCCACCAGATCAACGGTGTATTTGGAGGTCATCAATTCCATGATAGCTCCGAAGTCCACCTCATCTGGTGCTGAGGCAACCATGCCACGATTTGGGTCAGCGGTGCTGTCCATTCTGCGGACGAGTGTTCGGTGGGTCACACCGGAAGGTCAGCGAAAGAATAGCCTTTCAACATGACTGCTTCAAAGCTGCGTAGAGTGTCTCTGTGCGTATCAGGCTTTTTGGTGAGTATGTGATATGCTTTTTGAACAAATAGCTGTATTTTGGTTGAAATGCCAAAGCATAAGCTCAGGTTGGCTGTACCTTATCAAATGCTGCATGTAATCTACAGTGAACCGCCTGTGATCCTTCAGGCAAACGCGCAAGCAAGACACAATTTCTCAGCCATGCAGATCAAAACTGGCTTTGGTTCAGAATCAACGACCATTCGGAAAATGGATGGTTCAACTATATCACTGACATTCACTGACCCATGGTCATTGTGACGCCTAACATACCTATCAAGGTCCAGGCCAATCACCAACATCTCGTCGGTCCGGCTGTCGCATTGACACCGCCTGCAAGACGGCTAAGATGGCGAAACGCCTTGAGGGAGAAACAGAAGGGGGGGTGGCTTGAATGTTACCAGATTTGTCATTCCTGAAATCTCAAGAATGGGAGCAAAGGCTTGCTTGACAGGAGGTGTACAGAAATCTGGATGTCCAATGTGTCTGTGCACAAAAAAGAGGCAAAAGGTAACAAGAGAAGCAGTCAGGAGAACCAAATGCATGGCTCCCAGCAAACCTGGAACAAAGGCAGCCAACGCCCCCCTTTTGTATACAAGTTATATCAGTTATATCAAACAAATTCAAACACTATCAAAACTATTTAAAACTTGGGAATGTTCGTTTGCAAGGTTTGTTTACTGCAGATTCTATCCAAAACAATCTGAACATCTGCGGTGAAACCTTCTTCTTTCCCGGGTTCTCGTCTCAGTCATCAGATTTGGTGTTCCCAAACTCTCGGGCGTACCACACCTCTGAGCCCCACTGGTACCTGTGCGGATTTCCAGGTTTTCATGCCAAGCTGTTGGTAAATTTATGTTCATCTCTCAAGATTGTCCAGTGGCCATCCATCCTAATGTGACGTCCATGCGACTTCCACTGCAAAAGCATGACAGGGTAGACTCTCTCCATTTGGATCGGCTTACTTTAAGCTTATTACATGAACCTCTCCTTCACACTTTCTGCTTTTCTTATAGATTTCCTACCTTTTGCAGCAACTTCTACACAGTGTTGTTGTTGTCCCAGCATCAGGACTGTATACAGTATACTGTCTTGTCATGTACCAATTCTTCTAAGATTGTCGCTTTGTGACCTAGCCCTGCTACTGAAATGGTCGAACAACAGAAGGCCCGGTTTGAGACGTCCCGCAACGAAGGAATGGCGAGGTCACTCTTTGTCAAAGAAGCGCACGAAGCCATATAGGAGCTGCGCCTTGCAAGGAAAGAGTTTCAACGTGCAATAAACAAACAGCTTTCTTCAGTCTCTGAAATTGCAGCCCGATAAAGATGATATCCAATCTAAACATTCCAGAACAAGCTGCGGCTTGCAAGTGCGTTCTCAGGCCTAGAGTTGTTCGTCCGGCTGTGAAACACAAACCCCACCACAAGTTTCGGTCCAGGTCAACTTGAGGACCAAACCACGGTCAGATCTGCCTCTAGCTGTCGTGCACACAAGAACCCCTCTGATGATCAGATATGATTGGGATCTTTGTGCTGTAAGCCAGCTGGAAGCTACGAGTATAATCATAGACAATCTTCACATATTGCAAGAGTGCTCCTTTCATCGTGATAAACATCGATTAACAGCGTCATTGCAACTGTGCAGGTTCATTGTTATTTCCTGGGCCTCCAAAAGCTGAGGAACCCCTGGTTGACTCGAAATTCACCGTGGATCATCAATGTGTCACCAAGTCATCAGTGATATGTAAACATACTATGTCTCATCTGAAAGATTCAATGTCATTGCAAAACCATCTTGTAGGTGTCACGGCTGCCGCGCCTTTGCTTTGCATGGCGGAATCTTCTTCTCAGCCACTTCTTGTTGGTATTCCTAGAGGATCCCGGATCCCAATCGCTTCATCAAAGACTGGGCCCTGATCTAAAGCCAAGCCTCCTGATTGAATGAACAATGCATCCAGCACCAGATTTGATACGATGACTTTTCATGACTTTTCATCCTCCATACCACCACAATTGGTCTTGAAACTTCACCAATTTTGCCATATTGTCTCCGATCATGTCCTCACAAAAGAGATGTCCTCGATTCCCAAAATTTCCCAGTGTCCTCTGCGGTGAGGAAACCGGTCTCAAATGAACGGGGAATACCCCAGTAGTCCACGTGTTGCAGACTCCTGCAAGCATGAAACATCAAGGTCGAGGCCACAGGGATATCATGGGTCCTTCAACCGATGCCACATGTCTTGAGGCAATGGCACAGTTTTAATGATATTCCCGCGATTGTCAACTGATGCAAGAGTTCTTTCAAAACAAAATCGTAACACCTTGCATCAGTTAAGCTCAAATGATGCCGCGCCTACTTTTTTTGTACAGCAGCTGAAGCGATGGAAGAATCCCAACCAGCTGCAGGAAATAGACGACCTGCAATAACACTTGAACAGCCAGGATCTCGATGCCACCCGGGAGGCACAATTGAATTTGATTCGCTGGAACATATTGAAATTCACGTGTTCATCTTGATTGGTGGCCAGAGTGCGCAGTTGTCAAAATCAAAGAACACCTTTGTTATGATATTATCGCCTACCTTTCTTTGTTACTGCATTTTCCTCGCTGAAATTCTTTCTTTGCCCATGCAAGCGTGCAGGATGGGCCATGATCGTCCAGGAGTACGACGACAGGTTTCCCTCTCCAGCACCACATACGCGCTTGCCTTTTGCCCACACCTGTCAGGGCATCTAGAAAATTTCTGACCATAGAAAAAAGGAAAGGCATTCTTGTTGCCAGAGAATACAAATAATGCATGGGCACCACAAAACGCATACCTGGAAACCAAAACTGCCTGTGCCATTTAATTTGCAAACGGGGACACTGTTCTGCAGGTACCAACTCATTGGAATACTGACCTTCACGAGAAGCACCAATGGTCGCACTCTCCTTGGTGTTTGAAACATCAGCACATGAACGCTATGGCAAAGCTTCTACACGTGCAAGCAGAAACTTGTTTGACCGTCTTTCATCAGCCTGCACATAAACCAATTTGTGAATCTGTCTATCATTATAGACTTTTAGACAACATATTTATATAATATATATATATATATATACAAGTATATCAGTGCACGTAGATTGAGAAGGATTGCAGGGTCGGCTCAAACCTTAGTTGTGGAAGTATGCTCCAAATCACATCCGCGACGTTGCCATGTCCGAGTCACTCATCAAGTTGGGAGTAGGCTTTCAGCAGCTGCGAGTTGTAGAGTGGCAAACCTAAGGAGTTGAAGGCTGGTATGTACGGGGCATATGTTGTACGGTGTTGTGTGGTTATCCATCCCAGAGTGGGAATCCTTATAAATCATAAATGGCTATGTAAATCCCTATAAATGGACTCATTTGTACGTATTGATTTTCGTCCTTCAATGTGGATAAATATTACATACGTAAGTTTACCCAAGTTTTGAGCATGGCACATGTAGAACGTGCCAAGCTTGCTTTGACAAGCTGAAAGTGAAGAACCGAAGCACGCATCAGAGGTCCTCAAGTTATGCCTGGTATAGTCATTCTGTCATACCATACATAGCTATGTCTCTCCAAAGCTATCGGGCTGACACAACTTGGCTTGCAGCCATTAAACCTTTAGCTTCTGATGGAGCTTGATGGGACTCAACGTAAATGATATGAAAGACCACGCATGACCACGCCCCTTTCCCTATTGAGAAAACCCCATCACTCCAATCACTTCCTAATGAAACGAATACCCCCAAACGAAACACATCTGGTTGAGTCCTGGATCTCATGAATTGGGGGAGTCATGGGGTTATTCGGTTCAGGCATCTCTCAGCTGGATCCAGGTCCTGGACTGTTGTTGATGGACACATCGACTTCCTTCAACGGACCTTGCCTGTTCGAGTCACCAGATTCACTGCAGTGGCTTCAATGAATAGAGTAACCAAACAACATACTATGCATATTTTCTGAAGTGAAAAAGATCTTACAGTAATCAACAAACCACTTTAACAATTTGATGTGGAACAACAGGTGAGCCCTCATGATCTATCTTTGAGCGCCCAAGAACCCAACGTGGCTGGCACTAAGAAAAGAACTCAACAGTGCAAGGTTCAGCAAGCCTGGTTGACAGGACCCCAAGGCTTTCCCGACTCCGCTTGGCTGCGCACGTGTCTTCTACGGTCACCAAAGGCTTTCGAGCTTGTGGTATCAAATCCAGCACCTTCCATGTTCATGACACGATCGAACAATGCGCACTCTCGTACACAGCTTCAGCCAGCCATGCGAGGTGGATTCGTTTGGTGATAAGCAGCAATTTCGCATGTTTTTGTTGCGTTGTACAAAATTTGAATGAATTTGGAGCATGTGGAAGCCGACGAATAAACGAGTTTCTATATTTTTCCAGAGGTTCCCGACAGTTTCCCTAGTCGCCTTGAAACCCAGCTCCGGCAAAAATTCTGCCAGCTGCTGAACCGCATGACACATCGCCTGCGGCACAGAGATCCAACACATTTTCATGTCGTATTTTATGAGAACACGTTAGAACTATATGGTGGATGGGAATACATGATGACAAGTAACTGACAAGTAACTAGCGGATGTATGATGAGACATGGGGCTGATATGGGACATACCACATGTTTTTGGACAAATCAACTTTCGATTCCTAATGGCACAGCGGTGTGGACAACTTTGGATGTTGCCCACTGTACCAACAAAAATGTGTCAACAAATTTGTGACAGCACCACAAACAGTAAACTGAATCTCCTGCCAGGAAGGTACATCCTCTACCTCGCATCCGAGCTTCTTGAGGCTAAGAGTCTGGCAGCCTTTGGTGTGATTCTGGTCGGTAACGAGGGCCTGTGGCAGATGTACTTTGAAAGTGCTGAGCACGGCTGAGCATTCCACACTTCATTATCTTGATTCATAATAATCTTCGGACATGTCAAGTATCAGCCAGCCAGTGTACTTGGAAATACTATGACTGAATCTGGCATCAGTGTGGAAAGACTGAATCTGTTCTCCACCCAAAATCAGCAAGGGCACCCAAAATACATAGCAACCGACTTGGCATGTGGCTGAGTTTCCAGGCTCTGCCGGGTCACCTTGCATCAGGAATTCGCTGAGCCTCGACACAAATGACTGAATGGACTCAAAACATAAGCTTTCCAGGTGAATACTGGGTTGTATCCCAAAAATTGCCAGGAACATGTAGCATCTCCACCAAACATCAATTCTATCGAGCAGCAAATCTCAGAGGATCGGGCACAAAGTAGCATTCAAACCATTTCAAAACTAGATGAGTAAGTACATGACCTGATTGGTGCGGCTCCAACCTTGATTCTCAATCTGGGTTTGTCTGAACAGCACCCTGAAAGTGCCATCTAAGTGCCATCTAAGATCTTTCATAGCCAGGAAAACTATTTTCTCTATTAACCATTGGATTTTGGAGATGGCCTCTGATGCCGCTGTGCCCAGCTGGCATAGCTCATGTAGTAAGACAACTCCTGGCATCAAAGCTGGACCTAACAACGGATGCCTCACTCCCAGTGAAAGATCAACACACGAACATCACTAAATTCACATTGTACTTTATATATATAGTGTATTTATAATACTTATATAGACATGTGACATATGCGAACTTGCTGTTCATGTGCAGCTGCAAAATAAATCAAAATAAAACACACTACAATCCAGAATCAAACAATCGTCAACATCGTCAACATATTTCATACGAACGTCAGGTAGAACGTACAAGCGGGTCAGCAAATTACCTGATGTAAAATCTTCCGTCCTCCTCCCGAATGGCTACCAGCACATCAAGGTCAGAGGATTCCTGCCATCCCATCCTACACCAGCCCTTTGGGTATGGGCCGTGGGCCCAATCATCCTAATCCACAAAAAACGACTGGTCATTTTCAGTAGCAAAGCGTACACAATTGCTTCTATATCTGTTGCAGAGTGCTGAAGTTAGACTTGTACCTAATTTAATCCTTACTTGATATCCTTTGACCCTTTGCTCTGATTCTTGTTGCATCCTCCATCAGTGAACGCTGTGACCTTGTCGGTGAAAAATTGGGGCACCCATTTTTCAAAAATCCTCATCTTCAATGATTTTCAGTAGTAAACCATAGTCAATCATCCAATTTTGGGTGGGTTAAAAATGGCTTCTCCTCATCCCCAAATTTTGCCACCTCGCCAAATCCATTCACCGTGGAGCCAAAGGGATGTACCGTAGCAGAGGGCGCCTAAGTATGGCTTGGTCGGAATTCACCATTTTTGGACAAAGCCGTGGGTAGTAAAACCAGAAGTTTAACTTGCCACGAAGTGGGATGATCCTCAGTCCAAGTAAGATCTGAAGGCACCAAAGATCTGAAAAGAGGTCTGCTCATGAAATCCAGTAACATATTGTATATCAAGAAGAATCATCGTCAGGCTCAGGTGCCACACACATCTGCTGAAGTTGTTTGCGATTGTTGTCTATCTGTTTGAAAATTCAACACCATGGCCATTCAAAACACATGTCTTCATAGGCTCCCCTGCAACACATCTTTGTGCGCCACTCTGGATGCGTTCCACCACATCTTGGACAACTTCATCTGCCTTGCACCAGGCAGTGCTGGGGGATCAAGCAATACATCAAGCATGGGATGGACCAGGATAGATCAAGATGACAAAAACTGAGGTTCACTTGGGAAACACTCTGGGGATTGACATTCAAACCTCATAGGCGATTTACGACATAATCTTCACCAATTCTGCATGACTAAACTGATGGGTATCATTCATGTCAAACATTGCGAGACAAGCACCAGGATGTGTTGACAACGACACCAAGCCGTCGGCCAAAACGACAGGTTCAAAAAAGGATTGCGTTGGCATAATAAGGATTCAATCAGACCTAAGAAACTGTCTACCCTCTGGTAATCAAACATAGCAATGGAAAATCCACCATTTATAGATCATTTTCCCATTAAATCCTCCATTGGTACTTCATGGCCTATTAGCTTGACACAACCTCTGAATCCCCCCAAAAAAGTTGGAGAACATGGACACATGGACAAGATTCAGTGCCTGCTGCGGCACATGTCCGAACTTCTGCATGACATCATCAGCCATATCGCTGTGTAGAGTCACCTGGCAAGTCTTGCGTGGACGCTCCACAGAAACTCGTTCTTTATTGTGCGGATGTCTTTCTTCTTCAAACACTCAAACACTGAATCAATCTTGCTCGCCATCCTGCAACACGGCACAACTCATAACCTTCAGTCCAGCATTACATTCTAATTTCCACGTGCGTCTCAACCCAACCTCCAACCTTTGGATCTATATGCATATATAATATTATATAATCATATATTATACATATAACATATATATATATATATATACAGTATACGTATATGTATGGATCATTACGGATCCATCCTCCATTCGCCGGGATCCCCTTTAAATATTTCCCATGGATTCCATGGATCCCATCGGCCTCCTTGAGCCATTCGTCCATTGGAAGTCTCACCTCGCCGATGCCAATCCCTTCCTCTTCAGCAAAGGCGCGCCGATCCTCTGGCGTCATCTGGGGCCCAAAGGCGCCCGCCGCGGAACGCGGCCGCGCGGCGGAAGGTCCGCGACGTCTGCGACGGCCAAAAGGTAGGAAAGGAGTAGGAAAGGTGGTGGGGATACAGATGCTATGTTGGGAGACTGTGGACTCTGGACTTAAGTTAATAGACTCTATTGGATACAAAGATCTATTCGCAAAACTCGTAAAGTGTGAATATATCTGTCTTGCTGTTTCGGCTGGGCTAATGACTGGGGTTTTACCTGGCCCTGCAAAGCATCAAAGGCTAGTGATCCTTGAGATCCCTTTCACATTGCTAGAATATCATGGAGGTATCACCGCTCACAAGAGTTCACAGCGTTGGCCACATATGATATAGGCTTATGTAGGCGTTTTGAGTCGTGAGTTTGCCTCTTGCCAAGTGCGGTATCTTGACCCGCCCTCACGCCCCAGCCTCCAGAGGGCTGCAGCAAGGCATCCTGAAATTGTGACAATTGAAATCCCAAAAAAACAGGGAACGGATCAAAACGAAAGTTTATGGCTCTTGACAACTACACTTGTTGACCAATTAAATGTGAAATGTACGTACCTAAGTTTGAGATTATTGGGGGGGTCCCCATGGGCACCCCAACTTCAGCCCATACCCATCAGTGACTCACAGTGGCCCCCAGCACCACCCGAGCCTAGGGTACTCCCTCTGCAGCGTAGGGTATGGCCACCATCCTTGGTACGGTGACTCCGCTGTCTGCCAGGGCCACGAGGTGCCTTCCTGCGATCGGGGCAGGCGTTTTTGTCTTTGTACAAGTCATTTAGTCACTTCAGTTGCTCCAACACCTCCTCAAAAACATCCGCTTCGTCTATAAGTCTAGAAAATATGTTAAAGTTAAACAACGATCACAAGGTATTATAAGTTATGAACAATCATAAACCATAGATTTCCTGCTCGACTTACAACATCTTCCAACTCACTTGTCGCTTTTGCTGGGACCCAAGATGTGGCGCCAACTGTGAAGCACCTCACCAATGGCAGGCTGTCAGGCAGGGCCTCAGCGATTGTGTGCATGCGATACGTGTAAGAAACATTGCCAACAAATATCAGCAAGAAAATTGTCGACATCTATTAAACATCTATAAATATGTTGGTTTGGGATGGAATTTGTTGGTAATTATTATAGTGACTGCTAGTGAAATCATAGTCATACCGAGATTGACATTTGATCCAAAATGACTAGTATCAGCTGATACTCTCCCGGGGTTCATCTTGTGAACCTTAGGCTTCTAGCTGGCTGGTTTCACCCCTGAAAACTAGGACAGTCCTTGGAGATTATCATCCCGGTTGACAAAATACTTGAGAACACCCACCAGTTTATATTGGGCATATCACTAATTAATCACTACATGCACTACGGGGTACAGTACGGTACAAACATCAACGTGGCTATAGGCGCTAGTACCATCTGAGTCTCAGCTGGTGCCAGAGCCGTGGCTGCCATCTTCCAAGTGCTCGAAGGTTTTTTGGAACAAAATATGAGATGGCACATGATGGCACAATCTACAGTTGCCTGTTTACATGAACATGCTTGTAGAATTCTGGACATGCTTCCAGAGGACACCACTAGATTTGACTGTTGGAAGACCTAGGGTACATTCCAAGTTGGTCTCAACCTTGCTGCCTGAATCTGAATGTTGGCTTCGAACTCACTATTTCTAAACTGGACATACTTTTTGAATCTTTGTGTGTGGCCAGCCATGTGGGCCATGGGGTGGATTTAATCAAGCCGGCTGACCCTCGTTATGGGTGTGCTCTGCACAGCTACAGCCCGTGGCATACCAGGACCAAACAACGGCAACTTGATCAGCTTCTCGCACTCTGCTGCAAAGGCGTGCAAAGGCCATATATGGCCAGCTTATGCAGTACAAATATCTACAGATACTACAGCTTAGAAAACACCCACAGGTCACCTGAAGGCCGCGTTTTCTTTTGCTGGAGCTTTCCAACGCGCTGGGATAGCGCAGGGTGCACGCTCGCCCGTGAAGAGCGCATCAATTTCAGAAGCCCCGGGAAACCATCAACAAATGTGTTCAACCATTTGGATGCAATGCAGCATGTGGCACTCGGTGGTGAAGAAAGGGGGGATCTGGATCTACAGGCTCATGCATGCTCATGCCATGTTCTATGATCTCCCATCATGCTGTGTTTTTGCACTTCATGGAATCCATATGGGTCTGTCTGAAAATGGGGTATACCGGTATCCACCCAAAATGGTTATTGAATGGGAAAAATGATGGTTAACCAATGGATTTGGGATACACCATTTTCAGACAAACCCATATGAATCAATACTTTTCACATAGCGGACTTTGTTTTTTGAGCAACTCCCAGTGCTGATCCTAATGATCCGCACAGGAGATAGCATGGTCGACCTCTGCATTGGAGGTGCCAGGAGCGTGAAGTCACCCTGGGCCTCAAAATATCGTGATGAGCGTGAAGAAAGTGTACACCTGGGCAGCTTCGGAGGAAAAACTCGATGCGAAGTGGCTGAACCACATATGCCATGACATCCCATAATTATGAAACCCAACGGGAATCATCCTTGCAGGTATGGATGGAAAGTAGTAAAACAAAAATTACATTTGAAACATGTTTCTTAACCACCTGCAGGTTGGCGTGGAAATCTTTGCCCCAAGAAAAAAAACACACTTCCCCCCATGCATTGAATTGCCTCTTTCGGCTGTACTAGATCAGGGTTAAAGTCGAGATTCTGCAGTGCAAGAAGTCGCCAAAATGCCATGACAAGACCAGCAGTGCTCTTCCAGTTAACCCCAAGTGCAATGTCATGGCTTTGTCCAAGGGGGTATATCCGGAATGGATTGGTTCATCAGATTTCTTCAGCTTCGCGAGTATTCTCCACGAAAAAGAGTGCCATTTTGGGATTTTGGCCTAATTTTTCGATCCTTGTCCTCCACCATCAGCATCTCAGTCCCCACTAGGCGTATGACTAGGCCGACAGGATAGGCCACCAGCCACCTTGATGGCAACGGGGGGCAACAAATAAAGCGACTTTGACCTCATCATGGGTGTGTTTGAAACCAGGCCACATCCCCAAGTAGCAATTTTATGTATGCTAATAAACTTAATTTCTATATTAGTTGAAACTTGATATCATATTTTTGAAAATTATCTAAACCACAATTCTGCCAAAGGTCTGGACTTTCTGGCGGGTGGCCAATGAAATCTTGGGCTGAACCATGCCGCACAAAGTGAATGTTGCCAGAGCGAGGCTGACATGTTCAGGTTCTCCAACAAAAACCAATGCCCCGCAAGTGAAGCCTATAATAATTGTCCATATCCAGCACTGCCTTTCCTGCTGCCCTCCCAAAAAGGTTGGTCACCCAAAAGATAGGACAGTTCGAAGTGAAATCCAACTATTCTGATTTCAATTCCCTTTTCGGTGACTTCAAACATGTCCAAAAGGGGGGAACCCCGCAGGGGCCTTTGGTCCTGCATGTGGATTGCAATGGCAAAGAATCTCGAGGAGGAGGCAGTGGCCCAAGCTGCAGTGGTTGATGTCATGGGATGGGAGGGTTGTGAAACTGTGTTCAAGGTGGGAATGATTGCATGACTACAATATAGTGTATGCATGTGTATCATAATCATGTATCTGTATACATGATTATACATGTATATGAAACATTTAAATCTATATACTAACATACATGTGGTGTTATTCTTTATGATGTATGTATATATAATGTATGTACACACAAGTAGTACATATTGATTGCAATTGATAAAGTTTGGGGGATTGGAGTTGAGCCTTCGGACAGTATCAGTATCGGTGTCAATTTCCGTTTTCATGTCACAAACGGTTGAGACTCTAGGCTGCAATTTGAAGGCCCTCTGGGCGATTTTTGGTCAGTAAACTAGGCTGGGAAGACATGCGATGACACATGAGTTTCAACCAAGTTGTCCGACAAACTCAACAAAAACACACAGACAATCATGTCAGCTTGGCCTATGCAAATGGCTGCCATGATGCTGCCAAAGCTAGACCTCACAGGATTCATGCTGACTTCAATGGAGATTAATGCTACTTATGTCAATGACATAGTTGCAGTCATACCAGCATGTCGTCACCTGAAACACTCATTCCGTGCAGATCCACTTTCCGCCCTCTGAACTTGGAAGGCCTTGACGGGATCTGATTGCACGCATCACTCAAGTCTCTCATGGTTCCAGCTTCCTCCCTGCGACTTGACAAGTCTTCTCTGGCCATTCCCTGTTTCCAGCTGAATCACAAAGCATCTAAGGGATGTTGGATGCAGCTCTTCGCTCAGATGTTTCAGCTCAGCTTCCCACTTCAAAGACACGATGATGCCAAAGATTGCCAAGAAGACAATGGGAATAAGCCTGATCTTATCACATTTCACATGAACAAATCCACGGCACTGCGTGCCCAAAACTCGGCTTAATCATTCAGGTCGGAGCCCATAGCCCAAAATGCTCATCGTTCTGTAAAGGTCAATGCCTACCAGCGACCCCATGGCTGCACAAAGAGGTATGGCGTAGCAAAAGTCTGGTACGGTGCACATCAACCATGG
The DNA here is from genome assembly GCA_003297045.1 of Symbiodinium sp. clade C Y103. Taxonomy (NCBI): domain Eukaryota; class Dinophyceae; order Suessiales; family Symbiodiniaceae; genus Cladocopium; species Cladocopium sp. clade C. Next base: position 52,926 of record BGPT01001186.1, on the reverse strand, counting down.
GCCACAAGTGTTTCTTCATGTTTCTTCCAATTACTGTTTATAGTATTATATAGTTGTGTTTTTCGACTTCAATGACTTGACGTGCGCAGAAAAACTGCAGTCTCCAACTTGGTCCAGTCGTGATCAGTGGCGACTAGGGGTGAGCCACCTTCCTTCTGGCTCATCACATTGATCAGGCAGCAAATGCCAAAGGAGCCGCCAGCGGCTAGGCCATAAACATACCTGACGTGCTGATGCGTGCTGCATGAGTACCACGTGCACATGCATGGCGCGAATGCCACAATTTATCTTCCCACCCCGTGTCCTGAAGACGGTGCAATCCTGAACTTTGCTTCGCAGTATTGCCAAGATCTGTCACTCAATCTGCCATGTCAGGCCAAAATTAACCTCTACAGTATCTGTGCAAAAGCACCAAAGCAAATTTGGATCTTCTTCAAGATAACTAAGGCCAAAAGGTAAATCAGGATTGCAAATCCTGCCGGCGGGCACCCGAATTGCAGCTTTCCAGCCAGCAGCAAGGCTAAGCCTCAAAAAACTGATTGGAAGAGGGAGCCCTGAAATGAAAAGTCAAGAAACAACTGCTTGGAGGGTATGCATACATTCTTATAAGATCGCATAGTCATGGCATAAAATAACATTGCACGATAATGCGATCAATATACAATACAATATATACAACACGACACGACACAAGACACGACAAGACAAGGCAAGACAAAACAACACAACACAGGACAAAACATTACAATACAGTACAATATAGTGCAATCGAGATACAATGCATTGCAGTGCATTACATGACATTCTGCTACAATATTTTTCAAACCAGGGTTGATGGAATGAACCGCTGCTCGCTGGGTAAATGATTACCAGCATGGTAATATCTTCAATGTGCACGTGCGTCTATCTATATCAAAATCTGCCAACATTTTTTGTGGTGTTGGAAGCTAACAACGAAGGCAGTGCATGTGATTGCAGCCTGTCAATCATCTGAGTGCATGGATTTATATCTCACCGGCAAGCCTATTTGACCTGACACAAAAAGTTTGTGGATTCCTTCTTGAAGCTTTCTTGAAGTTTCCTCTGTGTCGGGAATGCTTCCAGGCTAGGCAAAACCGATGGATTTTAAAGTATAAACTAGTTTATTCTCTTTTTGACGCCCCCTTGGGGCATTGCTGGGTACTTAGGCTGGCCCCTTCGGGGCCAGCCTAAGTACCCAGCAATGCCCCAAGGGGGCGTCAAGAGGACTATCAACTTAAGGACTATAAACTGAATATGGCCAGGATGACTGACTGACTCCCAGGCATAGAAACACGCCGCAGCAATCATCGGCAATCCACCAACCAACCGCTTGGAATCTGATGGCTTCCGTCTTGGGACTTCCCACCCAGCGTCAAGCAAATCATCAAAGGCCCACTGAGATCTGCATCTCTCAGAATCTCCTTGTGGAACGGAAGGATGGCTGTGGAAGGGTGGTGAGTTTGGCGTGCAAAACTAGATGGTACATTGTGGAACACAAGGAACGTATAGTGGTGACACCATTTTGATGTGGGTTGCGAATGCGGGCAACGCCCCAAAGGGCTGTGTTCTGGGAACTATGCAGTGCTTGCAAAAGACTTCTTCAAAGCTCTTGCATAATGACATCCTAGGTGCAAATAGAACTATTTGTCTGTGACTAGTGACCGGTGTGTGCGTGCCGATTTGCAAAACTTAGCAAGTATTATATAGTATGGGTTGCAACTACCGCGCTTACTACTGGGATGGACATCCAAGTACGAAGTCTCTGGCAACCCTGGAGCCTCATCCAATTTCTTGAACAGGGCCACACCCTGCATTCTGAGCAAAATGTGCTCCACGTTGATGCCGAGCTCCTGCCAATGCACCAGGAGAACTCATGCTGCCTCAAAATGACTTATCCCCAAACGGGATGGTTCGGTACAAGAAGAAAGCCGTTCCTTTGCCATGTCTTGTGCCCCAGTTGAAAAAATCATTACACGAACATTTGCTTGAAGCAGCAGAGACCGCATCATTACCGGGCTTTTTCAGCCTATTGCACGACCTGCTAGTGCTATTGTGATCGCGAAAAAAACGTGGACTCCCACCTATGGAAGTGCTGGACTGCTTGTCGAGCGGCATAACAATAACAGCTCGGTTTGATTTGCCCAGCAAGCAAGTGAGACCCTTAGGGGGAAAAACACTACGATGAGTATCAATAAGCCCTTTCTTTCTCATTATCAGCCACAACTTTCCGTGAGGCAGCGCAGTCCACAGTCCACAGGTTTCAAATATATGATTGCACAAATACAACTTATAGTAATAACAATTAAATTGTTATATTACTACAATAATCATATATATATATCAATATGTATATGTCATATTATATATATATATACATATGATATATCGATATGGCTGGCTATGGCTCAAAAAACGGGTATGGATCGGTACGCGGTGAGGACGTATGGAACGAAGGAGTTACACAAATGGTCTCAAATGAATTCAATCTCTTCAAAAGGGTATGGATCGAGGGTATGGATCGGTGGTATGGATCAGGGGCATGGATCGCCCGTGGGTCCGGGGTATGGATCGGGACCTTACATTTTGAGCTGCAGATATTTATCGCCTCAAGCTACAGTTCGTTTTGCACCTCCAGCAATGGAGGCTCATTGTCGACATCGTCATCGTAACTGTAGTTTGGCGGCCTCAGAAACAAATCTTGATGTTACGAAGAAACTTCTTGAGATATATCTCGGGATCCAAATAAGTCAAATTAGCAGGCTGCACATGCAAATAGTGAATGATGCGATATACTGGGTCCACATGATCCACATGCTTGTATGATGCGGTTGCCTCTGAAACCATGCAGCAGTCCATTTGCAGAAGGCAGCTCATCTTCATGATGCTAGTTCGAGGTAGAGCAAATGTAGAGCGTGCTGGTACTTTGTTCAAACACACACACACACAAGGTCAGGTCACATGGGGCATGGAAGGGAAATGTGCCACACTATGGGTGCCAAAAACCTACCACATGTGCATGACAAGTGCTCCAGATCAACCATGTGCCACAAATGTGCCAAACACAAATCCCTTGCCCCTTTCCCTGCGCAGCCAAAGTGCGGAAAGCTTCCAGCTTGGGAAGGACCACCTATTGGACCACCAATGGGCCCGCCAATGGGACCACCCATTGAGCCCTGCTGGCTGCCCATCTGGCCCATCTGGCCCATCTGGCCCATGTGGCCGCCTATCTGGCCACCAATTTGGCCGCCCATCTGGCCCATAGACCCTGGTTGGGGGCCCAAATGACCTGGCGTGAGCAGGGAATTCAACCCATTGGTTGAAATCAGTTGGTTTTGAACCCCATTGTAGCTGATCAATCAAGATCTGCAATAAACAGCATGTAAACAACACCTCTCACTACCAGGACCAGACTTGAGTGTCCCAAGCAACATGACTCCCGAACCACGCCTGGCTGGGATGCCTGACACATCTGGCACTCTACGAACATAATCAGTCAGGGGTCAAAGCTGAAAGGGGAGAGGCATCAAGGATGTGCAGGGTTGTTTCCATCACTCAGAAACCCAACAAATATGTCCAGGAAAAACCAATAATTAATACTCAACTCCCCCATAAACTGGTTGGCACAAGCACAAAAAAAACTTCAAAAATTGATGTGTACTTCAGATCTTGAAAGAACAAATAAGGACATTCAAAGATTGCTGTTGGATTTGGGATGGTCCTGCAATGATAAAGGAAAAGAAACAGTAGGAAATCCGCAAGGCTTGTCCAAAAAATCTTCGACATTTGCAAACGGACATCATCCAGGTCCAGAAAATGGTGAAAGCGATTGCGAACCACGGTTCCAAAATGAGAGTCTGAAGATTGGGCTTTCCCTTCAAAGTAATCCATACAGAGGGAAGGTTTTGGGACTCCATTTCCAGAGACATCCTGCGGAGCTGGCTCCCTGTCCTGTGGTGCCTGTCCTGCGGCACTGAGATTTGCAGAGTATTCCGCAGCAACATTTTGGGAGACCAAGTTTGAAGAATTTTGGAGTGCATACACATGGGTCTAAGCATCAATTCTTGGACATATTGACAGGCTCAGTTTCAGGATGTTTGATGAAAAGCTTCCGGTAAATCATTATCTGACGGAAGAAAGACAGAGCTCCGCTCCATGTAGATTTTCCCATAGTTTTCCTCAAGTGAGATGAAATCAAACCAGCTGGCACTGTCCTGGTGTGAAAAATTGCAGGCCGTCAGCGCTAGGTGCCTGCGGTGGGGGAGGATGAAAAAAACTGCAGCCTGGGTGCTTCAATCATGGACGGGGAGGTAGGAAGGCAAGATAACGTACCTAGTATAGTAGATATTAATAGACAGTATATAATAGATACAGATAGTAAACAAATTAATTGCAAATCATGACAAAATATAGTATGAATATCATGAGATTGTAATATACTGAACACGTCACATCTGAAAACAATCTTGTCAAAAGATTTCAAAAAACATGGAATTGTTCCACCAAGGCAGCGGTTCGAAAGCAGTCTTGTGAATCATTGTGATACAGTCTGATACAGTCACATTTGACATCATGTCGGACAAGAGTTTACAGCATGGTTTAGCAAACCTCCCCATATTAGTTGCACTGCCACTGTAATAACACACTTTGTTGCACTCGCAGAATTCTAGCTGTGTCACGCGTCATCTTTCGCATCGCACCACTTCTAGAAGGTGGTGGAACAACAAGGCAAGCAAATCGATCAAATACATTCACAACCATTTGACCAACAATCCTCATGCAAAGCCTTCGAATGATCCAAAAAGTATCACATGAGATGATCCTTATCTTGTCTGACTTGCCATGTCTGTCGGTGAGATGAAACTGCAAAAACACTCCTGACTAAAGCAGCATACACAAGGTAAGCTGTTGCAGGCAACCCAAAGTCTGCAGTCCAGGATCGTCCATGCAGTTCCACTTCAACCTAAACATCCTGAAGACGAACAAAATGCAAATGAAGAAGCAACAACAAATTCTACAAATACCTATCATTAATTTTACTTATTCTAATATAGATTCAAGTATCCATAGACTTTTCATGTATACATCATATTATACACACATTCATATCATGTATCTATACATACATCATGCTATACATAATAATATTAATAAATAATAATAACAATAATAATAATACTAAAAATAAATTAAAATAGTAATTATAATAATGATAATATACATACTCATAACATATATACATATATATATATATTATATATATATATATATTGTATATTATATAAGAGGTGTTCCTACCTTGGTTTGAAACCTAAATATGGTGTTTTTGAAAAAAGAACGGGGTACTGTACCCGGATAACTACACTTCACCGTCTCACATCACCAAATAAAAGTCGTCACTCAATGTAATATATGCACATGTGCAATCAGTGTATATTCATACAATATTACAAGTAGTATTAATGTACTACTATTGATCATATCTGTGCTGACCTGGAGATAAATTTCTTACACGCATGCCGCCAAGACCAAATGCAATCCAGGTATGGTCTCGGTTGCTTCAACATACCCCCTGCAATCAAGGTTGTGCAAACATTCTGGAAGAATAGTGGGTTGGTTCAGGCCTGGAATTCTGACTTTCAGGCTGCTGCAGACTTTTTGCAGACTTTGGGTCGGTGTTGAGTATTAGTATTGCGCTGCGCAGCGTAATTCACGAACAGCACAGCGTCACACCGTCTGACTATTGGAACTGCTCAAAGAATGATTGCGACCGTTTGCTCATCTCCAGGGTTCCCAACACTCCAGATACGGGGGAAACAAATAGGCAAACACACAGGGAAAGTACATAAACATATGGTAAAATCACACATTTCCTCCTCGTATGGCTATCATTGACGCACAGTTGGGGCTGATCTTCCAGCGATCTGAGAGTGAGCACATCAATGGCCATATTCGCAAGAAATAATGTTGCACAGATTTACTGATTTACTCCGAGGTCAGGATTTCAGGTTCGAGACAAGCTTGTCATGATCCTCAGAAGTCGAGTCGTCTTTCCACAGATGTCCACAGCAATTGGCAAAAGGCATGTTGAAACAAGGCCCAATTTGACCTGTACCTGTAATGTGGGAAACCCAATAATCCTACCATTTGGGGATGGTCTACACCACCCATATCCATTCATAATGATTTTGGGGATGGTTTATTATTGGGTTTACCACATTGGAACACAGTTGCCTTTCAGATCTCCGAATGAACAGGCCGCAGGTCAGGGATTCCCACCAAGCCAAACTTTTCAAAATCCTCCCGGAAATTGGCATAATCCTGCACCACGAGTGGATAAAGTTCATGCTTGTATCACTGGTTTGCACAAGATGTGTGCACAGCCAAGGTGTGCTTTGATTATTTAGATCTAAGGGCACTCATGGCATGCTGTTGGACATGATCTCAAGAGCACTAATTTGATATTCCAGTTCCAGTGCCGTCCGGCAGTAGTTGTGTAGCAGTCATGTTTTGTTGTTTCTGGGTTGGCAATGATACGGTCGCAGCGGTCTGAGATTGCTTTCAAGACATAAAAGCAAACTTTGAATGTCCTTGCCTTGCAGGTAATTATTGTCATACACTTTTCTCATGCTTCTTTGATCGACTTTGTGGATTTGAAATCTCCATGGCTCTCCTGGTTGCTGGGCCGAAGCAGAAAGTCAGCAGCCTGCGGACGATCTTTGGCGCGAGTTTGTTGTGGCTTTGGACCCGTACCCACGTGTGAAGAACGTCACGTTTGAACAGCATAGAACAGTTGCACCAAATCCGAAAACTGTTCTCCTCACATTCACTTGTGAAAGGCATTTCATGGCATTTCCAAAAGTCAGAATTTCCGAAGGCAAAGTCCGATAGTGCAAAACGTCAGGGTTCAAATCCGATAGTGCAAAACGTCAGTGTTCACAGTCTTGTGGGGAGGTCCCAAAGCGACAGTTTTGTGGAGAGAACCAACACTTCGCATGTCATTGCGAGTATGGCATCTCAAGAAACGCTTCCATTCCAGCCTCCAGCGGCAACGTCTTGGTGACCACGCTAGTCCGTTTGACTTTCAGTGCTGAGCGGATCATCGTGGAGTTGTAGCCAGCCCCCTGTCGGCCGCTGACACATATCCCATCCATGACCCAACAAGATCCAAGGATGGATCATGCCGGTGAGGTATGAATCTATCCAGCCCACGACACGGCTCACCCATAGCTGCAGCAGATCCGCACCTCCCCGTCAATGCTTCTTGCCACAAACACGCTCCTCAGGGCACTGCAACTGGAAGAGTTGAGCAAGGATCCCGCGATTTGCAAGTCCAAATTCAATCACTGGCTCAACTTACCCAGCCCCCCTTGCGGTGATTCCAATATAGCTGCTGCTGGGTTTCTTTTCGCGTTCTTCACTCTTCGCTTGGTCTCCCTCTCGCGGCACAATCACCACGCCAAATCCCCTGGCAAACCGGTGAAAGTTTTAGAAAATCCAAAGTATATACACATCTGATCACATCTGCACATTCAAAGGCATTGACCCTCCAACTCAGACAATATCCATCTGTGTGCTGTAGAAGAAGAGTATGATAGTTTGTAAGACATGCAAAACCAAGAGCAAATCTGCAGTTACACATGATGTACACATGCCCAACGAAGATTGTATGCATAGCACTTTATGAATCTGACACTATATATGCCCAGGGTATGCCCAAATCATCATCAGGTCTGGCCGAAGTGGCCTGTCAGTGAGAAATCCACGATACAAGCCCTGGGTCTGTGCGTGATCTGTGCCACAAGCATAGAAAACCTGGCGGGGCCAAGCGGCCAAGCATGGCCAAGCCCTGACTTTGCAACGGCAGTTCCTGTCTGTTGTTGGTGAGTCTGTTTTTTTTCTGCAAAAACGGTAATCATTCAAATGTAATTTAAACCAATAATTATTGTATTTCTATATCGCTATAGTCTATAGTAAACGTAGGGTTCTGTGGTTCAAAGGATCTCCTACACACAGGAAGGGAGAGGAACAATTCATGGGAAAAAAAAGGGAGCAAAGGAAAAAAGGGCCGGGGGTGCTCAGATACTCAAGACATTAATCAATTTTATGAATAATTCTGATGCGTTCCACTTTCTAAATTGCATCCTATGAAAACCATTGAAAACCAGAACCATTGAGGACGATATTATACGATATTTATGTGTTGGAAATTGTTGGAATATAATGGAATTGGTGGTTCGGAAACATCGCCATGGCCCTGAAGCCCCGCCAAAGCCAGCCTTAAGGCCGTTTGTGAGTTTCCATGCCTGGCGACGCGAAAGGTTGGGCTGTATACTTAGCCCCCGCTACAAACCAGACCATCTCAAGTCTTGGGAAATCGAACTATCTAAATGTATTTAATGGAATTTAATGGATATCTAGTGGAAATCTTGGGTTCGATGTGTCCAATCCTCATGTGGTCCATATTGGTCCATCATTCTCTGGTGCCTTTTCGACTTTCCGCAGCTTCCGTTGAAGTGCCATCGCTACCTGCAGACATTGCAGACACTGCAGCAGTTGGCAAAGCGCTTCACAGCGCTGCCTCGGGATAGTCTGGCCACCGTCCAGGTTTTTTGGCCTGCACAGCGCTGCACAGCGCCGCAAAGCGATTCACCATGTGAAAACATGTGAAAACGCGGAACACTGCACTGGTTCTGTGAAAAAAATGCAAAATAGGATAAAACAAGTATCTGTAAGTCCTTTGCAGGGATGCTGATATGATAAGTTACGATATGATATGTTCAGATTTTCTGTAAGACACAGTAACAGTAATATTCTTGGTTCTGGTCAGATGTAATTTCAAGACTTGAGACTCATTTTTCCCTGCCTCCCAGCTGCCGACGGACAAAAGCGAATCTTCTGAAACAGCACGACGCGCAGCTTCTAAACGAAACTGAGCAGAAAAGCCTCGTTGGGAATCAGTCTGGCAAGAACTGGCAAAGGTCCCACATGGTCACTAGATTCACATAGATTCACGACGATTAGAATTAGATGTCACCTTGCCATACCCTTCTCTCTTGTTAGGTCTGTGCCCTTCACGAGTCTGCTCAGACTCCGGCCAATTGTATTCATCTTCCGTGCCTGCAGTTTTGATAAAATCAGTTTCACTTTATCGTGTCTACTTTAGCATCTCCAGAGAATTGAAGCACCAACTAGCACTTTTTCTTAAATGGCTGACGTGGCTCATGTGTCATGTTGCACATGTTCCTCAAGGATTATCCAGGAACTTGACTGCCCAACACTCACTGCCTTGGGCTGCACATATCCATCGTGGGATGGTGACAACCAAGCACCCACCACATCGAAGCCTCATCCGTGGCCGGCCACGGAGTACAACAAGAACAGCTTTCGATCCAACTCCAATGGAAGCTCCACCATGTAGAGATGATTTCCCCATCAAAACATAATAAAACCTCTGTTCATAAGGGATATTATTCCCGGAGGATAGTTTTCCCATGTTTGCCCATATCAAAGTTTACACTTTGTTCTTGACTGACACATACTGGCCCAAAGGGCACATATGATGCTGCAAACAGCAACAAATCCCATTCTTAATGCGCACACCTCAACTGGAGTGGTCTTAGATGTCTAACCCCAAAGCCCCCAGGGCCTTCTCTATGAAGTCGATCGACCGCCTCTGCGTACCCCAAAGGAGAAGGAAGTCTAAGTGAATTCGGCACTATCTGTGGTTCATCATGAAGCCTCCTTTAGAAAAGATTGGTTCCGACGGAAACTTCAAAAGGCTGCAAAAACGTTCAATGCCTCTCATGTATGGCATATCGAGCAATCTCGGAAACTCAAGGTTCATGAAAAGGACATCGACAAATTTGGGAAGGTCCCATAGCTTGCCACACGTTTGTGAACAAATGATGCATGGCAAATCTGGCGGGAATCGCTTGAAGGAAAATGATGTTTGTGCACAGGTGTGGCATAACCTTCAAAGGGGGTGTCGCTATTCCGGAACGTCCCATCGCGTACCTCATGTTTGTACAATTTCTGAAAACCAATGTCCGTCCCTTACATTACATCGTTCCTATTGCTAGAGTTTTTGCAGTGGCTCAGATATTACCTACATTATCCTACATTTGGGTGATTTTGGGTGTATTGGTAACTTTTACTGTTCCCTGCATGGAGCATCTGGGTGTTTGTACAGTAGTTGCAGTGCTGTTGGGTAGCCTAAGAGTCACTGCTATTGGCGTTCGATTTGGACAAACCGGAATGCTCTTGGCAGGAAAAGGAACGTTGTACGATTATACAGTTGTACTCCATTATATAATATCATATAATCCGTACTGTAGATGCATAGCTGTCAAAAAATAGTGAACATAATATTCCCTCGCAAATCAGTGTGCAGGACGCAATTCCAAAATGCCAACCCCATTCCAAGTATGGTTTTGAAACTTTCAAGTACACAAATCGCTGTTGGGACACGTCTCAAACTACCGCACCTTGTCTGAACCGCCTGAAATGCTAGGATGTTCCTGGTTTTTCTATCCCTCCAAGCTTCTCATGACTGCAATCTCTGCCATTAAAAGGCACATGCCTGGTGCAGAAGCTGTGCATGCCCAAGGTGTAGTGGATTCATGGCGCCCGTAGTCCTAAGCGGAGTTGCACCAGTTGGACCATAGGTGGATCACTGCGTTGCCACGTGCCAGAGTGTAATGTGGTACACCCAATGATAACAACGCCCCAGTTGTTTTCTGATTTTTGAGTGTTCTTGGGCTTAGTTACCACATTCTGTTGGTGGGGGGAGGCCACAACAAGAGCCCTGAGGCCTCAAGATGAAACACTTGGTCACTTGGTCAAGATTTGCCTCCCAGAAAAGACCGAGCACAGGGCAGCAACACTGCTAAATGTCCTTGGTGTCAGCTGGCCCTGGACATCAACCAAGAGGCGCAACATTCAGTGTCCGGGGGGTTTGATTGTTGGATCTAACTCATTAAAAACATATCAAAACTGTTGCAAACCTCTGTTGTTCTTGGGTGAATAAGTGCTTGGCAAACACTTTGGAGGGTATCCTCATATGATAAAGCCCAGCCGCGTTCTTGGAGAGTTGGCTTTAGCTTTGACAGCGCCTTCATCGGCACAAAAGCAAGGGCCGGATTCCAGATCTGTCTTAACTATATACAACTTTGCCCACAATTCAGAAAGCACGATCAATAAAAAATATGTTCTTGCTTTCAACAGTATCAAACAATAAACAAGCCTTGACTGAACGAACCACTGGAGTGTCACTGTAGCCTTGCTCAAGCCATCTCAAACCTACAAATGTTGTAGAATCTGGCTAGGCACAAGAGTCCCTCCGCTAAAATCTTGGCAAATACAGATCAAATAGGACTAGTCTTCAACGTGCAATGGGTTTCAAATAGGACTCAACTGCAGCCCCTCCCACCATCCGTACCTCAAGCTTACGCTGAAGCTTCAACAAAGGCCAAAGGTCCTGGAGGCTGATCTTCCGCAGAGCGTGATGTCACTCAAAATCCAAAGCTGTATAATATATATATATATATATATCATTATATAATATATCATAATATAGAGACACTGCAAAATGCGGGTCATTGCAGTCACGACCACTTTTGCTTTATGCAACAGCTCTCCGGCTCTCCTCAGAACTCTTGTCGTACTCATCCTCATCATCACTCTCATCTGGTTCTGGCTGCTCAACCTGCCATGCTGACATCTCACCAGCTTGTTGGATCGTTTGTGCGAGAGATCTGGATCAACAAAAAAAAGGAACTCAGAGGAAGATATTTATCATACTGAACAACTCTCAATCCATGCCACTTTATGCCACAGGATGACAGAGAAACTCGTTGGGACTTGGGACTAATCTCCCAAAATGCGATGTCACTGAGGCATCCGAACTTGTTCCGAAAGGTGATGTGATGGGATGCAGCAGGCAGAAAAGACATTCACATTCAACTTAAGCCTTTGAGGGGCTGGAGTCAACGGTTGGGAGTCCAAGTTGAAGACACTTCATGAACCGAATGACTCAAACAAGTCAAGGTAACATGGATATATCCAGAAGCCCAAAAGAATCCAACAAGATCAACAAGTGATAGATGAATCAAAAAGCAGAACAGGACAATTCCAACTTTTGTGAAGGCCAAATCCAAACTCTCAGCAGAACCTGCCGCTCAGAATGGCTTGTTGGAAAACAAAAATACGAGCCTCAATACCCGCGCTGTGCAGGAGACCCACCACTTAGAATATCTTGGAAGGGCCACAAAGAGCTGTTGTGATACGTTGTGACACTCTGTGATATGTTGTGATTGCGGATCCGTGGCAAGTAATGACAATTACAAGCATACGGAATCATACGCCAGAGCCCACCTCGCCTTGCCAGTGTCCGCTGTCAAATAAGGCTCCGATGAGATGAAGGTCGTGGTTGTTGTTGACCCTTCTTCTGCCACGATGTCCTCAACAATGTGGTTCAAACATGTTCAAAACACCAGGAAAAGCAGTCGGTGCAGTAAAGGGTGAAATCATGTTAAATCCTATGAGACAATTGAAACAGGCTTGGGTTTATGATCAGCCTATGCTTTGTTTGACCACACTATCCGTAAGTCTCATCCAAATATGGAGGCCCACGGCGCCAATCGCCAATCTCCTTGTGCAAACAAGTCATGGGCATGGAACCCATGAGAGCTGTTTGAAACCCGCAAGTTGGGGTAGCTGTACAGCAGCTGTGACCAAAGAATCGCAGTTTGCATGTTTAATCCACGTGTCTAGAAAGAGCAAGGCTCTCAAGTCTTCAACAGTGAGAGTACCAGTTTCATTCCTCCTTGCATGTACTGTAAATCTCAAGTTGTTGCTCGTTCTCTGCACCTAATTAAGATATGAGGCCAATATTGGGATGCTCACATTGAAGAAGCAACTCAGTGCAGCTTGATGGTTCAGCATGGTTCAGCCATGTCAAGCCCTGAAAAGGTGGGGTTAGCCCCTGCTGGGCTGAGTGGCTGAAGCAGAAATGGCGCAGGGCCGACAAAACAATATGCGGCAATATGCTGATTCTTCTTCTGCTCAAGCAGCACGAAAAAAACTATTCCTATCCGTATCTGCATCCCAAATACATCAGGATTTGGAATGTGAATCGACCCTAAAGACCACATTGATTGTGCTAAATGTTGAATCCGTGTTGCCATGTCTGACATCTTTGGTTGACGGTATTCATCCAGCATTGATTGAACCTGCTTTCCTTCCTGGAATACATCAACAATGCTGCCTATCCTGCTTGGAAATGATGACCTTTCCATGGCTGTCCCACATCTGATGTGTCCAAAAAGATAAAGAGACACAATAAATCTTGCAACATAGAGGAGTTGTGCACTTGCGCTTTGTACAGCCTCCTAGGGGAGAACAGCTGTTTTCACTCTAGATAAGCTTTTGACGTGGACTGATGATGTCAGGAACAATGCACCCATCAAGTGCCGCAAAATCCGATCAATACAAAAACTTGGCAGGTTTTTTCCCTCAGCAAACGGCGTCTTGGGGTGAAAAGCCCGCAACTTAGTTGCACTGGACCATCCTTGCTTAAAACTCGGAAAATATTTGGCTTGCACCCTTCAGAATCGGATAGGATTGGTGTAAGAACATGTAAGAACAACAGGGTTTTGCTCAAGCTGAACCCGCCTTCACAAGCTTGACAAGTCACAAACAATCTGTTTGTTCCATGAATGCTTTGGCAAAATCTTGCCCCAAAAAAAGTGTGATGGTGTTACAATTACAATATAGAAACGGGCAAAATCTGTGATTTGTTTGTCTGCTTGATTTTACTTATACCACTGTTGCATGATCTTCTATGTGATGGAATACAGTCGTACACTGTAGGGAGGTGGAGAAACGGACCAAGGAAGATGTGATATCGGCGCATGTATCTACAGACACACGCACACAAATGATAAAATCATTTTACATATGTTTACATTATTTCAGCTATGTTGGAGCATCAGAACTAAAAAAATATGATCCGCTCTCGCTTTGGCTCGCTGCTTGATTCGTTCCCCTTCCAGGCATGACTGGTAAAGCACAGATCATCACGTCATCTCTAAGGGTGTCATTGAGTCACTTTCTTCTTCTGGTGATGCCTTGGCCCCAACAACGCCTCAGCGACGCAGTTTGATGAGGAAAGAAAAGACAACCAGTTGGGACTGGTCGTATCGCTAGGCCGACTTTCACCTGCGAGTACAATACGAGGGCAACCAGCCAAAGAGCTGAGAATACAACAATCAAACATCAGACAACCACCTGCAGATGAACATGAAACATGAAACCTCCCAACACGAGCATCATCATCTGGATCTGCACTAAGTCTCACTAAGTCTGGTGCTGTCTGGGGTCATTGAATTAGCTGTCACCACAGCACCCGAGATTCCAATGAGTTCATCCAGCATCGCATGCATGGAAGCCTCAGCGCGACATCACCACGGCCGATTGGCAATATGAAAATTAGAAATTGTTTGAAACTTGAAGGGCGGAAAATCATTAAAACTATACGGAAATAGATGCGCGTGGTATGGCCCAGCATGGCCAAGCAGGTCTGGGTATGTCGCCTGTGCATAATGTGCAAGCACCAAAGGGTTTGCTGGGAAAAAAAAGGCTCGGGGACATCGAGTTCAAACCATCCCAAATTCAGTGAAACATAGTGAAACTGAATTTGGAATCAATTTTGACCACAATTTGCTCAAAATTTCCCAAAGAGTATCAGCATAGCTCTGGGGCTGCAGCATAGGACTCCTTCACCTCAAAATACCATCTCCCAGCGGGTTGCTCTCAACACCCCTAAATCCAAGAAGGGGAAGTAAACTGGATAGATAAAAATGTAAAGTATGGTAAAATGACCTACCTCCCGCCCTTGTGGCTACGTTTTCGTCAACGTATATGAATATATTTTTGCGTCAGACCATAGCGACCATCTGCTGGAATTCATGGGTGCTCTCATCACAGCGCGGTGAGGGAAGCAGGGCCAACGAGTCCTGAAAGAACTCAACATACGGTATTATACAGAATTATACAGTATTACCGGTATTATCATCCAACAAAAGTTGATGAACTACTCACCAGGTACAGTATACATCAGAAATCCCATGAATCCAAAACCCAGATCTGGGAAACAACCGTGAATTCTGTGATTCCCGACCTTCTCATCCATGTCCATGATGCAGTCTTCGATGTAATCCGCCTGAGTTGGATGTTCTACCGGCAGCGCGCCCCAATGCCGCGCCCTTCACACCCTGCCTGGCTCGCAAGTCTGGAGAAGCGTTGCTTCACTTCAGAATCGACCTGGCAGTTGAGGCTATTATGCGATATAGCCCCCATGAGTCACAGTATCAGACCTTTTTCATCTAAAGAACTTGCACGCGCCGTGCGCCAGCCAGGCCCTTGCGTCGTGCCTTGTTCGAAAGTGGTGCACTGTTCCAAATGCTACACTTGAAACTCCACACTTCACACTCCACGTTTCACACTCGACGCTTCACACTTCACACTCCACACTTCACACTTCACACTGCAATCTTCACACTCCACACTTCACACTCTCCGCGCTTCACACTTCACACTTCACACTCTTCGCACTCCACACTTCACGCACCTGGCGCAGTTGTTGTGCCATGACCATGATCCGCAGAGACTCACGTTGCCATGCAACACCAGTTTTCACATGTCACACTGAGGTCTTCACACTCTGCACTTTCCACGTGACACTGCGTACTCCCCAGTTGACACTCTACTCTTCAAGTTTCACACCTCATCTCATCTCATGTCATCCCATTGGAAATCTTCTCATCTGAATCAACTCAGCTCAATTCATCTCATTGCTTTGCACATGAATTTAGGAAGCCTTACAGTCTTACCGAAGTCTCAAGGTAATCTTATCCCTATAAACTGTATCCAAATTCTTTGTGAATCATCTTAGCTTCTTTTGTTTTCTTTTAGAGTTGCAGTCACACACTAAAATCCTTTCATGCACAACTGGCGGTGCTCGTCCGCAATTGCGCCTGTTTTTCTTCACCGCTGCAGTGTGTCTCGAAGTTCTCGCAACCCATTCGACCCGCACTGGTGCAAAGGACTGCGCAACATGCATTGCAGGGATGCATTCATGTGTCCACATTTGTTTTTGCAACGCCTTCGACTCATTCGACCCGCACTGGTGCGAAGGGCTGCGGAACTTGCTTTGCAGTGAAGCATTCATGCGTAGAAATGTGTTGGACGTCTTGTTGCTCATCATGGCACGTCCCGAAGCAAATCAGGCCAGAAGTTTTTTCAGCATCCGCAATGATATTGCGGACCCAAGATCCAGCCACTCCAACCTTGATGCAGCCACTGGATTTACGATGTCCGGCTGCAAAAGACAATAGAAGCACGTGCGCAGCACGTGCGCAGCGGCAGCACCAAAGCACCTTGATGTGGCCATTACATTACGATTTAACACATCGATGGCAAACCCGCATGTATCTACGCCACATGGCAACAACACATGGCAACAATCATGCAGCCATTCCACTGCGATCTCCAACCACAGATTCCAAAACGCCCTATAAGTGCGCACACGCGAACACACCCAAAGCACCTTGAAGCCACAATTACAGTGCGGAAAAAACAAACAAAACACGTCAAAACGAACCGTCCGAACCCGCCACGCGCACGAGGTACCCTTCATCGCCGGCTGAAGCCACTTCAAACCGAACAAAAACACAATGTTTCGCGCCTCGCGCCCCGGCTTCCTCCCAAAACAAATCCCACGCAACATTCATGCAGCCACTACAATGCGTTTTGCTACATCAATGGCAAACCCGCATGTATCTACGCACATGGCAACAACACATGGCAACAATCATGCAGCATCATGCAGCCATTCCACTGCGATCTCCAACCACAGATTCCAAAACGGCCGATAAGTGCGCACACGCGAACACACCCAAAGCACCTTGAGTTACAGTGCGGCCTATGCGTTTTGCTACATCAAGGGCAAGCCCGCATGTATCTACGCACATGGCAACAACACATGGCAACAATCAGTCAAAGTCAGCGCTTCCTTAAGCCACCACTTCCCTTAGTCACCACTTCCCTAAGTCAACACTTCTCTAAATCATCACAGTCTCTAAGTCACCACTTCCCTTAAGTCACCACTTCTCTAAGTCACCACTTCTCTTACGTCACCACCTCTCTAAGTCACCACTTCCCTAAGTCACCACTTCCCTAAGTCAACACTTCTCTAAGTCATCACTTCCCAAAGTCACCACTTTCCTTAAGTCACCACTTCTCTAAGTCACCACCTCTCTTGAGTCACCACTTCTATATGTCACCGCTTCTCTAAGTCACCACTTCCCTTAATCACCACTTCTCTAAGTCAGCACTCCCCAGAGTCACCACTTCCCTAAGTCACCGCTTCCCGTACAGTAAGTCAACACTTCCCTAAGTCTCCACTTGCCAACGTCTAACAATTCTATGTGTCCGTAGCTCGGAAGATTGCTTCCCAGCTGCCTTTGATAAGCCCTATAACTATGGCCATGTAATGTCATTTACCCATGCGCACTTATAGCTGGAACTGCACATCCAAGTGTGCCAGCTTCATGCCATCCACGGACTTGGTGTCCGTGTTTTTTTGGGTACTTTTTGGGATGAGTGAAACAACCTTTTTTGACATATCACATATGATTACATCTTCTCAGATCAATACATATCATATAATATCATATATAGATATATTTCTTATTTTACGTATTTATTGATTTATTTCTTTATCTAATTGCATATCTTGCATCTCTTATTCTGTCTTTAGATATCTTATAAAAACATTGATGATGTCTGTATAACATTAATCCTTACAAATAAGTAATCTTAATCTGATCGTGAGAAGCAGGAGAATACCGCCCACCATGCATCCATTGAGAAACAACTGCCCTGGCCTGCAGGATGGATTTGCCGCTGGGTGGTTCCGCCAGGGTTTGTACACCTCGCAGGACTTCCTGCGCCAAGCTATGGAAATGCATGGAACGTGGCGTGGTGGGTGTGGCGTGGGCGCATTGCATGGGATGGGATCCCGGAAATGTTTTCTGATTGTTCCGATTGTTCCAACCATCACCATTCATATCACAAAAAAAAAGCCATTTATGTCGTCATATCCAATGTCATAAGAGTGGAATAAGGCATTTCATGGCATTTCAATGCGCATTTCAAGCCAGGGCTGGTCCTCGAACGGCACTTTACCATCTGCTTCCGCTTGAAGCCAAGCAAACATGTCGACCAAGTCCTGTGCAGGATGGCTCCCCAACAAGTGTGAGTGGATAACCCGTAGCACTTTGCAGTGCAATGTTGAGTGACCAAAATGAAATGAAACAAACGACACGGACAAAGAAAGTGAGAAAGAGGCAAGAAACATATTGCACATGAATCTAAATTGATTCGGCAAGTAGATGCTATAATCGAAGGAAGTTTATAAGTCAAACTTCCGACAATATGGACACATGGGAAAGCCGAGATGGGAAAAACCGAAGGAGAAAGAAGATGAGACAGGAGAAAGTCAGAAGAGAGAAGATGCAGGTCCGTGAGAAGGTAGGAAAATCGCGAGACACTTGTTTTTTCCAATATATATTGTGGCTCCGGAGGGTCGACAAGTAGGCTCGCTAAAGCGGCAGGTGCGGAGCCATCTGGGAAGATAAGAAATCAAAAATTGCACGCCGTTGTGGCACGAAGCACGTCGAAAGGTACAAAACACCTCAGCTCCAGAGCGCTTTTGGAAGTTGAGATGTCGAAAATGTGCACGCCGGTGGCGCGAAACACATTTCCAAGCAAAAAGTGTTTCAAAGTGACGGTCTCGGAGCACTTGTGGAAGTTGAGATGTCGAAAAAGTGCACGCCGCTGTTGCGCGAAGCACATTTCGAAGTCAAAATGCGCAAAGCGTCGGAGCGCTTTTGGAAGTTGTGATGTCGCAAAAATGCCCGGCGTTGTGGCGTGAAGCACGTGTGGAAGTCAAAAGTGTAAAAAAACTGGAGGGCAGGCGCAAGGGATTCTGCACCTAGTCAAAAGTAGCCAAGCGTGTGGGTTTTGTAGCATTGTAAAAACAATGGCAGGCATGGGAGATTTGAAGAGGATCTGCAAAGATAGACAGATGTAGATAGACTAGATAGACAGATAGATCGATAGATAGATAGACAGACAGATAGATAGATTGACAGGTAGCCAGATAGACAGATAGATATATACAGATTGACAGGTAGACAGATAGATAGACAGATAGATGGATAGACAGATAGATAGACAAATAGATAGAGAGACAGACACATAGATAAACAGATAGACAGATAGATAGATCAGATGGACAGATGGATAGACAGACAGATAGACAAATAGATAGCCCGACACTCCAACGACCTTTCCATCCATCAGAGGGTTCGCTCTGCCATTCATGATTCACAACAACCAACCTGTCCTATAGGTTTCCTATCTTTAAAACTTCCGAGACCGCCTTGTGCGGTACTATATACTGGTAGCAAATGTATGACATGGAAGTGCGGCTGTCATGTAGGCTCGGCTACACTTGAAATGTCAGCTGGGAAGCTCTATCTGATCCCATCTCTATCCAATCAGCCGCTTCTAGGAGGGGCTTAGTTTTCCACCTTTGAACAGCAGCCTGGAGCCCCAAGTGGCCATAGAATTTTTCTTGTCCTTCTTTGGAACTGTCGGCACCTGGGTCGGACGACAATTCGCTGGTGTTGAAATGTGGCAATACGAATCATGCCGCTGGAAGGCTGCAGCCAAGATGCGACATCTGTGATTTTCTTGGCGTAGAAGGGAACCTTCAGCAACTCTTCCCAGTCTTCGTTGTTGAGCCTCAAGCGCTCCGAGCTCTGAAAAAGGATTTCAGTCACAAAAAACACTTTCAATACTGTATCTTTCAACTAAGTCTCATGAAATGGCATCATGGCGTGACTTGCAGCTGCTAGCATTGGCCAAAACTCAAAGTGCAATACATTGAGATGGAAATGGGTCCTGGGAAACATGATTCAAATGACCATAGGCAGAAACATGCAAAAACACAGCATCACTGACAAAGAAAGTGTCGCCTCTTGTCATCCCTTGAACCACCATGGGAAGCGACAAAGACATCCTTCAACGCATTCTGAACCTGACCACATCTGCAACAGAAACCTTGCATGAAGCACTTTGCACTGAAAATGGTGGTGTTTGCTTGATTCATCATATAAATCACTAAACTGGACTTTCTCCCAATTATAACTGCGTGAACCAACCACGAAGCATTGATGTCACTGTGTCAACACTCCGCACCTTCGCGCGACGCTCTCCTTGCAGAGTTTCATCCTGTGCAAGATTGCCGATTTTTGGTACTCAACAATTTTGCAAGATGTTGAAAAAACATGAAAAAACAAAACATTCCTGTGTAGTCATATGAATGCTTTGCTTTGCTTTCCATGGAGCCATAGAATGTATCAATGCACATCAACGCACATCAACGCATATCAACGCATATCAACGCATATTAACGCTTCTTCAGCCAATCTCTTCCCACAAGTTCAACTCCTGCTGGGTTTGGGCTTCGCGGGCGTAGATCATGTTGTCACTGACTACCTCGGACACAAGCCCGTGCAGGTTGAGCGCCAGACTTTGATGTTCCACTTGGGTCAAACTGTGTCACAATATATCAAAATATGATGTCAAAATTGAGGACTTTTGGGTTTGAATCTGATTCATCCAGGAATTTTCTGCTTTTCCAAGAAAACCAGGACGTGCTTGCGGTTGAGGGCTGACTTTTCAAACGTCTATGAATCTGTTGGTCTTCAAACCATTTCGATGCTTCTGACCTGAGTTCCGAACTCCAGTCATCACCTCACAAGGGCGCTTGGACAATGTGACCACCACAGAAACCGAAGCTATCTTGAAGATTGGACCAGTTCAGAACTTCAGAGTTTCTTCTCCGGAAAATAAATCCCTCAAATCATGGCAAGTTGAATCTCCTGATGAGAGTAGTGTTTAGACCATAAAAGGCATGGCCGTCCATAGAAGTCTAAGGCCCCGGCCGAGAGCAAGGCCCAAGTTGAGATAATGATGAACATGACGAACATGAACTTGAGACTCGGGAACCTCAGCTTTGACCATCTTGCAAAGCTGGCCTCATTTGGCTACAATTTGGCTACTGCTGAGTTTGTATGCACAGACCCTACAAGAGGTCTATGGGACCTGGTCTATGACAATGGATGACGTCGTACCGAGCAAACTACTCTGTTGAATAATTTGAAGCAACATATAGAAAAAAAATGATCGTTGATACATGCAAGCATGGAAAATCATGTGAAACATGTGCCGTGCAACTGTCAAAACATGTCAACACGATTCACAATGTAATGTTTATATATCCATTAGCTTCCAGGTCCCGCACGCGTCAAGCAAGGGCATCACATCAGGCCACTCCTGGAGAGAGTCATGTCACACTCTTCGAAATCCAAGGTGGTCCTTGACTTTCCTTCACTTCACTTCACCCCTCCAAAAATTCTCATCCTGGCTGTTTGAAACGCTTTCCAACACTGAAACAGTTTAGCGCAATGGCAGGAAGATGCAACAAAAATCATGACCAGGCAACGGCCAAATCAACGAGATATAAAAGTGGACACCCAAAAAAATCAGAAGCTCAAGCCTGGCAATTTTTTGTACATCTGTGTAGCACGCCATGTCCCACCCCTGTGGCAGCATCCTCACCATTCATGAGGACGAAAAGCGTAAACATCGAGTCGGGAACGCTTTGAAAGAGTTGCCGCGCCGAATCTGGCACCTCCTCTCAGTCCAACAGTTTTTGTGGCCAATGGCAGTTTCACAGAATGCATCTTAGTACCAATTCATACCAATTCGACACTGCCATTCAAAACCATGCAATACCTTCAATACACCTGTAAGAAATTTGCCAAGCAAATGGACTTGAGAGTTCATGTTCAGCTGGAGTGAAGAGGAGCTTCTATAATCGTTTGGAATATGCCGCCGAAATCTGTGGAAGCTCTCGCGGCTTGACATTGTCTTGAAATATACCTGAGCTAACCCAGTAGGATATAGTAGGATGAATCGCCCAAGCTTGGCTGAACCGTCAGGAAGAGTCATGAAGCGTCCCCCACTTGAAAGATGTAGTAAGTACATGTAAGTACATTCTATCTCCGCCAGCCTCGATCTCCGCAGTTTCTCGTACTATACGAGTGGTGATAATGGCAGACCTCAGGGATATTGGGACGATGGATGCATTACCTTGATATACCGGGATTATCCTTGGGATTATCCATGGCCCATGATGATGCCATGATGCCCATAGAGGCTGTCAGCAATCCCAGGCATCCCAACGCATAAAGTGCCACCAGCGTCAGCAGCAACACCCAAAACATACTTTGCACCGCCTGACCAGTGAACTTCAGACCTTGCAAATGCCTGAACATAACCACGTTTATTTGAGCAGCGGCTTTGGGGACATATACATAACATATACAGTATATAAATATATCAATATCATAATTTCCTCTTGGCTGCACTATTCAGAGGCTCTCGCAATGGCAGCCCAACATGGTCAAATGATGTCAAATGCCACGCTGCAAATTGGCGTGATGATGTGGGAGGAGCCACTGTGGTCGCTGTGGCCTCTGCAATCCCCAGCGCCAACATGTACAGCGGATGTATCGCTTTCACCAGCCGGAGCACTCGTAAAATCCTGCGGAACAAGGTGGCCTCCAGTCGAGGGGCAAAGAGCTCTATAGTAAGAGATTCCGAGACCTTCTAACCAATCCTTCAGATTAGTCTGCAAGTTCAAAAGCTGGAAACTTGTCACATATTGCCTCCAATGTGCCAGGAAAAAGACCGCAGCATGCTTCTCGAGTGGCAATATTCACAATTCCGCTGATGAAAGGGAGGATGCTCCATCTAAAAGCTTCAATCATTTCGGTCAAATCACCACCCACACCTCTCAGAAGATGAATCATGTTCCATCTTTATCCGGGATTTCACATGATTTTACAGCCGGTATAAAGTCTGCATGGAGTTACTATGCTGTGGGATTCTGACCATCCCATGACGGGACATCTCCTGAGCATTCTCAGCAGCCGGAACAGCATCAGGGAATTCCCCAACTCACCACTGTGATGCCGGCCGTACATCACCACGAACAACAACGGAATGACCTGGACAGCCACAACCCGGGAAGAAATCGGGTGTTTTTGTCGAATGTTGAAACCTGGGAGCCAAGTTAGTGGGGACTCAGGTCTCGATCCTTTTATATCCCAGCTGTATATCCCAATCATATCCAAATTTGATATCTCAGCTACATCCCCTTTTTTCTTTGCAAATCCGTTCAAAATAATTACTGTGTGCGACTGGTGCATCTCGGATCCAGACCCACTGATCCATGGCGCCCATGACGACGATGAAGAGGTCCAAGCAGTTCCAAGTGTAGTCCTGGGCCCGTTGGTACTCAAACATGGCAGTGGGAATGGGAAATTCCCTACACATGGAGAGTCTCATGGGAACCTCATGTTTAAATAAATCAATCATTTCCCATTGCCATGTTTTATGACCGGAGGGTAGGGCCAGGTATAGGATAGAATATAAGGATTTCCCAAACCACAAATCCAGTTGTAATATGTTTTAACTCATCAGTGTGATCCTTGTGTTTGCTGGTGATGTTCCCATGTTGCAGTAGTCTCCATTGATTTTCCGCCAAGCTTTGCACCACCATCCGGCCCGGGACCAAGCAGACCTCCGAAGAGAAGAAACCACTGCAGCCCAGCTTGCGAAAGTTTACCTCAGCAGAGGGTACATCACCATGCATCACCTGCAACTGATCGACATGGATCACCGGTGGCTAAGATTCAAACAATCAGTTCGAAGAGGAAAAAGAGCAAGACCTGAACATGCAAACCATGAGGAATCATCAAGACATGTCACGACCTGTCACGAGATCTTGAAGACGACTCAAGCCATTGGATTCATCGGTAGCAAAAGTCAATAGATGTCAACAATGTATAGTCCTGTATAGTGTTCTATCATGTTCTATCAACAAAAAAAGGTCTTTAATCATGGGCTACGGACGGATCATGACTCTCCTCATGCAGCAATTTCACCGCCGCGGTCCAAGCGCTGCACCAAATCGTTCACGGGTTCCCAGATCCGCGAGTTGATGTCAGTTTCAAGGCCTGTGCGAATTGATGCTCATCGTCCCAGGGACCCCTCCCATGGGACCCCTCCCAGGGATTCCAGTTGATGGTTTCGCCATGTTTCGCCTGAAAAATGGCGACTTCTCAGGTTCTTTTTGTTCATCTTGGGGATGGTTGTATGGTTTATGCGCATTTATTCCAGAATCGGGAATCCTTGCATAATGGCTATACAAATCAGATCAAAGGAGTTTATAACATGAAATAAATCCCAAGTGGGTTGATGACTATCTCCTTACAAATCTAATTCTTCTGAGCTTCGAGCCCACCAAGACTACACTGCCCAGGATCACTGCTGACACCACCTGAGTCATTGGACAATTCCTGCATCACAAAAGGCTGAATTAACTTTTTTGGACTGGAGTAAGGTTCTAAGTTTTAAGATGTTTTAAGTAGATCGAGCGAAGTCAAAGTAGATCTAGATAGATCTTGATCTAAGTAGATGCACAGTCAGATATTCTGAGGGTAGCAGTGCTGCTGTTTGTGGACCCGTTTGCCTTTTGTTTTTACCGTCAGAAGTTCTACCTGGCAACGTCTCACCCAACGCTGAAAAGGTTGCTCGGTGCTAAGGATGCTTCCGAAGCGAAGGCCACCGATCTTAGCACACCAATGCCAGTGGAGTGGCAAGGAACCGGGATCGTGGGTCGCGAAGGATGCATCTTGCAGCGTGGATGATCATGAATTATTATGAATGAATGATGCATCTTGCCCACATTTCAGGCAGACATGCAACACAAGAATCCTTACGAAAGGCCCAAAGGTCCAGCCCAGTGACTTGCATGTCCACATGCAGCGAGCATTCCCGCAAACCCTGACTTGTGGAAGTGTATTTGGAATGATATTTTTGGTGAAAATATGCTCTTGTCAAGTGGGATCTTCTATGATCTTCCCACTATAGCCATCTGAGGAGTCCGAACTCTGTCCAACGAAGATCTGAGCGAAAGAGAACCTGGATGATCAAATGTTACTCTCAATCTGAGACCTTCAACTGCTCTAGGTTTTTGGAGATTCAGGATCAAACCTCGTCCATTTTTTTCTGTTATTTTCTGTTTATTATATCTTTATTTTAATGCTTTTTTTAAATTCATTGAGGGAGATTGGAGATGGATTCGAAACCCCAGTACCAATTCACATTCAGTCAGAGTGCGCTGCACTGTCAAGCGTGCAAGTGTTAGCTCCCACATGCCTACGGTATCCTGCAGTATCGTACAGCCATCACTGGACAAGTGTGCAAATCGCTCTTGAGCGCAGAGGAGGCACCCCCAGCAGTTTCACCACACGGAGAAACCTGCAAGTGCGGAATAGAGCGGAGGTGGTGGGTCTCTTATGATATCTGATGAACCATTGAGGGGCTAGCACGGTCTACCTGTTCAAGACACCGCTGTTGAGAAATGCTAAACTCTCCTGGCCTTAACACTCGAACCAGGCGCAGCAATGGCAGCCAATAGCTGGAGGCCTTGTGAGCCTGCAGCAACGTGTAGGCCAGCACCCGGAGGTTGTTTCAAACAAAATCAATGGGGGATGGCTTGGGAAGCGTCCTCAAATTTTGAGAGCACTGGGAACACATTGTTATATCAGGGGGCCGATCCTCTTCACTCCTTGAGTTGATACAGCAGAACAAATTGTTGAATGCAATAAATGACACCAGTACAATTGATTTGGTCTATAAAACCCGATGTATCTACGAGTACAGGGTAGTGAAGGGGCATCTCGCAAGTTCACCCTTAGACTTGGACTTATGTTGGGAAGTGTCACTTATAAGGCATCTTGTGGGTCTTGTTGGCTTCTTACACACTTTAGCGACTTCCCATGTGGACGGGCTCATTGTTCAGCCAGCTCCCAACTGCTGGAACTTACTTGTTCTCGCCGGATGCCTGTCTCTCAGCCAGCCCTTTGGTTATGCTGATGCCAACCTCCACCGACGGACGACGCCAAGATGATAGGTGCGACTGCCATGAACAGCAGTGTCGCACCATCATCAATGGTTTGATCTTTTTCAGCACCAACTTGCACCAAATGCTGCACCACTTCAAGGTGACACTTGCGGGAGTGTTGCACCATCATTCATGGTTTGATCTTTGTTCACGCCATCTTCCACAAAAATCATGAAAGGACTGGCTAACACAGAGCACCTGTTACATAGATGAACCACGAACATATTAAAAATAGAAGTTGACGAAAAGCTGGCACAAAAGCTGCAGGCTGCAGGCTCAATAAAAAGCTGATACAAAAGTTCAAGCTTTGAAAAAAGAGGTGCTACAGAAGCTCAAGGTTCAAAAGCAGTTGATATGCAACTTCAAAGTTCAAAATCAGCTGATAAATTTGACATAAAAGTTACAAAGGTTCAAGGCTCGAAACAAAGTTGGCGCAAGAGTTAAAAGTTCCAAACAAAAATGAATAGAAGCGTGCAAGGCTCAAAGAAACGTTTGACAAAACACCGTCAAAATGGCCCTGAGCTGCGATGAATGTTACCGTTGATTTGATCTTTGTTGGCGACAACTTCCGTCGATGCACAACAAGATGGCCGTTGAAGGCAGCAACAATGGCGTTGCACCATTGTCTGTGGGCAGATCTTTGTCAGTAACCGCTAACCTGCACCAAGTGCCACACGACGTCAAGATTATCCGTCATGGACAAATGCAAAGGCGTCATCCTTTCCCAGCAGAGTGCAAAGGTGTGTCATATCAGGGGCAAGGTCTGCCAGCTTTGCACCCAAGGATTCATACCATCGCTTCGCTCACTGAAATCCAAGCAACCCTAGTTAGTTGCGTTCAGTTGTGTTAAAGAATGTAATTTAGTTATAATCAAATAATATATATATATATTATAATATATATATATATATATAAATATAAATATAAATATATACAGTGACAAATTCACCCCAGCCCTGCTCGCACATGTCAAAACATGTTTTCTTTCGAGAAACCTGCTGATTTATACACTCTTGTTTTCGTGTCCGCAACACATCCTCAACAAATGTGAATACAAAAGACAAATGTGAATACCGCAGTGAATACAACAAAATAAAACAATTGTACGGACCATTTTTGCACTCACCTTCCTCTTGGATCAGTGCAGTGCGTCGCCAGGAATATGTGATAAGTCTTCAACAGTATGTAGAAAAGCACCGGCAGGACCCAGCTTGTCAAACAAACGAAATGACATCGAGACACAACTGCGTTTTCAGACTCTCCCTACGACTATGTGGCCTCGTAATTCATCGAAGGCAGCATCCAGGTGTCCATGATGCCGGCTGTGACAATCACCTCATCTTCTGATTTGCTTCAACACTCCCAAGGGCAGTTCTTTCACACACAAAGCCTTTTGGCAAGGCGAGTTTTCATGTCGCGCACAAACACGATGAGTGCCAGGATCACACTCTGCTTTAGTCTTGTCTTGCAGGAAAGCAATGTCAATGCTGGCCAAGGGACAAAATCGAACACATTCCATCTTGCATCCACTGCGTGTCGGCAAAAGTGTGTTCCAAAATGCATCCTCAGTATTCTTCGATTGCAACTGCTTGAAACGACTTGCGTGACTGGAATCTTGACCCCAAATTCTTGACAAATGCTCCTGTGAGCACGAAAAACCAATGGCTCTGGTGCGCAAGCCTCCAATCTCCAAAAATGTCATGTAGAAATATGTAGAACGCATAGTTCAAACATGTTCAAACACTATGCGCACAGGAAGCTGGCAACAAGTGTCACCTCCAACCTCCCGCTGCTCTCATACCAAGCAGCATTCTGGCGATCACCTCTGCCGTGTAGAAGACCAAACAGCCCTGGTTCACTTTGGACAGGACGTCTGCATCCTCCTTGGTGTTGCTCGATACCTTGACCGGATACAGTTTGATCCTTTCGGATCTCGTGGGCAAATGCTCACTCTGTGGGATTTTCTGCAGCAAACTGGTCTTGTCTGAAAAGAGGAGATTCAAATAGATTCAACCCCTCAATGATATGGCTAGGGATGGCTAGGGATAATGATGTTGAACCAGTGGGATTTTAGGGGAGTAAACGAGTTGTCAAACAAACAAAGCAGGAATAATTATGTCTCCAGCCTGAATGTACATGCACATGATGTTGAAGGCAACGATGACGCCCGACCTTTGCGCTGCAGATCAGCAAACATCGACTTCCACCCTCCAAGGGTTGGAAGCTGATCGCAAATACTCCATCTCATGCATGTCATGGCCGCAGCTAAGTTCCGGACACCACCAAAAACCAGTCAGATTGGACAAAGCTTAGGGGACCTCCCGCTCATGAGTAGAAAATAAATCAAGAATGTTTCAGCAGGACCCACAAATCATCAGGCTGTCCATTTCTTCGAACATTTCATTTTCCAAGTTAGCCAGTAGAACACACGGGATGATACATCTTTGCTGTTACCAAGAATACCAACTGCTTGTAACATCTTGTAACAAGCAATTGCTCCGTATTGAAGAAAAAGAAAACGATCCGCCTGGCAATCTCATGTCTTCCTGCGACCAGAGGATGCCACAGGTCAAAACATATCATGAAGGCCTTCTTAATCTCCCAATCTTTCATTTGGGGGGTGTCTGAAAGTATAAACAGAAGGAAAATGGTGATCAAGGAAGGGACTTTGCTGTACCTTGTTTTCAAACAAACTTGTTTGATCACTATAGTATGATCCCTTATGAGCTTGAATCACCTGAAATCTATTGGATATCACAGCATCCTGGTGGACCGGTGTATCAGCTGCAAATCATCTGGAAAATCTTTACATTATGAGGGTCCTTGCTGTCGACAGTCGAAAGGCAACAAATCAAGCAATGCGATGCAGAATTCAGGTCCCCATCAACGATATTCTTAGTTCACACCCCAAATACCATAACCGCAGCGCTGTGTTTGGGTTACAGGCACATCCTGGGAGTTCATTCAAAAAAAGAACGATGCAAGAAAGAAATGATTAAGTCCAATAGGATGACAGAAATCGTGATGTTTACATCCTATTTTGTTTCCTATTGGTGTCCTATGTTTTTCCTGTCACTATATCCCTGGTGTTTACCTATTGGTTTTCTATGTCTTTCCTAATTGTTTCCTTTTTTCCTATGTTTTCTAGTTTTCTTGAGGTCTTTACAAATTTCACTTTTCCAGAAATGTTGGCTAAATCTCGGAACCCATCTTTGGTCCCCTCCATTGGTTCTCTATATTATTGCAATGTGTTTGCCATGTTTTCCATGATTTTCCGGAGAAAGTTGAAAAGTGCAAAAACTTCAGGAAACTTAGGAAACACATCTGGGAAAAAAAAGAATATATATATATATAGAATAGGAAACACATAGGGAAAAAACACGGATGCAGAGATATCACAATGTTTGTCCACCCATTTTGTTCCGTGTTTTTCGTATTGTGTATTTGGACTCTTTTTTGGACTCTTTTTTGCTTTCCCGACTTTGATTTAGCGGCGCTGTCATCCAGATCTATCGGATTTAACTTGGTGGTAGAGGTAGAGGTTGGAGTGCTCCTTAAATCCAGTGGCTTCCCATGAGTTTCCCTGTAAAATCTATAAGTTGCCGTTGTTGGGATATACCAGTATAATTACACCAATTTTTGGACAAACCCAGATTGCGTTTGGAAGACTTGATGTCAAACTTAGCAGGTAGAGATGGTAGAGATCCTACGCTTCAACCTCCTCCCAACTCTGGCAGCGGTCCCCTTCAACATCCGGCAGCCAGGTAGGGTACGGCAGTAATTGCTGCTCCTGCGGCTCAAGCTCCCTGTGGATTCTAGGTGCGAAAAACCCAGGACTTACGAAGGTCCATATTCCCAAAAACCAATGAGAAGATGAAAAAAACGATACAGAAAGGATCCCAAAGGAACTCTAAGTACATTGGTTGTTGCTACATTTTTCAAGTGCAACCCGGATCTCATGGGATGCCCAACTGTCTCTTGGCTGGACCACAGAAACTTGCACTGCGCATCTGCCGATGCCTGGGCATCTGCCTCATGATCCAACTCGTAGAGATCCCTTGGCTGGAAATAGATCGAATATGATCGAATAGATGGTGGTTGAAGAACTACAAGAACTGATCCCATGGTGACCTCTATGGTTGTCAAGCTGTGTCTCTATGATATTTTCGTGGCTTCGCCATGACCTGAAGATGCCTGTGCCAAGAGCAAAAAAGGAACTTGGCATTGGCAGAGTGTCGTGTGGAGTGCTTGAGTTTGAGAGGCATAGATTCCCTTGATTGAAATCAAAAAGGGTTTTCCAACAGGGATGCAATCGAGCGTGCCCTCAAATGACATTTGTTGAATATACAGTAACAGGGCATTGAGCATTGGGCGTGGAGAAGTGGCAAATATCTTCATCCGACAAAAACGTTGACACTTCAGAGTTCTTCGAGTTGATTGATTGACCCCCACGGAATCCAAATGGACATTTACACTCTTGCAAAGCCCATCCATCTGCTCATCATCCATATACAAGCGATAGCATAAACTATAAATATTTGCCGAGAAACGGTTTGAAGAGCTGCTCATCAAATTCCGTCACCAAGAGGTTTGTGCGCTCTGAGAATCGGCCAGAATTCTGCCTGAAAAGCTGTGCGTGCCGGTGGCGGCGTGTTGGAGGCAGTCGATGATGATTGAGGTCTATGCCACAAGCACAAGTATATATACTACTGCGAGCCCATGGTGAACTATTTAATGTCATCACACAGTGGTACACTCTTAAAACTGAGTCCGCATGGACGGGAATTGAAACCCATCCAGCTTTACAGTGACATGCGAGCCTTTTCCTGACAGTTTTCGTGAAACTGAACTGAAATTAGTTCCAAAGAAAGACATCAGAACACACCCGAAGCTCCCCGTTGGCGAACCGGTAGTTAGCCTTAATGGAAAAGGAATCCAGCTTCACAATATGACGCAGTTGAAACAAATACGCATAGGTGAAACATAGAGTACCAATGGACCGGCAAACCGCGATGTTGAGTATTTCTATGTATTTCTTATTTTTAGCAAAGGATTGGAGTTCAAAGATCAATTTTTTGGGAAATAATTTTGGCCAATACGCAAGTTCAATGTGGTGATGAATGCTGAGAGCAACAACGCAGATTGTGACAGCGCATTTCTGCATGATTTTTGGAATGCTAAACAAGATAAACACGCCTGTCATCAGATATTTATAATTAAGATTTTGCAAGCATGGCGTTGATGACTTGATGTGGCCTGCTCGAGCGATCTCGTTCTCGTTCCCTTTCTCTGGTGAATCTGCACGTGCAAAAGCCAGCGAACAACGAAAACTGTTGCTTTCCAAGAATTCCATGACTGCTCACACACTGTATACTAGAATCCAACGAGCTCTCCCGGCTATTAGGCATCGTTCTGTCAATGCTTGACATGTTCTGTGGATTCAGAAAATATCATGTACCATTACTCTTGGTGCCAAAACCAAGGTGACCCGATTTCCAAACACTTGTAGCAACGATATGCAATGAGAGAGTGCAGGAAAATGCTCACTTGCAATCAAGCAACGACAGGCGTAGAGATCCCTGATGCAAAGCTCCAGATTGGAAGCAGTCAAACAGACCAAAACTACTAAATACATCTATACTACCCTCTGGTTATTTAACATAATTATGGAAAACCACCATCTTTAATAGGTAAATCACCATAATTCATCTATAAATGTGCAATTTTCCATGGCTACCTTAAATAACCACAAGGTAAATCAAGGCTTGCCATCTTGCACGAATCAGAATGAAGCAGAATGTAAAGCATCGCGGTACTGTCATGACAGATCATGAAAGGACAATCAAGTTGATTCAGGCCAGTTTCAGAAAATGTCAGTTTGCACCATATCAACAAATAGAATCAACCATCGTTCGTGGTGATGTCGTTTGAGCTCGCAGTTCACACAAATCTGCTGAGCTGCGGCTGGCGATGCTGGATCTGACAAGGTGCCAGAACCACGCCGCTGTTCCTGAGGCCGGGCCGCTCAGGGGGCCAGTGGTAATCAAATGTAATCAGTACTGTAGTACCATACATTCCGTAGTACTGTAGTTGGTACAGTAGGACTCTCCATTCCTCTCAATCCACCCAGTATACATGTTGATCAGTTCAAGGAATGTTCATCTTGTATGCTCGTGGCCCGTGGCGCTTTCTGGCGCTTTGTGCAAACAAACATACCTTCAAGAGAGATAGTGGACCTCCGACACTTGGCAGTCTGTCAATTATAGATCTGGCATGATATGGCTAATTGCAGATCTTGGACAACGATTCTTCGACTAGCCCCGTTACTTTCAGCACTCATCGTTTGCTTCCTGATGCTTCCTGCCAAGTTGCTCCCGAATCTTTTGAGGTTGCGGAAGACCTTGGAAAAAGCGGTAAACAAACTGGGCACGACGACTGAAGCCAGTGCCACTGACTAGTTGGATTCTTTGGCTCCAGTCAGAAAGCAGCCATCGCTGGCTTCCAAACACAGGTATCATGTGCTGAAACTCAAATCGGGCAGTTCTGAACTCAACGTGAGCACTTGAGTCCTCTTCATTTTTTCCAGCAACTTCCATGTATGTCACTTCTCCCTATCCCCCGACACAGGATCTGTGGGGCCCGGCGGTGAGGAAATGGGTCGATCAAAGTTTTGAGAGTCATCCATGGTGCAAGACATTGGCAAATGGATACAAAACTCTAAAACATCACGCATTTCAGTGGGTCATCATACAATACAAAGATCCCAGAATTCAATTCAAAAGAAAAACTCATCACTTAATAATAAGGAATCAACACGCCATATGTATTGTATATACTGTATATACTGTACATATTACGTACATCAAGACTCTTCCTGCATATTCCGTGGTACTTCTCGCTTCTGTTGGTGAAGGATTCTTGGACAGTGGCATGGCATCCAACAATTTTGGACTTTTCATAGTCTTCCAATGTTCGTCTGCAACCTAAAATCGTCCGGGTGATGAATCATCATTAATCTATTTAGGAATGCTCTAGATGACACGGCCAAAAGGACAAGAGCGAGAAAACTCTGGATCTTGGATCATGTACACTGAATCCTATCTATTTCATCATGGCAAGCCGCAATCCTCTTTCATCGACTTAGAGATGGCTGCGATCCGTAAATTCAAGATCATTCAAGCATGCTTACAATAAACATTCCGAACATGTGTGAACTTTTCTGCAGCCGATGGCCTGCGAAAACCACTCTTAATTGGAAGCAACGACTCGAATTTGCTACTGATTCTGCCTGAAACAAGTGTGAGACATGTTGAACAGTGTAAACATTGATAACATAAAAGTAAGGTCTTGGATAGATAATTCTTGCGACTCTTCCAAGATTGAAGCCTTTGAAGTACACATTGAAGTTAACATGGTTCTTACATGTTCTTACATGTTCTTACATTGTCCCCTATACAGCATGGTCTTCAGCATGGACTTCTGAGGTCTGAAGGGTCACCCGTTACCATGTCACCATCCGGCACCACGTCATGTTCTGGACGACGCGATGCGAAGGCGGCGCACCATGTGTGAAGGACCTGTCTGGCTCAGCGGATTTGTGACCTCAGCGAGATCAGCTGAAAAAAAGGCAAACACAGTGGAAATCCCATGAAGATCCCATGACATCCAGTGGCTGTTTGAAAACTCGACCGCAAGATGGGTTGCTTGACAACATTTGATAACGCTTGCTTATGCCACTCTTGGGCTCTTCTCCCCCTTTTTTATGGGCCATTGGCAATTTTGCGAGTCAAGCTTCTGGAATCATGCAGCACTGCGGCTGCAACATCCAGTACAATGGCGAAGATCGCCCAGTTTGGCGAGACAAATTATCTCACAAGACCCTTATGGGTCCAAAATCTCGGGGGATCTCTGCCGGATGTCTGGGGTCTGTACGATGAACATCCTTTGGAGTGTATCGTGTCTCAGATTGTATTTGAGACTCAAAAGATGCAATGAATTATATTGAATTACTGTATGCCAGCATTCCGCCTCCTGCTGTTCCGGCAGTGTGCAGAAGTGAGCACGAAGCAAATGTGGCCGTCAATGCTGTGCACCTCCCCAAATCTGAGCCCTCGGGGCCTATGGAAAGAGAGAATTCTCAGTGCAGCTAATCCCTTCATACACCCCGCCAGACCCTGGTCCACAGTAGCGGCACTGAGCATTGACACCATCGGCCCAGCAGCCAGTCTTGCCCCACTTGCAGCTGGGGTCCCACTTATAGCTTTGGCTCGTGCCGTGGGGAAACCAACACCTTCCATCTGGGTAGGGAGGTCGTGCGCTAGCCGGGCATGGCACGGTGTGAAATGGCTTGTAGTCACAGAAGCGGCACTGCACATGAATGGCATCAGCATTGCATCCCAACATCCCCATGCGGCACAAGGGGTCCCAATAGTAAGGCGTGACAGGCTCGTTGGCAAAGGAGCAGGTTGATGAGGGGCACTCAACCTCGGAGTAGCTACCTTCACCACAGAACCTGCAGCCCAGGTGCTTGCCATCAGCAAAGCATCCCAGCATCCCTTGCTTGCAGCTGGGATCCCAGAAGAACCTGGGAGGATGCAAAGGTCATGCAAAGGGACTGCCGTGAACAATACCGAAAAACTACCAAACACCAAATATTTCAAAGTTTGGAAAGAAAAGGGTGAGAAATGTCACTTAACTCACAGAGGTCCATCACATCACGCAAAATATGTGATTCATTCTTTACACCCAGAAACGGGACCACTGGAGCCTCGTCAAATTGGCACCATTTCTTGACTGGGGAAATACTCTCGCGTGGGCAATGGACTCCAGTATAAGGTTCTTCTCCACAAAAGCGGCATTCTGCATGGACACCATCTGCCCAACAGCCCAGTGAGGTGAGATCATCGTTGCAATTTGGATCCCAATAGTATGGCACCACTGGTGGATTGGCAAAGGTGCATTGCTCTGCCGGCACCCAGCGATGTGGCGCACCCAAATGGTCTGCCGGAACTGAGGATCCAGCGGCACTGACCAACAGGACGGCCACTTGAAACGCCATGGTAGGCATGTGGAGAATCACTGGGAGCGAAGCACAAAAATCACAACCTCACCTGGATCCAAAACAGCTAAAACATACAATATTTTCAATATGAGTCAACATATATTACTTCACCGTATCCTGTCAAGACACAATGCGATCCTTCGGATGGGATTCGAGTAGCTGTCCATGCAGTGTCTTGGTCTCCGAACCGGCTGGCCCGCCATTTTGGGGCGAGCTGCCTCCAAAACATTCAATGTGAGATTGAAACGGACTTCATGGGGCAGTCAACTCAGTCAACTCACAACTCATGGGCAGCTCCACAACGACGCTGATCTGCAGTTTCCATCCATCTCAAGAGAGAGGCTTCAAGCTGCTACACATCATACATCTATCGTACCTATACCTATACAGTATGTACACTACAAACATCCAATGGAAATTCACATCAAGCGGGGACGAACTGCGATTCTGTGCACAAACGTCGTGCTGGCCTTAGCAGCGGCTTCTTCGATGCGCGGCTTCGTCCGGGCTATCTCAAGGGACTTATGGGCCACAAATGTCAGTACGCAACATCGAATTTGATAAGCTGCATTCTGCTCAACATTTCAACTGTTTTGAAATCACCACTGAGTGATTCGAACAAACCACAACTAGGACAGTCAAACAGAGCCGGGTGGACTCTCAACAGCAAGGCAACATCACCATATTCATCAAAAAAATGTAGGGAAAATGGACAAATCATGAACAGAAGCATGATGATGTGCTTGTTTTTTCATCTTTTTTCTGTATGGTATAAAACAATACAAAAGAGGCCAAAACATGTTGGAAGTGATGGTAACATTTTGATATATACATTTCAGCGATTTTGAAAGTGGAACGGTATAGGACAATGCACATGGCCCCCACACAGTGCAAATCTGGGAAGATGATTCCACACGTGTGCGCACACCGCGACTTTTATCCAAACAATGACGATGCGTCCGTTGCAGCTTTGTGGCGCTGACACTGCTCTACACTTCGGAATATTCAGCATGTACGCAAAACATGCAAAAGATGTTCACAGTCTGCTTAATTCTGACAATGATGATTGATTATTCAACGTCATTGCCATGATTGCCATAGAATTGTCA
The DNA here is from genome assembly GCA_003297045.1 of Symbiodinium sp. clade C Y103. NCBI lineage: Eukaryota > Dinophyceae > Suessiales > Symbiodiniaceae > Cladocopium > Cladocopium sp. clade C. The sequence goes on along the minus strand of BGPT01001186.1, from coordinate 16,568 downwards.
TAGGATGTCATAGGCATGGCGTTTCTTATGAGCCACATGAGGGCAGAACTCTGGCAGCCACTCTCACAAGGTCAAGTTCATGAATCTCTTCTTGGAAAACTGGCTCCTTAGCACAACGCGGCACATCCTTGGGATAGGATACACAGGATATGCCAGGATTCTGGCTTGATGTTTCCATGGTTGGTAAAAATTCCAGCATGGCCTATTTCACTGGGAACCAATGCTGATTGGGGATTGCAAGTTTGGGAAATATCATGACATATCCATGTATCCCTTGTCACAGCGTCAAACGATTTGACAGCATACAGATATATATATATATATTATATATATATACATAATATACAGAGACTGCCTTAGCGGCTTTTTCCTCAGTTATGGGCCACCACTTGTTCAGCTGGCCCGAAGGATACAAGATCTTCAGGAACCGGTGAGCAGTCTCCTGAATCGAGAGATGAGAATGCTATGGGCAGCGGGCCAAACTCTTCTGATAAATGAATATACATATGAATATACAAAAGACATCGGAGTCATCATATTTGGACGCTTTCTGCTTTGCAGGGATACTCCGGTGATGTTGGCATAGACATTTTTATAATGGATTCTTGCATATCATACAACGCAGCTTGTCATCCTCGAATCGTGAATGGTCATGTACAAGAAATTCCGTGGCGGAACCGTCCACGCGCAACGAACCCACCTATTTTTGTAATATTTCTAAGGCCCCGAATGATATCACAGTCTGCAACCTGATCAACCTGTGACCTAGCAACCAAAAGACTCAAAAGACACCTGTTACCTTTTGGGTAATATGAAAAATCACCGCAAGTACCAGGGGAATGTTACGCAGAAAGGTAGCTCCAACGACATTTGTGGCGAATGAAAAGGAGTCATCAATCCCTCTGCTGGACTCCTGGCGTAGCTGCTTCAAGCATGCCTGCCATCTGCCAATCCCGGCTGAACATGATTCTTGAGCTATTTGAAATCTGCGTTCATGGGTTTTCCATGGTTTTCCTTGGTTGCAAGGCATGCACCAGGCACGCAAAAGGTTTCTAAAAGATTCCAAGCGCTGCTGCTCTTTCAAGTTGGTCCAAAAATCGAACTCGATGGAATCCAAAACATGCACCGTTGTATTGAAGCATGGCAACCAAAATGGAACTATAATAATTACTAAATAATGAAGTATATTCAGCATCTAAATTCTGTCGGACTTCCACAAATCATGCCTACTGCTGTACCTCTATGATCATAGAATCATAATCATACATTAAATATCATAAAGTATCATGAAATCATCTTCAGCCAATTTGGAGATGTGTTCCCGCGTGCTGCAAAAGAACCTGCCTTGGCTATTTGGCAATCCTGCGGGGTGCCAGGTTTGAAGAAGCTGTTGAGAATAAACCTGCTACAAGATCAGGGCATGAAGGGCAACAGGTATGCGGATCGGGATCTGATATGTTTTGGTCTGCTGTGGAATTCTTAGAGATAGTTACAAGTGGGGCACAGCCAGGTACCGCAAGTGAGGCACACTCAAGTCAGAGCACCCAACCAAAACAAGACCAGCCCTGCAAATCAAGGGGAACAAAGCTCAGCTGCAACGAGCAGAGATTGTGGTACCAGACTTGTGCCAAGCTGCCCAGAATCTCCAGGTCCAGGCAAATCTGATGCAGCCAAGACCTGCCAACCATTGGATGCATCTCTGATGCTTCCAAAACCATTGGGTAATGCTCAAAACATGCGGAGATCCGTCGCATTTTCCAACCTCGAGGGATCTGGTGGCTTCATCAACACCGCTGGCCTTGCACAAAATCGACAGAGGCGACTATGCAGGGGTGACAACAGGATGACAACAGGCATTTCTGAGTACATGACTGTGTTGATTTGTGTTGGAATCTGTGTCACCTTGTGGATTTCAAGTGACTAGAATCTTAGAAGGATCTAGAAGGTCTCTCTGGCAACAATCCCCATGTCACCTGTGAGGCAACTGACAAGCACTTCTGAATCCAGAGGGTCAGATAAACCAGAACCTCAGCATTTGAGTGGCGCTAGATTCACTGGTAGGGTTTTAGGACAAAAGAGGTCAAAATATTCACACAGAGCTTCCTTCATGTCCTCTGAATGTACTAAATGACAGTCCTTTGCCAAAATATTCCAAAAACAAGCTTAAGCATTGCTCGGCTCGAAATATACTACAGACGCGTCACAAATAGGACTGACATTGCTGGGAAAATATGAAACGTATTGAAGAGTGATATCTTGGCCACACCCAATTGGAGAGTGACTTCTGCACGACTGAGCCATAGGCGCGATCGGCATCACCCAAAACCTGCCAAGATTTCCAGGCCATATGAAGTTTTTCCTCACTTGTTGACCTTCATTGCCGTACTTCTTCCAAGAAATCAGCATTCTAGTATTGTCAGGATGCAATGATAGCTGAGGATAAGTGTTCAGACTTTGCCTCAAAGTTCTTGAAGAGGATGTTCCACCTGAAGCTCCTTGCAAGGAGAGAAAGAACCATTCTGATACACTTCTGCTGCTGGAGTAGCCTATTGCTCTGTCTGACTGTCAGCATCTGTCAGCGTAGAAGCGAGATAGGCAAAGACCGACTGATGCGACTGGCAAGGCAGCCCGGGAAGCCCGTGCAAGAACAGCTTACTGTCAACAGATTTCTTTGCACCTAGATAGTCACACTGCAACTGCAACCAGGGGGTGCAGTTCCATTTGTAGGTGGATGTATGTTCGACAATGTCCCATACTTAAGTGATTACATCCCAACTTATGGGGGTTATCACCATGGCTATACCAACTTCCAATCCCAAGTCCAGCCCTCCATGGTACCAGAGAGCTCCCTGAAATCAGCTCCTGATTGCTTCATCCACCAGGTCCATGAACTGACAAAAAGATGGCAAGTCAGGTTATAATGGGTATACTGGGATACAGTGGGACAATACGGGATATAATGGGATGACATGGGATGACTGTTTCTAATTAGCATGGACATCTGTGGACATGGGAATGTAAATGGATGCAGTTGGTGGATTTCAAATGTCAAACCATGACCCATAAAGAAAGGCGCACGCGCACAAGGTCAAAGGAATATGCTGCCCCGCAGAAGTGAATCGCCCAAACACCTCAATTCGTTGGCCTTCATCACTAATGACTTACTGTAACCACCAAACAAGCACATTCTAAGTCATGTGTAATCCCCAAAAGTGGGGAAAAACGGCATCTTAGATATGTACCCTTCCAAAAAACAGTTTTTGAAAGATGTGGGACATCACCTTTGAACGCCATGAAAGCCAAGAAGTGGGTGGCTGTGCTCGCTGGTTCTGCGACCTCATCGTCCAAGCCCAGGGATGCGGCACTTGGAGCGGGTCCTCTTGGGGCCATAGCAAGTAGACAAGTTGTGAGAACTGATGGTAATGATAAGGGATGATAAAGGATGACAAGGGATGATAAGAGATTGTAAGAGTGATAAGGAATGATCAGGGATGATCAGGGATGATACTGATGGCGATGATGTCAACTTTGCTCATAAATTTGTGACTTTTGAATCCTGAGCAGTATTCGGATGTGATCGGATGTTGGAGGTGGATAGGTGAAGAGGTGCTGCTTGGAATATGGAGCCAACTTGGCCTCACACAACACATCCAAATCATCCAAAAATACTTGTTTCTCTTCAGGAACTGAATAGTACCATCCACCGACTATCAAAAAAAAGTTTTGGGGCGCAAAATCAATCGTTCCAAAATGAAACCACGGTATCTAGTGGGATATTCAATATCAGGAAAAAGGAAGTACAGCTGAGACTTTTTGTGCATCCAAGTCCTTTGTATCTGCTGCTCTTCAAAGGCACAAAGGGGCAGCCACAGACACATTGGGCGTTACCACCATTGTGCCTCCCACGGTCTGGCGTCACCCCGAGGACACAGAGCCGGAAACCCAGAGATCTCAAGTGTTACTCCATGAATCCCCATGAAGAACAAGAAACACTTTGGATATTCCTTGGAGCACTTTGGTGGATAGATCTGATAGGGGTGGTCCATACTAACTAGGGCCATTTTTATGACTCAAGGATTTCGCAGCCATCGATGTCAGTCACAAGCGCCCAGGCCTCGAGTGGTAAACCATTTGCCGACCGATATGACAGGCCGCTGGGTGCGGGATCTGTATGTATATACTGGAAAGTGAAACTGTGTGATTCAATAACTTTGGAATGGAGGGCTTCTTGTTTTTCTGAGGGATTCTGGCTTGAGTGCAGAGCACATGGCTGCATTGATCATTTCACCGGGACGTATCCATGATGACGTTGGAAAGCAGCTCCCCATGAGCCAGTTGCGGCTTTTAGAGTCGGCTAGTGGGACATGGGTCACGCCATTCATTCTCTACGTGAGCCAACCTCCGAAAGAGAAAGCCTTCAAGCACACGGTACTGCACCAGGCTGATGGAATCTAGCTGAACCAGTAGTTTATAAACAGGTCACACAGATAAGTATGGCTCAAACCAAGGGGTATTGATGCACCCACCAAAATGTGTCTTTCAATATCTTTCAATGCCCCACGTATCTTTATGGTGTCTTTATTTCCAAGTACAAGTACCAAAACAATTAGACTTCATCAAAGCGTCCAATTCCAGAATTTGTTTGAACCGCTTGACCCACTACGGCCTGACAGACACACTGTCAGGTGAAACCCACCGAACCACCTTGAAAGACAAGTGGGAAAGTCCAAAGTCTAACTCAGGATAGGTCTTTACCTTTAGACGTACAGTAACATCAGACCCATTGGGAAACGAAAGGCGTATGTAAGGACCTGGGATATACTAGCCTCAAGACAATTCAGATCAAAATCCTCATGCATTCTGACGCACTTCATTTTCCTTTGACATGCCCATATTGGCCCACTGATCTCAACGAGTCTTGCATGCACATCCTAGACCCCAGCTGCAGCACTCTTCCCTAGACGTCTTAAGATTCACATTTAGGTCTTTCTCAAAAGACCTATGCTGCACCTCATCTATTTGAAACTCCAAGAAACTCGGAAATCCGGAACTATCCAGCCAAGAGTCGTGATAGAACACTTCAAAGAAGAATTTACAGCTTGTCTCTGAGACGAAGAAGGTCTGCGAGCGAAATGTGTATGCGGCTTTAAACTCTGAATCTTCACAATTTAAAGACCTCTTTTCTTAGAGAGCAAATGGCAGTGAAGACTGTCTCTGCCATCAGCACCTGGCTCTCCAAGTCAAGAGGGTACGGGTATTTCTAACCGACGCAGCACTGCAAGTGAAAGCGTGCTGGCTTTCTTTGGATGGTGCCAGGACATGTGGTGGATAAAGTTGCTGACGGTCTCCTCATTGAGTGGTTTCCATGCCGTTCCTTCGAAATACCCCCAAAGGCAGTGACGCAATCCCCTTTCCTGAACCAACGGAGCAAGTACTGTCTGAATGTCTTGAAAAGCCTTGCAGGCATCCTCTTGCTTTCTCTTAGGCAAATAATGTAAGGCTTCAGCAGACTGCCTCAGGTCCAGGGCGGCTTCAGCGCCTGATCCAGAGGCTTCACTCTGGTCAGAAAGACTACTTAGCCGTACTGTAGGTTTAAACAAACACTTGTTTTGATTGTGATGCTTTGGAAGAACAACATTTTTCTCAAGATGATCACAAAGAACACATTCACTGATCCACGATTTTCAACACATCCAGGCCTTTCACCCGCACCATGACCTTGACCTTTCTGAGCCGGAACTCAACTTGGAAGTTTTGTGCCCAAGCCTGGTCACGAAAGGCGGAAAGTCAAATGGTTGCGTTTGAAAGTTCTAGAAATACCCAATGACGTAGCCTTTCAGGCCCCATCGCCCCGCCAAGTCCAAAATTTGATTGTCAATACCTTCTAAGTTAAATTCAGCTTCTGCCAACTCTAGGTATTGGTAGCGAGGCAACTCGAAATCATCTTTCTGACAGTGAACGTGAAGCCCAGCGCAAAATTGGTAGCCAGCCAGCCAAGTGGAACCCAGCGACTGGTCCGCTTGTGCTGATGATCGCTGCACCATGTGCTCCATTCAGTTTGAGGGCCACAATCCGCACCCCAAAAAGAATCTGCACGCATAGACCACGCAGTCTCGTACTGGCAGGGAATAAGTTCTGACAAATTCAACTGGTTCCTCTGACCAGGTTGAGAGGAGCGTGTGGTGGACAAGGTTGACACATGCCAGTCACTTGCTGCAAACTTTGGTGCTTTGAAATCCCGAGCATCTAGGTCCCGAGCATCTCTATTGAATTCCATGTTTTGGATGCAGAGAGAATAACTCTGCCTGACTTGTGCTGTCGGGCCCAGGCCTGAGTTGAAAGAGGTGTCCACTCCAACAATTGCCCAATTGGAAGCAAAGTAAGTCCAATCTTTTCGAAAGCCCTCTGTGTTTTTTTGAGCCTTGATCAAACAAAAAAATGCAATTGCTTGCAACGCACACAAGTGAGTGGTGCCGCTTGGGCTCATCCAAGTAGTCTTGGGCAAACCCCACCAGCCACCTGGACTGCTAGTGCTCCACCTCTTCCCACTTTTGAAGTGTAGATGTTGATAGCGGCCTCCCCAAAGCCTTGCTACCATCTCGTCGTCTATGACTTCAGAGAAAAACGCACCTTCGTCTTGCATCAAGCGAACCCCCGCGGTTTGGTCAACATGTGCTGCTCATTTCACCAAAATCTCTCTTCTCTGAAAAAGAAGATTCTCACACCTTCAGGAAACATGTTTTCTTAAATGCGCGTCAACTCCTGTTTGTCAGTGTCAGGAACGCTGCCGCTATTTGCTTCTCACAGTTTTCCAAATAAGATCTTGAATCCAATCTCCTTTAAAGGCCACGGGTCCATCGTGTTCATCGAGCCGGTCCAAGGCAAAACATGCCTCCAACAAATCCTGGACCTGTTTGACATCGAATTCTGCCTCCAATTTCTTGTGATCCAAACCCCTTTTCGCAGTGGCGTAGTGGCGCGTGGAGTTCACACCTGCAGCTTTTGCCTTGTAGCTAAATGTCTTTTTGGTTTGCAATTCTACAAAGCAAGATTCTTCAAGAACCTTCTTTGCGCTTTGCATCAAAGTTGTCTGCCTTGTCGGATCTTTGGAGATTTCAGCAATCCTCTTGGATGTACTCTGGTGCGCCTGGGCAAGGGCGCTGGCAAGTTTGCGCCCACGTTGTTGTGATTGCTCAGTGGGCGCAGTGGGCGCAAGCGTTGCCTGCTCTGCATTCAGTGCAAGCACAAGCCTTTGGAAGCAAAACAACGCATGTTTGGATTGCGCGTGGTGAACTCTTGAATAACCCGTGAGGTCGATTTAGATTGGTAAAACAACCGTGATTCGTTTCCAAAGGCCGGTGATCCATACTGCTTGACAAAACACATACTGACCAGTGCAAATCGATATCCCACACATACTTGTTTTGGAAACAAATAAAAACCATCATAGAAGGGGAAAATCATTCTGAATCTGGATGTGTTATATGAATGTGTATCAACAATTTGTACCTCCACGCCTCTACAGCAAGAACGCGGGCTGCAACATACTGCAAGAACTTCAGCGCAAAAGGTCTGGAATTTGCCTGCTCATTCTCGGCATGGAAAAAAAACCAGTCAGGTTCCCTGAATCTGCGTAAATCGATTTTCAACAATTCAGAAGACCAGGGCGAATCTTTTTGAATCACGTCCAATTCATCCAGCAAACTTGCGTCTTTTGCAAGTCCATGAAAGTAACAGCATTCTCCACCAGTGTGATGGGGTGGGTTTTAAGCATCAAACCGTCCAAATCTTGCTCGTTCGTGCAAAACACTTTCAGAATGTCTTCGTTCTCCAGGATGCTCTTCACCAAACACGCATTTTTTGCACAAGTTGAGTCGAGAATCAACCCCTTGAAATCTGGAGAGGCAGCCGGACACCAATTTTCTTGACATTGGAAATTCACAAGATGATTTGCATGAGAGTCCAGCTCCATGTTACGGTGTTGGTAAATTTCAGAACTGCGAAGTAAATCTCGCCACTCTGACCAATCAAATCGCCTCCAACACCCAGGAGCAGCGGGAATTTCATCTTTTTACTTGTTCTGATGTACTCATCAAATCTCATCAATGCCTTTCACTTGCTGGAAATGTTCTTCGTTGGCCTTCAAACCCTGCACAAAATCGACCTGGTCGCTCACAAGAAAAAAATGTTGATCCCCAATTTGAAACTTCAATCTCGATGGGCCGGTGACTTTTCATCCGGACCTCGATTTTCCATTGCAAAGCCGGCGTTGACCACGGATAGCGTTTCGCAAAAATATTGTTGTTTCCAAAGTTGGATGGTGCTGAACTGTAGTTTCAGTCCCAACGATTTTTGGTGAGAACTACTTGCAGAAAAACGAATTGTTGTCGGTACCCTTGCTGGTTTTCATGTTTGTTGTTCATGCGAAGATGACAAGTTGGAGCAAGCTGTCGCACATGCACGGACACAAGGTCATGCGATCATGGAACAACCTGCCACTACCAAAGTTTAAGGCCATAGCCCGAATGTTGAATCATCCAAAAGATGTCAAAGAGAGAATGGCATTTGATGAAAAGGAATTGAAGTCCCCGCCCGCACCACCATCCACCACCAACCACCACCATCCACCAATGGCCAACAATCTTCCATCTGCAGCCCCAATTTCTTGCCGATGATTCGGTGCGCGGCTGTCGCAGCTCAGGGTGTTAGTTTGATCTACGCCCTCTGGAGCTGGAGCTGTTTCTGTGGTGCAACATCTTCGAATTTGTTTTTTCTTGGTTGGTTGAGTGATTTGTGGTGATTTCTATGTTCTGGAAAATGATCATCTTAGGATACCCGAGGTGGGGGATGGATGATATCTGTGGATTACGCATGCCTTGTGGGAAGATGGTTGACAATCGGAGTCAAGCCTCGAGAGAATCGGCACGCTAAAGAACCAAAGTTAAGCAAATCCACTTCAAAACCTCAGAAAATTCACAACACTAAGACCTAGGCTTCGTTGTTTTCAGGGGGGTCCACTATGGGTCCAGTGGAGTGGGAGAAACCCGCAGGATCTCCATGATCAAAGTCATATCTGAAACAGTAGCAGCTGTGACCCAGAGACCCCTCTCGGTCTCTGTGGGGCTGTGGCAACTGAGGTGATTATGATCCCACGGTACCTTCCACGGTCATCCACTGCTAGGCGTCTTTGATCATCTATGATCGACTTCCTGCTGCAAGACACCTAAAACCAAGACTCATTTTGTTTCTTCGAACATCAGGCTTTTTGTTGAGAGATCCAAAGCAAGTAGGTGGTACCTCTGGAACTTACAGTCACACAGGAAACAGAGTAACTACCTGCAGTTCAATATGCTACTGTTACATCTAGATCTTCGAATTTGCATGTCCATCCCCATGATCTCAGTCGCCCCGCGCATGGAGACTTCCGCGCAAAAATTCGCAGCCCGGTGCCACTTCAAGTGTGGAGGCCCAATGATTAGGCACCCCACAAACAGCAGATCCCAGTTGTTTGCTCACTAAGGATTCCGCTCTCAGATCTTGAATCAAATCAAACATTGAATGAGACATGCACAAGTGAGTTTTATCAGACCAGAATTCGATTGTTGAACAATTTCAAAATATGTCGAAGTATCGAGAAACTAAGGTCTGGCCCAGATAGCAACTCTAGGATGGAAGTAATGTATATATATTATATATATATATATGTGATGAGTTTAAATGAGTTAGATCTATTTGATTCCATCCCAACATATTCCAACATTCAAAAAAACAATGATACATTCAGATCCTCGGCGGCACTGCCCTTCATGGGCTCCGATCCCTGCGATCCACTGATTGATGAAAAATGGCACGTCAAGGTTTGGGCTTTCGCGCAAGATTATCAGCCAGGCTCCTGCATGCAAAAGGGGACTAAAATGGACCAAACCTGTCAACAATCATAAACAACCTGCCATTTCCGATGTTAGAACATGTTTGATAGTTGGTTCTACAAGTCAGGCTCTATGAATCTGTACATCCTTGTGCAAAATGCGCGCAGGCCTTTTCCTCTGCCATCTGGTAGTAAATGATTTTCTCAGCAACATCTGTCAAGGAACTAGAACAAGTCAGGAGCTTATATGTAACGATATTGTTGCGATGCGGTGCATGTTGCATGTACTGCATCTGATAGGCCAGTTCTCTGGTATTTATAGCCATATCCAATAATCGACAATAATATACATAGATATACACCGTATATTACCATTAATCTTACAGAGGAAATCTAGGAAAAGCATGGAAAAGGGCCAGTTACACCTGAAAGTCGTCACAAATTCAATTTTGCACATGTAAATATTGGCAGAAAGGAAAAAAATGTCAGTATGTCAACATCTGTCACCAATCATCACCATCACAACCCATCGATTTTCATCATGTGCAGCCTGACTGCCTCAACCCCCCAGATTTTCTGTGGCTTTCCTATCTCAGGTAAGCCATCACTCTTTAGCCTCGATATCCCAGTGCTGACGCAGCCTCTCAGCGAACGTTGGCTGTTCCAATCTGCAAAAACTGGCAGAAACTTGTGATGACATGAAGTTGATTTGAATGTTGGAAATGTAGATAATAGATAAAGTGGGTCCAAAACTGCAGTCACTGAATTTCATTGAGTTGTTGATTGGGAAATACCTATGTCATATGTCCTTATTTTTGTTTTCTCATTGTAGTATGATGTAGCTACCTATATCCACAGACTTCCATGGATTCCGTTTTGGTGCACCAAAAATGTGCCAAGAAGAAACACTGTGGAACTTCCTCGCACTGCGTCGGCGTCCAGTCGAGCCAGGAGAGGTGATATGTACAAGCCTAGCAGCTAAAATAGTCCAAGCTTACCATCTCGGTCGACGGTCAACAGTGACTCATCACTCATCCCTGATAAACTATGAAGTCAAGACATGGAAATAAATGGAGCCCCATCGGGATCCATCAGGAGGCAAACCACATAATTCATCAGGTGTTTTTTTTAATTTGTCATCCCAATTCTTGCGCGAGAAAATTTGTGCAGAAAGCAATCAAAGGATGCCACATGCCAACACTGATTATATATAGTCAAAAAGACACATTGTAAATCCTTGATCATCACGTGATCATCATATAGGTTCCAAGTTCCAAGTTCCAAGGATCCCCAAAATGTATATTGGGCATTCTGATCCATCTGAGCCTGTCTTTGATGGACTGAAGTTTCTGAGTGAGATGAGGCACCGCCCAGGGGCCGCTCAGGAGTCCCCTCCAAACTGCGCCACACTCCGCGGAATGTGAATTGGCAATGACTTGCGAGCCAACGCGAGGTTAGGAGCTGATGCAACACCTGAAACTGATCCGTTCACTTTTCCCAAATTGTGTGCTTGGACTTTTGGATGAGAACTTAAAATTTATATAATTGCAACAATGTATGCATATTGGTGCGTAAGCATTCTCTGCAGCTGTTCCGCTATCTTTTGCGGCATGAGAGGTCTGAGATTGTAAACTTTTGTACGAGTATCTACATTATGCAGCTATTCCATCAAAGACTTTCCCGCACGTACAATGTCACAATCATGCCAGCGGGTCAACACCAACAGCTGATGACACTCCCAAAAACTTTCTTGCCTAAACTCCTGGACTCTTGACAAGGGACTGTTTCCAATACGCCCTGAGAGTCTTCAAAGTTCTGAGTGCTAGTGATGCTAGTGCATCTACCAATCTATGTATCTATCATAAATATCTACAGTACTTTGATCACAACATCATATCTTGAAATGGCTCAAGCCTGCCACTGCTGGGCCCTTGGTCGGGAAAACTTTCGGGTTCGCGCATGCATCAGGAAGGAGTCACTACAAGATGCCGGGACAACTATCATAAGATTCGAATGGATCTAACTAGGATCCTTATTGCATCGATAGCCATGAATAGCCTTATACCTGCTATCGTGGAAGCCTGCAGGGAATGATCCGTTGCCTCCCACGTTTGGTGGCTCAAAAATGTCATGGCTGCATACAGCCTTCTGCTGAAGATCTTATTTAGTGTGTCCCACCCTGTTGCTATTTTTTTGATGTTGAATTGCAAAACAAGTCTCCTCCACCTTTTTGCAATCACGCTTTAGCTGTGGCAGGATTCTCATGGAAGCGTAGCCAGGGTCTTCAGGGTCTAGCCACATCAAAACCACATTGAGACACATCTACCTGAGACGTGCGTCACTGGAGAAAATCCAGTAAAAGTCAGCAAATGGTCACAAAATGCCACAAAATCCAGCCACACTGCCATGTCTCACGCTGTTACCTAAAACCACCCAAACTTAAAATTTGTTTAGGACGTTCTTGCTAGTTGGGCTCTGCAGCCCCGGTGAAGCGATTTGCCGTCAGCCTCACAGGCGTGGGGTCAAAGTGTCACCATGTAACCACCAACGGGATCCAACACGTATACAGTCTGGTCCCAGAGGAGGAAGACATGGCAATTTTTCAGATTCACATATATAAACCTTGGGAACGCGTTCAGGCCTCTTTTTCGATTCGGAAGGTCAACAGAGTCAACAGAACGACAGTCTTGCTGCCAAAGCCAGCAATGGGTGTGCAAATTATTTCTAATTCATGTATACACATTTCGCATATACCAGAAGACTACAATTCACTTCAAGAATTACGCTATGTTTTCTTGCTTGATCTGTGTCATGAACGTGCTTCTCCTGCCTATCCAAACCCGCTCGGATACATACACCCGGCATCTTTGCACCTCACAGCATGCGCACGTCTTCGGCCTTGGCCAAGGATGTTGTTACCATCAAAAAGTAACAGGATATATCCGGGTCTTTAGCTACCTAAGATGGGGGTCATCCACAACAAACGGGGTTTGTAAGCCTATTGTGCAATCTGTGGCATCTTCAGGGACCCCCATTCCAATAAGCTTCCAATACGGGAATTGGAGGTCCCATCATGAGGTCGCTAGATCATTCCATACGCCTGAAGGATCTTGGGAGTACCATTCCCCGGCTTACGGGATTCGCATTGGGAACTTCGAAGAAACACTGATGAGGAGCAGAGCAAATGCAAATCTCTTGTCATACAAAATTCTAATTTGGTTGAAGTTCAATTTGCAAATGGCTTGTGCATACCGAGATTGCTACTTCTGTTGCTGTCTTGCTGGTAGGTTCTATTGCGGGCCCGAGCCTCTCCCAAACCTCTGATACACATCCACCAAGATAGCTACAGATATGGTTTCGACAAGAACTGACCCTGTTGAGTAGTAAGCAAGCCAATGTTGTCTGACGAGAAGCCATTGCATCTGCATATGTATATATATATATATGTATATGTACACATTACAAAATATATTATGAATATTGTTTATGGGTCAAAATTGGGTACACCAACAATTGGATGGTTACTACCAAATACAGACTAAGCCATCTGTGGTCCCCCCAGGTCTTCAATTTTGACCCATGCCCATATTGATATATAGATATATATGCTAGCCCCCCCCTCCCAGGTCTAACATTTTTGCATTGTGGCTGGTATTTACAGTGTTTTTCCCTAATTTTCTAGCAAAAAAAAGGCTTTATATTTTGAAGTGATTTTCAGGTTTTGCATACTTTACTGTGATGATGTTTAAGATGATATGTGTAAATACAATGCTGTTTTTTACTGGTATTTGCAATGTTTCTGGATATTGTATTGTGATCTTGACAAATGATATAGTCCAGAGATTACAAAAATGGCCACGGCGCTGTGGGAAAATGCAAATTTTAAGGATTATGTACCATTTAATATACCTTTAATATATACCTTTAATATATCTTTAATATAGTATACCTTGAATATACCTTGAATAAAAGTTGTAGCTACCANGTACCATTTAATATACCTTTAATATATACCTTTAATATATCTTTAATATAGTATACCTTGAATATACCTTGAATAAAAGTTGTAGCTACCATTTAATACCTCTCATACACCTTCAGTACACCTTTGATATACTATTTTTATATACCATTTAATATACCTTTCAGTATACCTTTAATATACCTATCATGTACCATTTTATATGCCTTTCATACAACAATCAACATACCTCTAGTCTTTCATTTCATATACCATCAATATTCCACTTAAGATACCATTATATAATATACCATTTCATATGGACCATTTCATATGCTTCAATATACCAGCTGATATAATATTGGAATACCCTTTAACATATCGTTTAAAATACCTGTAATTTACCTCTAATATACCATTTCATATGCCTTCAATATACCATCTAATACACCCTTCAATATACCATTTAATATGTCATAATATGTCTTTAGTATACCTTTGATGTGCATAATCTTTACCATTTTATACTCCTTTCATATACCATTTCATATACCTCCAATATGCCGTCTAATATTACATTAGTATGCCTTAAATATACTTGTAATTTCCCGTTCATATACCTTTTTTTGCCATTTCATATGCCGGCCTTCAATATATCTGTAATAGACCGGCCATCCTTCATGTGCACGGTCCCGGTGACATTGAAAGACGCCATGAGGCACAGGAAAGAGACTACCTCTATA
>BGPT01001185.1:119965-186390 GCA_003297045.1 Symbiodinium sp. clade C Y103 | reverse complement strand
AATAGATGGAAGAAATCAGATTGCGACAACGGTGCAGAAAACTGAGTGTTTCGTCACGCCGGTTCTTGGCTTAGCCGGCTGCCATATGCGGAAAATGAATGTGAAATTGGAGCAGGTACGCAGAGCTGATCAGGCTCTGTATCCCATACAATCAGGTAGCTTCGTTGGACGTGGTCCCTGATTGCATGCCACGTCCCCCTGCAAAAAATCGAATAATGTGAGTGAAAACCCATGGAAACATGAAAATCGGAAAGAAGTTTTACCTCTATTCAGAGGTTACACACACACGCCCTGCCGAAGCAGGGCTTTTTTGGAAGATCAGATCCGCGGGCATCAAAGTCACATAAGGAGAAGATGCAAAACGACCTGAAGGATCTACCACTAGATCGAAAGAAACGGGTGAAAACGCCGCTCACAAATCAATGTGGTCAATGTCTGTCAAATGGACGTCATCAGTAGGATTGGCAGCCATAGAGGAAAAGGTTTCCATAGGAGGAGTCTCGAGAGACGCAACAACCTCCGAAAGCTGTTGGAGCTGGATCGCCAAATTGGTCAACTGGAGAGAGTTGAAAGAGGTCATAACGTCCGAGCGCCGAACCATGTCGATAAGCTTAGCCTGGTAGTCCTCCAAAGATGCTGCACCAGGTATGTTGCGAATCTCGGTGATCAATCGAACTGCTGACACCATAGCCGGATCCAATGCTGTTGTCGCAGAAACCGTTGGAGCTTCAAGGGGTGAGGGAGGAGCAGTATCGATGGGATAGGTGTCCAATCCATAGTGCTGACGCCAATAATTGCCCATTCGCTGAGCTTGTGGCCAATCTCCCACCAGCTTGAAAAAGAAGAACTCGATTTGATGTTCCCTCGGTCGTCCTGTTTCAAGATTGGTTTCGGTAACCATCAAATCTCTGGAGGCTGTCTCTGTACCACCATTCCATTCAACCACGGTGAACATCAATTGATGTTTGGGACTGCGACGTTCATGGGAATAATGATTGAGGATTGGGTACAAAGCGCCATCCGTAGTGTCAGGGACGAATGGGGGCGGAAGAGGGGTACCCGAGGACAAAGGCGGAGTGGCACCATATGTCGTACTGTAGTCCATGGCGGCGAGCAACGGGTTGGTCGGATCAGGAGCACTCGGAGCGGAAGAGGCTGAAGCAGGTAGTACCAGGGCAGGTTCCGAATGAGAAGAAGCCGAACTGGATGCTTCAGGGCGGGATGTAGTAGGCCAAGGAAGGTGAGCCATGGTTGCGTCACGCTTAGAACCAGACATCTTGAA
Source organism: Symbiodinium sp. clade C Y103 (assembly GCA_003297045.1). NCBI lineage: Eukaryota > Dinophyceae > Suessiales > Symbiodiniaceae > Cladocopium > Cladocopium sp. clade C. The sequence goes on along the minus strand of BGPT01001185.1, from coordinate 185,108 downwards.
CCCACAAAGGCTTGATAGAAACCGCAAAAATGAATGAAGAGGCAGGTGAACACGACGTAGCATGAACACCGAAGGGAAACGATACGAAACCGAAGAACTTCAGCAACAGGGGTGAAAAGAATGCAGCAAACAATTGTTTTTTAAACGCAGCTGTAGAGATCTCACGGCAGAATGCAATTTGGATTGTGCAAGTGACACGAAATGTAGCAGGTGAAAGGGACTCTGTCATTCAGGTGACGGCCCGCTAGATGTTGGCTGCCAAATAACGTAGTAGTACTGAACTGATGGGTCTGCCAAAGTGGGCGATATTCATCAAGAAGATTACGAAGATTCCAATAGGGCTGATCAGAAGTCACTTGAAACACTTCTAAGCCCTGATTCTCATCATAACGCAGCTCTAAGGCGTCCGGACTAATCTCAATTTGCCATTGCTCTTCAATCCGCTCTGCAATGCCCGAAAGTAGGTGGTCGAAAGTATACGTGTCAACCTGGTTGGAGTAGACGTACCGGGTATATTGCCAAAGAGCCTTCTCCTCCATCATGGAAAGAGGAACATGATTCAAAGGGTGCATAGCCGAAAAGTTCCAGTTTTCATCCGCCAAGTAGGAAACCTCTGAGAAGTCGGCTACGATGACCACATCACGCCATGCTGGTGCTTCTGAGCTGGTAGAAGAGCTCGGTGGAAAAGGCAGTTGGGTTTGGTGGTGTGCAGGCCAGCGGTGATGAGAGCGACCAGGTGGTGAGGGAGGAGAATCATCACGGGAGCGAGAGCGTTCCACATACATGATAACCAAATAGGGACGAAGACATGAGCAGGAAAGTGGCTCCGGAGCGAAAAAGGTTCACCATGACATGGGACAAAACATGAGGAAGTGAGTATCCAATAACTGCAACGGCTAGACCGAGAAGAAAATGCAAAATTGTAGACATCAAAGAACGGAGAAGTGGCAACGCTGTTTTCCTGTGAATGTCAAAGACTTAACGTTCTTTACAAATCAGTCGACACATAAAGGGAACCCATTGATTAGAATGGTTCACCGTGGACCAGGCATCATATTGACGTCGAGGCCAGTCCGGTCGACAAGTAGAGAGGACTCGCTTGATGGAGTGGTCCGGTTGTAAAATAACATCATGGCCTTGATCGTCTTCATAATGAAGTTGAAGCGTATGAGGAGCGACCACCACTTGCCACTGTTCCATAAATCGATGGGACACCATATGGAGGAAGTCGTCCACTTTGGTCGTGTCGAGGTTGTTGGGGTGAAGATGTCTGGACACTTGCCACATAGCATGTTCTGCATAGCCCGTCAAGTTGTCGTAGATGTCACGATTCAATGCAGAATAGTAGTGAAATTGGTGTGACAACGATGACAAAGGCGAGAAATCAATGATGACCAGGACTGGGCGTGGAGGAAACCGAAGATGATGAGGAAGATAGTCGCGTTCAGCCGGTGGTGGATAACTAGGTCGTTGGCTGGGACGACATGGCCAGGGCCACGAAGGTGCCGGTGCGGAGGACATGGTGACAGAAAATAAGCTGCAGCATAGAAGAGTAACAGCAGTAGGTGCAAGTGGTCACATATCGAAAATGAAAATGAAACGAAGCACAGAGGCGAAAAGAGGAGAGGAGAAAAAGGGCAAAGAGAAGACAAGAAAGGAAAAAGGAGAGAGAAAGGAAACACAGGAAAGAAAGGGAAAGAGAAGAAGCGAACAACAAGGGAAAACAAAAGTTGCATAGAGAACAATGCCCGAAAAACGATTTTCACTGCGGCACAATGGCAGCTCAACCTGCGTATGTCGAGGGTTGACAACGAAGGCTGTGAAAAGACATCTATTCCCCCTCATTGCGTGGTGGATCCAAAACGTTGGTCTTGTCTTTGCCAGTCGATTTGAGCCACAGCCACCTTGCACGACAGCTTTCTGCACTTCTGTGAAGACGTTGACCAATCGTTTTCCAGCTAGGTCTGGCTCGCGTATCCTTCTTGTACGTGATCAGCTCATTGTCGTCCACCGGGGCCCAATTGCGGAACAGATCAGAGATGGGTGGTCGAGGGCCCCCCGAGGCGGGGATGGAGGAGTTCTCTCCAGGTGGAGGAGATGGTGGTCTCGTAGAGAGATTGCTGTCTTCAGAGTCGGAAGTATGAGCAGAATCAGCCGGTGGATTAGGTGGAGGAGATTCCGGTACCGGAAGGATAGGAACAGATGCAGGATCTGCAGCCGAGGCGGAGGGATTGGCGGTAACTGGCAGAGGAGGAGAGACGACCAAAGATGGAGGAGCAGGAGGTGGCATGTCAGAGGATGGGCGGGTCGAGGCTGGAGTGGCCGCGGGGGTGACACGTCGTCTTTTGACTCGTCGGTCAGGAGCCATCACTGGGGAAGGAGGATGAGGGGATAAATCGGTGGAGTCAAGAATGGTGGGTGGTGGTGTAGTGGGAGGAGCAGAGGGGTTGACCGAGGACGGAGCCCTTGGAGTAGGTGATGTGTCTGTATCGGTGAAAGGGTAGGGTCGAGAGTGAGGGACCGGAGGAGGTCGGCTGATGGATAATCCCCGTGGAGGGTGACATGAGCCAGGAGCCGGATGCATATTGGCCGACAGAGAAACAGGAGTGGGAGAGCGACCTTCAATCAAAGTGGGAGGAGTCGCATTTGGATCTCGGGTAGGAGGTGGGCCAATGAAGGTTCCCGATTGGCCGTCAACGGTGCTCGTGAACAAGGTGAAGTCAGAAGCAGGACGGCTGGAGCTTGCCGGGTTGTGAAGACGGCCAGGATGAGGGACAAAGGATGTAAGCCCCGGAGACGGATGGACGGGTATCGAGGCTGGTGCTGGAGCGACGTCCGCAGGGGGGACGAACCACGGCATATGACCCGCCAGGTATTGCAAGTGCAACAAGGCATTGCCCAAATGGTATGTCATAGCTGATCGAGAATCCATGGTGACAAAATGCAAAGGTAATGTCACGAAACAGAGGCAGCGAGTTTGAGCCAAGACACTCAAAGTATCGGAGGAGACCAACAAAAGACAGAGCAGCGGTAAAACGTAAAAGTCAGGTGTCATGGGCGAAGATGGTAGTGGGTAAGTGAGTATCATAGCCCGTTCAAGCCAACTGGCAGGAGTCTGCTTTTTCACAGGATCGATGTCAAAATCTGTGAAGAGATACGTTGGAGGTCTGTTGCCTCGAAACCTGCCAAGGTGTACAGGTCAATTAATTGTTGGATGCCAGCGTGAACTCGATGAAGAGGATGGGCACCCTTGGCCACGATGTGGCAGCGAGAACGGAAGCCACTGAGGAGGACCTTGGGAGGCGATGCTGAGAAAGGTGACAGAACCTGAGAGGTGTTCGTAGGTCCACAGTAGATCAGCTCCAAAGGTTCCGTAGCGATCATGAAGCCCAGAAATTCTTGATCAGGTTCAGTTTCAAGAAGAATGGGGCGGCCATAAAAACCTTCGTCCAGCAAAGTTTCATAAGGTGGAAGATCGACCAATCTGGGGTCACCAAGGAGCAAACGGTTGTCAACATAGCGGATGTGACGAACAAAAAGATGATGATTGGACAGGATCTCTTTGAAATTGTGAAACCAGATTTCCTCGCTGATTGAGACGACCATCAAGCACATAGCCGGGGAAAGTGGGCTTCCCATAGGACTACCACGACGTTGCTTGATGCAGCGCCCGCCCAGGGCGAAGGTTTGCATGTCCAAAGCTGTGGTAAGGAGTGAGGGGACGTCACCAATCACAATCTTTCGGGTGACATTGAGTCGACGAAAGGTGCGCCCCTTGATGAGGTCACCAGGTTTGTTGGACTTGCCCGGGTAGACGGAGAAGACCTCGTCGTTGTTGACGTTCATCTTGGGTCGCAGGAAGTCCAAGAGCATGTACCACGCACCAATGAAGCGCTCGGGTTCAATGCTGGTGAAGAAGCCCGCCAAGTCCTGATTGAACAAACGAAGAGGCTGATTCTCAGGAATGGACTTGAGAATGGTCAGGAGCTCGTAGACGTCGCCAACCGCAAAGTGATGAGGACAACCGACAGGAATGAGTTGATACAGGAGCCGAGCCAGGATGTTGAGCATGGGGCGAAAAGGGGCGTCGACAAAAGAAATGATGGGACGACCACTTCGGTAGTCCTTCTTGGCCTTACTGAGGATGTAGCCAGAAGGAGTTTGACGGCCCCGGCCAATGGCCCAAGGGTAGCTGCGACTGTAGAGGTTCTGCAGGTGATCAACCAGTGCATCGACGACTTGGGTGGGAGAGTCTTCACTGCGCACAAAGACTTGCGGGTCCATGAAGGTTTTCTCGATAGCCTCGTAGTAGAGGACCGGACAAAAGATTCGAAGGGACGACGCGTGTTTGTCTTCACAGTGGAAGATGGCTTGAGGAAAAAGATCTTGGAGTTGGGAGATAGTGGATTTGGTGAGATGGAATGTGACTTGAGCTTTGTGTTGAGACCACAGAGTATCAATGAGCTCCTGGAATCTGGCGGTGGGATTTGAGGGGAGGCCATTGGTGCGAGCCCAACGTTTGAAGCTGTGGGACATCTGTTTGCCGTAATCCTTCTTGGAGGGGAAGGCCTTGTTGAGAAGAGATCCCGAGCAAAGTGGTCGAAGACTTTCCGGCAGAAGAAGGGCGAGAAGGGCCCCAGAGAGGACCCAATGAGAACCCGAAGGGTTCAGACAAGCGGGTTTGTACTGTGACCAGTGCTGGCAACAGCATGGTGGTGAGGTGTCCATAGACCAATCGGTCATAGCTGCCTTGTGATTGCACAGAATGTCAACTACTGCCTGGTGCTTGACGAAAAGCACTTTGAAAGAGGGATTGTGGCAGGGGACATGATGTGCAATGACCTCATGGAACCATTGACGCAAGAAGCGACTGACAGTACGTTCCAGATCTGGGGACAAGGACCAGGGAAGGACGAAGGGCATAGGACATCGTGAGACCGCCCTCGTGAGAACGAAGAAACTTCGTAGCCTCAAAACGAGATTTTGTATTCGAGCCCAAATCATGGATAAGTTTCCACATTTCCAGTCGGTTTTGGAATCGAGGAGAACCAAGAATTTCTTTGACGACGGAAGAGGTGATCTTATGACGTCGTTTGCGCCACAAAGTGGCCAATCCAAACTGAGGATTCCGGCTCATAGCGGGTCGTTTGAGAAGACCCTTGCGAGGATGAAAGAATTGGCAAATAAAAGGGTAGTTCAAACGGGGCTGCCACTCCTGGATTAGGGCTAGTTCAAGACTGCGGAAGTCAGGACGCCGAAGAAAGATTGGGAGTGGAGTCCATGTGAACAAACTGTTCTGTTCATGCCAAAAACGAAGAGAGAGCTCAGCCTGCACCAGGCGGTCATTGTCCAGTTGGAGGAACTTGCGAAGGCGGGAATGTTCCCGTGACATGACCCCATTGCTGGAGGAGCCAAGATAAAACTTGGGTTGCAAGTTCTGTACGTGGGTGAAGCGTATGTACACCGAATTGGGCTGGAAAAAGTCTTGCATGAAAAAAGCGTGGTCCGTCAAGTGGGGGGACCACACATATCGAAGATTGGCACAGCCTTCCAAAATTGCTTTCAACTTGGCATTGGGATTGAGACCATGAATGATCATGAGAAGCATGAGACGAGCTTGTGTAATACGAAAGGCGAAGAACAACATGATGGAGGTGGAAGTGGTGAACGGGGTAAGAATTAAAAGCACAAGAATCATAGAGTGGATGAGATGAAGTAGTGATTGGAGTTGTTCGTGCTTAAGCTTGCGACGGAGTTGAGGTCCTAGTCAACAACTCATAGTCACAGCCACCGTCAAGATCTTCACCAGAGTCTTGTCGTTGAAGTTGCCTTTGAAAATGGACACGGGGAGTCCCATCATGAGAGCCGTACGTTGGACCGTGTCCACGGCCGAGTCCGGTTGAGCGTTCCACCATTCCTCAACCTTGGCCAAGTTTTTCTCCACAGTGGCACGTTGAGCAGGAGTGAGATCCAAATCACGAAGCCATTGGTTGAAAGTACGAACTGCCAGGGACGTGATGGGATGATCGAGGAGCCAAGCGTTGGTGGTGACGGGAGTGACCAGAAGAGATGCAGGCTCGAAGGCAGGAGGTGGAGTAGCGGCATTGCCATGAAGAGCTCGAGCAATGGGTGTGGTAGGGGGAGGTGCGGAAGGGGAAGAGGTGGAGGGAGGAGGTGTGGAGGATTCAGGTGGAGCCGTGTCCGGGGCATCGCCCAGACGCTGTTTGAGTTCTGCCACTTGCTGTTGGAGTTGGGTAATGGTGTGTTGGGAAGAAGGATCGGTTGCTTTCATCGGCACCCATTGTTGGATATGTTCTGCCACCACCTTTGCAGCATACTTCGTGTTGTTGATCTTGTCCAAGACTTGACCATCCTGTCGAGCTCTGCATTGACATACCCGATCCAAATCAATGCCACGACCCCGAAGTTGAGACAGGAGCTCGGTACCAAAGACCACCGCAGCGATGTCACCAGTCGGAATCAAGTAGAGTTCTCGTCCATGAGCAAGTTTCCGAAGCCAAAAGTTGTCGGCCTGTTGATATAGTAAGGCCGCCACTGGCAAAGCCAACGGATCACACCCTTCAATGTCCAAACGTTGGGTGAAGGCTGAGGACCGAATAGTCCGAGGAAAGGTCAGGCCATTGACCTTGTTGCAATCGTGGTGGGTAGGATCAGCTTGCCAGTATTGATTGGCATCGAAGCCATAGACACGTGCTTCCTCTTGAGTAGGTGAACCTGATGCGGGAGTAGGGGGTCGAGATGGTGGATTGGAGCCCCGTTGCGATGGACAGGGGGAAGAGGCGGGAGCAGAAGTGCTGCCCGGTGGCGTTGGAGGTGAGCGATGAGGAGTGGAAGGACTGAGCAATTGTGTAGGTGGAACCGGTTGAGTAGCCGGTATGGTCTGGGAAGAATGGAAGCATTGAGTGGGAGGGCAAGGTGTCGGTGGAAATGGGCAAGGAGGATTCGGATGCCAGCTGCGAGGAGGGGCAGGAACGCCCATGGAGGATCCCAAGTTGCGATTATAAGGTCCAGGCATGTTATAAGGTCCCGACATTTGTGGCCACATAGGTCGGAAAGAGGCAGGTTGCTGAAGTGCAGGTCGAGCATGCGCTGCACGGATCGAAGATCCCATAGGTCCACGCCAAGTAGGAAAACCAGGAAGAACACGATCAGCTCGAGGCGAACGGGAGCGATCAGAAGAAGCCATGACCAAGACAGGGAGGCGAGCGAGTCACGGGGTCAAAGCAAAAGGCTAAAGAACAAAGAAAAATGACAGGGCCTTGCCAAGAATAGCAGGACCAGGGGTTCTGGGCTTAGCCCCACGCCATCAACGAAAACTAATCACGAAAAGAAAAAGAGCAAACCAGAGATCAAAAAGAAAAGAACGAAAGAGGTGGAAGAGAAAACCAAGTGAAACGGAGAAATGCATATAGGGTTCTCGGCTTGGCCCCACGCCATAAAAGAAAAGAGATCTGCGGGGTTCTCGGCTTAGCCCCATGCCATCCAACCAAGCAAATTGACATATCAGATTGAGACAACCGTACAGAGCAGTGGTCATATTTTTCCGGAAGAGGTCGTCCAGAGTCACACTCTAGAAACTATGGTACAAAAGTCCTAGCCATCGGAGCGCTCAAGTCTCATCTTCCTCGTCCCAATGGTCACGTCCACGATGCCATGAGCGATAGGTATCTGGATGGGGAGGACGGTCATCCGGAGAGTCATCTGTGGCTTCCTTAGATTTGTCCTTAGAGGTCACAGGTGTGTAAGTGGCAGACTGGCCCTTGCGGCTCTCAATAAAGGATAGATCCGGCCAGACCACAATAAGGCTTCGAATAGTACAGTGTTCACTCCTCGCCACCGTGTACTTCTCAGAAGTGGTGACTACCCCGCGTAGGGCGCACTGAACTTGCACCATGTCGTTGCCCCCAGCCTTCAAGGCCAAATGCTCTTTGGCTCCTTTGTATTGAAGAGCCAAAAGAATCTCTTGCTGGCCTTTGCCCTTGGTGGTAGCCCTGTCCAGAAGATCCACCAAGTTCCAGTTTGGAATCTCATCTTCCCTGCTGGTGACACAAGATCCCAGTGCGAAACAACCGTATGTGGGTTGTTCACATTTGCTGAGAAATTCACAATAGGACCAGTCAGCCGGACGGACCAAAGCCTCAGCCAGACAGTACTTGGCGCCAATGATGTTGGTACCATGGATCATAGCATAGCTGTAGTTGGCTTTGTTCAAAAAGGCAGGTTTCTCCTCGAAGCGTTTGATGTGGGACAGCCTGACAACCATTGCCCGTTGGGACGTATTGGGCAAATAGAGGGACTCAACCCGTTTGAAATTTACTGCTTCAAGCAGTCCTGAGGCTCCAAGGACTTGGAGAAGAGACTGGATCTTGGATGCCGGGATCCTGCTGTCAATCTGCTTCATTTGGGTTATAAAATTGTCCCGGATGGGTGGGTCGACAAATTCTTCAAGGACGGGACGATCTTCTGGTTTGATTTCGTTGGCGGAGGGACACCTAGTTGTGTCAGCCAGGCACTTCTCGACGGTTTGGATCCATTCCTCATCCTTCAAGGAAGGGTCGGCAAGTGGGACCTTACCCGGCGGTGGTGTCGAAGAGGATGGAGGCTTGGAGGTGTCCTTACCACGGGTGGGCTTCTGTTTTTTGGCAAAGGCTGTAAGTGGAGGGCCAGGTGGAGTCTGCCGGTTTTCACGGGGAGCGTCAGAAGAGCGCCAGGAGGACGAGCGAGTCTCCCACTTGGAGTTGTCCCAGCTAGAGTCCCAAGACTGAGACCAGGAAGATTGGTAGTATTGTGATGGTTGCTTCCACTGAGAGTCGGACGTGGATGACTTCCAGTGGGAAAAAGAAGTGTCATCTTGTTTCCACTCCGGTTTGGTGGCCTCACGAAGTTTGACGGGAGGACGGTGAGGAGAGCGAGATTGGAGCTTGATGTCGGATCGTGGAATGGAAGGAGACTTGGAGCTTTTGGGACGTGGACGGGAGCGGTAGTGGCGAGGGCGACGTCGTGGAGGGGAGCGACTGCGGGAAGGTGACCGCTTTGCCTCGGCATAACGAGCACGAGGAGGAGATCTGGATGGAATGAGACCTTTGGATGCAGTTGAGCGAGCTGCTCGTGGAAGTGGAGGACGGGAGGTGGTGGACGAAGTGACAGGAGGAATGGTAGGGGCCGGAGTTGGAACGGAAGGTTGTGAAGGAGGTTGAGGTGTCTCGAGAACCAGTGGATGTTGACGCATAGATTCTTTGCAAGCCGACAGGATTTGTGAAGCAACATCATTTGGATCCACAGCCGGTGGAGTGGGGACAGCGACAGGCTGAGCTGGAGTAGGAGGTGGCGTAGGAGCTGTAGGAGGTTCAGAATGCTGTGGAGGAAGATTGGAGGGCACTGGAGAAGAGGACGATGGCAAGTGAGAGAGAAGGTTCTGTTGTTGTTGTTGTTGTTGTTGTTGTTGTTGTTGTTGTTGTTGTTGTTGTTGTTGTTGTTGTTGTTGTTGTTGTTGTTGTTGTTGTTGTTGTACTGTGCTTGTTGCCGGTCAGCCATGAGTTGTTCACGTAGTAGAGTCTCAGTGCCATAACCACTGGGTACAGTGCCTTGGGCAGGAAAACCTGGAGGTGACATCTGATTCATGGCGTTCATCATCGGTATCCCCTGAGAGGTCATCATCGGATCTTGAAACTGTGTGAAATTGGACATAGGCATCTGGGAATTGAAAGTTGGAGGAGCTGTCATAAAGTTGGAAGTTCCCGTAGGTAAAGTGGTTGGTGTAGTCGCAGGCTGATTCCAGGTTCGTGACATCCAATTGAAGGGGAACATGATGGGCAGCAGCGAGGCAGCGAAAGTGAAAATGGAGATTAAAACATCACAACAAATAATGCACTCTAGTACAAACATGCAAGTGTCATGATCAGGCTCAAAGGCCCTCGGCTGTCAATTGAGTAGTTGAGCATAAGCTCCATAGACGGCTTACAGTGTCAAAATGAATTACGTGCACAACTGACCGCACCAAAGTAACCAAAAGAAAGTAGACCATACCTGGAAGGCATGTCCTGGCACCTTGTCATGATGTACAATCAACTGACCGTCTGTCACTTGAGCAAAGCTGGAAAAGGAGGTTGTTTCACTGCACTCTGTCAAGAAGATAGATGAGTCCCACACGACGGGCAGCAGTTTAACCAGGTTGACCAACGGCAGCTCTGTAGCGAGTGAGAAAAGGTGAATCCCACACTGCGGGCAGCTGTTCAACACTCACTCGACCGGCTGGTGAGACCATGAAAGGTGAACGACTGTTTCACTTTACGTAGACGAATTACCATTACTAAATTGTAATTCCGCTTTCATGTCGAAGGTTCCGGCAATTTACCTAGAAAGGTATTCCCCGAGGGGCTCATGCCACCATGACGGATTCCGACATGAGTAACACACTTGAACAGAAACATCTTCACGAATTGGGTAGCTAGAGTGCATTTCACGTGCAAACCACACTCCCTTTAACTGGTCCTGACAGGAAAGGTGCAAAATAGGAATGAAGAGTGATTCAATACCATTGGGAATCGTTGTGACGGTTAGTTGAGCAAATAAAATAAAATAAAATAAATCGCCACATCGAAATAGATGGAAGAAATCAGATTGCGACAACGGTGCAGAAAACTGAGTGTTTCGTCACGCCGGTTCTTGGCTTAGCCGGCTGCCATATGCGGAAAATGAANAATAGATGGAAGAAATCAGATTGCGACAACGGTGCAGAAAACTGAGTGTTTCGTCACGCCGGTTCTTGGCTTAGCCGGCTGCCATATGCGGAAAATGAAAGTGAAATTGGAGCAGGTACGCAGAGCTGATCAGGCTCTGTATCGCATACAATCAGGTAGCTTCGTTGGACGTGGTCCCTGATTGCATGCCACGTCCCCCTGCAAAAAATCGAATAATGTGAGTGAAAACCCATGGAAACATGANCGTGGTCCCTGATTGCATGCCACGTCCCCCTGCAAAAAATCGAATAATGTGAGTGAAAACCCATGGAAACATGAAAATCGGAAAGAAGTTTTACCTCTACTCAGAGGTTACACACACACACACACACTTAAAAGACCGCATGTCGTCGATGGTTTGTTGGTTATATAACTCAATTGAGTTGTGGAGAATTCCATGAAGGCCTTATATTGCCGTAATCGACATGAGTGGTTTTTGGCTTGGCCACCTGGCAATCACAAGTGGAAAAAAAATAAAAAATCAGAACATGTACACAGAAGTGTTCAGCTCCTGCTTCCCACTTGGTTGCCGAGCTTATTGGACACGGCAAGCAACCAAGTGCCGTGCCGTGTCCCCGTGTCCGTTCTGCATGTTCTAATTTTAACGAAGGAGCAAAACAGTAAAAACAGGGACAGGCCCTTAGTCACACGGTTTGGCTCACACACGAAGGCAGTAAGGCGCCAGATCAATTTTTGACTTCACAATGTCCACGGCATTCTCGTTCAACACCACGTTCTCGGTCACGTCGGTCACTTGGAGAAAAAAGATATGCCCTAAGTGGGGCCCTAAGGGAAAGAATGCTGTACAGTCTGAAAAACAACAAACCCTCAAACGGTGTGATTTTGTGATTCTTTGATTTCAGGAATTCAAACATGTCTTGCTTGTTGGGTTGCTCAAGCTTCATGACCCCGCGTGCTCTGCTTGGATTTGCTTTGGAAGGGGTGCGATCCAACTTTTGGGGTCTCGGTTGTCCGTCTTACTGCACTGCCCCGTCACTTGGACTGATTGGGTTTTGCCTGTTGCTCGGCTGGGTTCTGGGTTTTCTCTCTTTTGGCTTGGACCTCTACTGGTTGCTTGGTCTTGGACTTCTTCCGGCTGTTGGCCCCCGTTCCTGTCCTGGTCCTGTGGCCTTTGGATTCCCGGCCTCTCCTGCTACCAACAGAGCTCAGGTGCTGGCATCCTACCTGGATGAGTCAGCCCCCATCCGTGCAACACGAAGACGTTGAATTGCGCATCTCTTTGCCTGGTGGGCTCCGTGTGCTAGTCACTGCTCCTTCTTCGGCATCTGGACTTGCCGCCGAACTCCTGGGATACATTTCTTTGTTCCGGTCTGGTCGGTCTGAGTCCCCTACTGAGCGTTCCTTTACTGTGGTTTCGTCTGCTCCTCGCAAGGACAGTGAACCTGTTTTGCCTGGTGCTCCTGCCGGTTCTGGTTATCGGGCTCCTGAGACACGTGATTCGATCCAGAGGTCCTTTGCCCCTTGCCCGTCCCAGTTGCTTCGTCATTCCAGCAGGCTGTGTGGCTCGACTTTGTCTGGTTCTGCTCGTGTTGAACGTGCCTGGCTGGCTGGTCAGTGGGCAAAAGCAGTGCAAGATCGCCGCATTGGCAATCCGAACAGGACACCCACAATTGACTTGCGACCAAGGTTCTACGCTGTGCTTTTTGCAGAAGGGTTGGATCGACCCACCATTTTCAAGAGCTCGGCTAGCTACTGGAGGTGCATTGGCGCCCTGCAAAATTCCAGCTCGATCTCACAGAGTTTTCCCAGCGAGATTGAAGCCCGCATCTACCTGCAGGCAGCAGGTGTCTTGGACTTTTCCGTCGCTCCCTGAGCGTTGCAATGGCGACAGTCAATGGGCTTTCCCTGGAATCCCTTGTCAGCCTGAAATACGATGTGGTTCCTTGGATTGGCCAGGTGCAGATCTAGATGGCGTGTCCGAAGTGTCCGTCCTTGTTGCAGGAGTTCGTCCACAAGGCCTCTTGGTTGCTCTCCCCGTTGGATTTATCCCAGAGGCAGTTGGGAACGGTGTTTCTCCTCCAGGTATCGTTGGTCCGTCCACCGCTTTGGTTGTGCCAGGAAGGATCTTGGAAGGAGGAGTTCTCACACCCATTGGGCAGGATGTTCCAGTTGTCGTAGTGGATTTTTCAGAAGGGGCGCTGCAACACATTCGCCTGCCAACAGACCTAGAAGTTCCTACGTATTCCTTCGATCCAGAACAGCCTTTTGCAATTCTAGATCCAGAGACTCTGTTGGGTTTGATTCAGCAATGGGTTGCGGGAGGAGGGGAATCTTCAGCTCTGGGTTTCTAGACTCCACTGTGGACATAGATGGGGAGGAATTGGCGGATGGGGAGATGGAAGCAGTACTGGCAGATCAAGGTACTCCCAGACCAGCTCGCAGAAAAGCCGTGGCCTCCCTTGCAGGATCGATGGAGCAACTTCTGTCGGCCAACCTAGGAATGCAGAAGCAGCTGGAAGCTTTGACTTTGAGGCAACAGCAGTTGGAACAGAGCAGCCTTCAGCCATCCAGCCTTGTCCCGGCCCATCAAGCAGCACTTCGCCAGCCTATCTCATCGGGATTGATGGGCGCTCCATCTTCAAGCCAGATGGTGGCCCAACAGATTGGCACCCCTCCTCGCACGGGTGTTCCTGCGTCCCCGCATCTCTTAAGATCACATTTAGTGAAGCCAGAGGAGCTCGAGAATTGGATGAGGAGAAGCAGCTGGCCTCCCGGTCTACCTCAAAAGACCCCTTGGCCCAGGCAGTCCTTGCTCAGTCAAATGCCTTGACCGCTTTGGTCAGTCAGTTGGCGGCTCAGTCCAGCGACCCTATGATGGACCCTGAGAATCAAATATTGATTACAATCAATATTTTTGATCAAAAAATAATTGATTTTGATAAGATTGGTTTGAATTGATTATTTTGAAAAGTCCCTCTTTGACAGCATTGATTCTGAAAATTGTTTTTTTTTGGATTTTCCAATTGATTTTAACAACTTTTCTTACCTCTTCTGGGATTGATTTTTTTTGATTTTTTCCTGTGCTGCTCAAATTGATTTGTTTGATTATATTTTTTCTGTTTGCAACTGCAGTTTTTGGCTCAAAGTATAGACTTACACGGAAAAGTTTTGTATAGAACATCAAAGCCTTGAAAAAGGCTTGGCCTGCTCAAGCTTGAAAAAGCATGAGTGGCCAGGGCAGAGGAGGTGCCAGACATAAGGCCAAGCCTTACATCGACACTGGTCTTCTGTTCAAAGTCCTCAACAAGCATGAGGAGTTAGTAGCAGACATGAAAGGGTATGAGGTGGTGTCCAGAAATAGTGCTGTGTACCCAAAAGCCTTGCATGGTCTGCTACCTCTGGTGAATGACCTGCTTGGCTTGGTGCCATCAGCAGAGGTTCACCCTGGCCCACTTAGGCAGGCTCTGTACCAGATGATCCAGCAGAAGCCTTGCCTGAACACTTCTAAGNGCTTGGCTTGGTGCCATCAGCAGAGGTTCACCCTGGCCCACTTAGGCAGGCTCTGTACCAGATGATCCAGCAGAAGCCTTGCCTGAACACTTCTAAGTTAAAGGGTTCTGTTTGGATCCAGCTGAGGGCAGAGCGCCTGGGAACTTTGCTGTTTCATGTCAGGAGGTTGGGCAGGGGTATTGGTGACCAGTCACTTTGTGCCAACTCAACTGGGCTCGAATATGCCATGGTGCAGGAAACCTTGAAAAAGGTACAGTTCCCTGATGATGAACCCCAGCCTTCTGACAAGAGCAAAGTTGCCTTGAAAAAGGCCCAGGGTGCAGCAACCTTGAAAAAGGATGCAGCAACCTTGAAAAAGGATGCAAACACCTTGAAAAAGGATGCAGCCACCTTGAAAAAGGATGTGCAGGAGAGAAGGAAGCTGAAGAAGACCAGAAGTGATGTTTCTGTTGATTCTTTGGGCATCCCCAAAGAATTAGCAAGTCCACTCAAGGCTTCTGATGCTTCCCCTCCCNTGAAGAAGACCAGAAGTGATGTTTCTGTTGATTCTTTGGGCATCCCCAAAGAATTAGCAAGTCCACTCAAGGCTTCTGATGCTTCCCCTCCCAGAATCTAGAACAGAAAAAAGTTTGGACAGAAGCAAAGCACAGCCAGAGAAGTCTCTGAGGATGAGGGGCATGCGAACCTGCAGGAGGCCATGGGCTTCAAGAAGCCTGCAGCTGCCTTGAAAAAGCCAAAAGCAGCCTCCAAACCCTTGAAAAAGGATTTGAAGAGCAAGAAACCTTCCACAAGCAGCCCCTTGAAAAAGGGCAAGACCTTGAAAAAGGCTGACAGAAAGCCATGGGTACAGATCAGGAAAACCATGGCTAAGAAACCTGAAAGAGCTTATTTGGTGGGTGCCCACCACACACTTGAAAAAGTTAAGCTGATTGTGGTGGTTTCCTACAAAAAGAATGTGCATTATTCCTGGGTCATTGACAAGATCTGGGAAGCTTTGCTGAAGGACCACCTCACAAAGGCAGAAGCAGTACAAATGAGGGAAGAATTGTGCTGCCAATATCCTTGAGAANTGGGAAGCTTTGCTGAAGGACCACCTCACAAAGGCAGAAGCAGTACAAATGAGGGAAGAATTGTGCTGCCAATATCCTTGAGAAAGGATCTGCCCAATGCCCTTCAAAAAGGATTAGGAACAGCATGGCCTTTAAAATAGGGACATGCTTGCCAATTAGGCAAAGTTTTGTTTTTGCATCATGCCCTTGAAAAAGGACATGGTTGAGCCATTCCTTGAAAAAGGAAATGGTTGACCTGCTGAACCTGGTAAAAGCCAGGTGACCTATATGTTTGCGAAAAAAATGCTGCAGCTGCCAGCTCCTGGTTGCTGAGGCTGTCCCCCAAAAGTGTCACTATTATTTTTTGTATATATCAATAGATATATGTGTGTGAAAAGGAATACAACTAATAAACATGCCTATATGCTTCAAAATATCATGTGTTTGCAACAATGAAATGGGTGGTAGCCTAGGCTCCAGGGTTTTTGAAAGGCCTGCCAACAGGGCAGGCCAACATGCTGAGGCAGTAGAGAAAAAAGAATCAAGAAATAAAAAAGAAACAAAGAAATAGGTTAATTAATTCAAAAAGTAATAAACAATAAATACATAACAAATAGATTATATAAAACATACAAAGAAAATACTAATATTTTTTAAGTAAGAAATATATTTTGTAATGGTGAAAGAAACATATATTTGAAAAAATGACAAAAGTATGAAAATGTTTTGAATATGTTATTTTATTATATGGTTACATATATTTTTATTTAAACTGTATATCATGTAATCTAAAATAGGTCCAAATTTTTTGACATGTAAAGAATAAAAAATATTCTGAAAATATTCAAATATAAATTTGAACTATACAAATTTTGTTTTTTAATAGTGGAAGGTATCTTCACTTGTTTTGAAAACATAATAATACTGTCTCTTTTTTAAAGCAAAATCATTTATAAATTTTCAATATTTTGCCAGGGTCAACTGCATCAGTTGGCAAAATTTTTGAGCAATAGTTTTTATCCTTTTTTAAAGTTTTCAAAAATGAATAAAAGGAATGGGTTGTTTTCCCTTTGGCTGGCTATGAACACTTGATTTTATGGTTATAGATTAAAATTCGTTTGCTGAGAAAATTCCATTCTTCCAAGTTATTCTTGATTTCCACAAGAAGAATATTCAAAATAAATAAAAAAATAGAAAAAAAGAAAAGTGATGAAAAGTGATGAAAAGTGATGAAAAGTGATGAAAAGTGATGAAAAGTGATGAAAAGTGATGAAAAGTGATGAAAAAGTAGTTTTTCATCACTTTTCATCACTTTTCATCACTTTTCATCACTTTTCATCACTTTTCATCATTTTTATTTTTTATATATATTTTTTTATTTTTCGTTTTTTCTTGAAAAAGGGGTGGAAATACAAAAAAAAACATAATTGTGTGAAAAGCACGATTTTCCAATATTTTGTTTCTAGTATGAAACCGATAAAAACTAGCTTTTTTCTGAAAATATGAAAATTGTAGGTACCACACCACAAAAATATATGTCTGCAGCTGTTTTGGCTTAAAAATTTTGTATCTACTAATTTCAAAAACCGCCATGAAGAAACCAGCTGCTGCATCCTTGAAAAAGGAATCAGTCAAGAAGGGATCCTTGAAGAATGAGAACCCCAAGAACCAGCTGAATCCCACCAACTTGAAAAAGTTGGGGGAACTCAGCCTGAAGGAGAAAATTGCTGCTGCCCCAGAGGAGAACAGTGATGAGGAGCAAGCAGCAATGGTGCTCCATTCCTCCATGACTGCTGTTGAGAAAAGCAATACTTGGAATCAGCACCAGAACCACTTGAAAAAAGCCGGAAAACAACTCCTTGAAAAAGGAAGTTGGCAGCCTGGACAAGAAGGGAAAGGGTTTGGCCACTTCCCTCTTTCTATTGAAAAAAAGCAAGGCTGTCTTAATTTGGCAGTGTCTCCCGAACTCTGTCCAAAGAAGATCGCTTAAAAAAGCGAGAGAGATGGCTCAGTCAGAAGGAGGCTGACCGAAAGTGGACAGAGAAGGAACTGGAGTTGCACATTGCCAGTGGCAGGGTGCAGTGGAGGGAGTGCCCTGGCACATGGGATGTGTATGAGTATCTTGACACAAAGGACTTTGAAAAAAGTTCTGTGGGCAAGAACAAGAGTGCTTGGCAGTATGGCCAGGAGTATGAGATGGAGGCTGAGGATGAGGATGAATGGGGTGCAAAATTTGAAAAAGATTTGTACTCCTTGACCCTGGAAGGCCTTGGCAAGGGAAAGGCTTTGAGCCTTGAGAAAGGCAAGGGCAAAGGCAAAGGGAAGGGTAAGNCTCCTTGACCCTGGAAGGCCTTGGCAAGGGAAAGGCTTTGAGCCTTGAGAAAGGCAAGGGCAAAGGCAAAGGGAAGGGTAAGGGAAAGCACAAAACCAAAGATGAAAAGCTTTTGGAAGATGAGAAGACCCTGACCCTGGAAGAAGCCTTGAAAAAGGTGAAGAAAACCAAGGAGATGTTGCTGAGCACCATCAGCAATTTCGAAGAAGCCTTGAAAAAGGTGGAAAAGAGTCCTTACCTCAGCAAGCAGAGCCTCAAGGACAAGAAGCAAAGCTTGCAGTCCTTGGAGGCAATGTTGAAGGACACGAAAAAGATCCTTGAAAAAGGAGACAAGAACAAGGTGGAGAAGTTGACAGCTAACCTTGTTGATGCTGTGTCCTGCATGAAGGATGCTAAGGAGGAAGCCAAGGAGCTGGTGCAGATCAGCATGAAGGCCCTCAGCAGGGCATCCTCCAGCAAGGGAAAGGCTTCAAAAAGGCTGCGCCCACATAGCCTTGAAAAAGGCTGGACTATGAGGCCGTGAAAAAAGAGTGCTGCAGCTGCCTGGGGCATGGTTGCACCTGGACAGGTAGCTTGCATGGAAGCATGTATGCTGTGTCTATTTGCAGCAGTTTTGGCTTTGAAGGTAAGGTAGAGAGTTGTAGGTAAGTTGTGTGTAAGTTTCACTGGTCAAGATCTTGAAAAAGATTCTTAAAGGATAACAGTCTTAAGAAAGAATTTCCTTGAAAAAGAAACCTTTCTTCTTGAAAAATAACTTCTTGGAAAAGAAACAACTTTCTTGAAAAAGAAAGGAGAACCTTGAAAAAGGTTCTTGCTGCAGCAGCATGGTCAAAAGGCTCAGGGGCTGGAAGCTTGAAAAAGAAATGGAAAAGCCAGATGAAGACCTTGAGAAAGGTCCTCAAAGCAACCTGGCCACAGCCCTCTTAAGCCTCTGGGCACATGGGAAAGTGTCTGGAAGGACCATGAGGTGGCTAGCTGAATGTGCACTCCTTGATGGGGCTCAACATGATGAGTTGGTGTCTATTGCCAAATGTGGTTCACATGGAGTTCACCCAAGCAATATACACAGGGATTTAATGGCAACCTTCTCCAGGCCCAGTCTTGAAAAAGATATCTCTTGAAAAAGAATTGGATTTTATCTGCAATTCTTGCATCTTGAGAAAGATAGCAAATAGTTCTTGAAAAAGAGCTGGCCTGGAGCAGCTGTCTTCTTTCAAGCAGCATGGACATCCCCTTGAAAAAGGAAACCCTTGAAAACGGGAGGTTTTGAAAAAGAACCTAAACCCCTTCAGGTGCCCCATGGTACTCCTATCTTTTCCTTGAAAAAGGATTTAGAGTAGGTTCCACAGATGTAAATATTTAAAGCACAGTAGCTGGCAAAGTCCAGGAGCTAATGCATGGTGCCAAAAGTTTGTGTGTCAGCTGCATGGGACTGGTGTTGGGATGGTGGGGCACCTTGAAAAAGGCCACTTAGACTTAAACCGTCAAATCTGCATTGATTTGTTTGATTTTTTGTCCTCCAAAAATAGATTGATTTTGAGGTGAGATTTTGTTTGAATTCCAATTGATTTCAAAATCAATCTTATCAATATCCCAGATTGATTTCAAGACCTAATCAAACAGCGTTCGAAAAGTTTGATTGTAATCAATATTCGATGCTCAGGGGAATTGTCTCTGGGTTCCACTACCTCAGGGACTCGGGGCGCACAGGGCAGAGCTCGTTTGCAAATCGAGCTAGCTGCTCAAAAGGGAGTTTTCTTTGCTTCAGTTCTGAACTCCATGGCACGGAGGATGCAGCCCACAGCGCCAGTGGAGGGCGCTCCGCAGGAGATGATGATGCGGGGAGTGTGCGGCACCAAATACCTGGAGAGGTTTGAAGGCTTTGGAAAATATAGGGAACTGGGTTGCTTGCAGTATCAGGTGATGACCATCTTGGACTTCCTGCAGATGGAGAACATCCAAGGCGCCAGAGATGCAACAGCCCTTCTGGCGGTGACGCTGGATCAGGCGGCGCTGGACAATGGCAGGTTCGATCTGGCGTCACTGCTTTGCCTTCAAGAAGAGCCTCGGTCTTCACACACAAGCCTGCCACAGTGCTTTCCAAAGCAAGGGCCTTCAGCCCCTTAGCGGATCAGAAATGGGTGACATGTGCCCTAGCTTTCATAAAAGAGCTGGACATCATCTCTGCCAAGAGACTGGAAGTCACCACCTCACAGCCAGGGACATTTGGCCCAGACAGAGCATCCGATGCTGCCGCAAAGCCAAAGCCCTTTCCAAAGAAGAAGGGCAGAGGAGGAAAAGGAGGAGGGCAGCAGACGGAAGCGAGGATGGAGCATGAAAGGTGTCGATGCACACCTAGAATTCATTTCTGAGGGGCCCGAGCCGAACCCTCTTGTATCCATTATGAATTTCCAGACGTGGGCTGCCTGCCTGCCTCGGTGGATTTTGAAGTCTAGGACCAGTTTTGCCAGGGGCCTAGCATCATCTTTTGCTGTTGTGCGTCGTTCGTGTGAAATGACTTCCATGGCTTTTCCACTGCCTCTTGCCTCTTTGGACTGTTTCTTGAGCAGTGGCCCTAAGCTCTCCCGTCGGCGCTTCTGGACTTTGTGCAAAGCGCGCCTGCTTAACATTTGGATTTTGATTTTGGACTTCATGTTTCTTGGCAGGTGGCCGACTTTTGTTGAGCTTAGGAGATGCCCAAATCCTGTGCAGCTTTCAATTTTTGCCAGGCTTAGGACATTCATGGCCGTGTGTGGTGAAGCCCAGGCACCATTCAATCTGTGCCCCAGCAGATCCGGACCTGAATTAGGTGCTGCATTTTTCCATTTGGAAAAGTTTGCCGAGTCATGTCCCGAGCTGCAGTCCAGCTACATGGAAGACTCCGCTTGTGTCAGATTGCGCAAAGATCCTGACTTGTTCCCTGCCGACCAATTCCCAGAGCTTGCCCCTTACCGTGCCCTTGACCCAAGCAGGCTGAAACTTGTAGGGGAAGGAAAATGGCCCATGGAAAGTTTCTCTGGCTGCCCTTTCAGGAACCTAGGTCTCTGCTTCATGGGTTTGATGTCCTGCCAGATGATCAGCCTTGCCTGGAGGCCGAGAAACCTTTGGACTGTTTGGCACTTGCGAAGTTGTGGGACGTGAGGGGTTTGTTGCACTTGGCGGCAGAGCCGATTCAACCTGGAATGCATTGCCGTGTTTTTAACGCGTTCAAAAACAAGGACTGTGACCGGCAAATCGGAGACAGAAGAATCGCAAACCAGGCTGAGTTTCATGTTGATGGGCCCTCAAAGCATCTCCCTCGAGGCCAGCAGCTCTCCTTGCTCAGAATTCCGAGGTTCACGCATGTCTTGAGGGGTTCAGTCACAGATAGGAGGGACTTCTATCACCAGGCAAAGGTCACAAGTGAGCGTGCTGAATCAAATGCTTCTCCCTTTTCATACCCTCTCAAAGTGCTGGAGGACACCAATGCTTATCATGAGTTTTGTGAACATTTGCAAAAGCCTGCCAGCATGACCCGAGAAGCCGTAGGTGATTTCCTTGGAAAGACGCAAGATGCTGGCACGTTGAGGAGGAAGAGCTCGCCTGCCCTGCCTGGGAAAGTTTTTCCCTGCTTCAAGTCCCTTTTCCAAGGGGATCATTTGGGTGTTGAGTTCGCTTTACAAAGCCATGGGATTCTCTTAGCCGAAGGGGGCCTTCTTGATTCAAGCACTCGTATTCAGGGTGAGTCACCACAAAGTCCCAGGGGGAACCAGATGGGATGCGTTGGTCATTGATGACTATTTTGCTCTCAGTGTTGAACCCCTTGTTTTGCCAGATTCTGAAACTTTTGCCATGTCAGCTTTGGAAAGAGCCCGGTCTTTCTATGAAAGGGAAGGTCTTGTAGGATCCACAGAAAAGGACGTTGTTGCCAATTGAACTGTCAAAGCCGCAGGAGCCGAGATAAGGTCGTGTGAAGCAAATGTTTGTGCCGGAGTTGCACCAGTCGGGTCACCTTTTGAGAAGCGTCTTGCCTTGTCGGTCTTGTCTGTGCGTGCTGGGCGTCTTGCAGGAATCACCCCAAAGTTGGCTTCAAGGCTTGCAGGCTGTTGGGTCTCCGTTCTCCAGTACCGGAAGTGTTGGTCCAGCTTGATTGATTCCCTGTTTGGATTTGCCTCTCAGTCTGATGAATTCCCGGAATCGTCCATCCTGTGTCTGCCTCGAAAAATTGCCCAAGAGCTTACGATGCTGGGTGCCATCAGCCCAATTGTTTTCTCCAACATTGCTGTGGGCTCCCTTGGAAAAGTCTTTGCCACGGATGCCTCCATTCAGAAGGGTGCAATTGTTGAAGCTCCTATCCGGCCTGACCTTGCTGAGGAAATCTGGTTAGGAAGTGACAAGAAGGGGGCCTATACCCATCTTGACAATGGGTTCAGAGCCATCCTCAGACAAGTTGGAGAAGTTGATGATGACTTGGACTGCCCAGGCTTGTGTCTTCCTGAGCTTTCCCCATCCAAGCCGCTCCTGTTTTACTTTGACTTTGTCGAGATTTGCGCAGGGGCAGGAAAGGTCTCAGCAGCCATGTCACGTTTAGGTCACTCTGTTGCGCCTGTTCTGGACTTGACTGAAAGTAGGCATTATGATCTCTGCTCCTTGATCCTCTTGCAGTGGATCATGCACATGATTCAAGAAAATCGCTTCCGGAGCTTCCTTATTGAACCACCTTGTACAACAGGAAATATCCTGGCTCTGAGGTCGCTTGTGCTGATGAGGTTTGGTAGAAGGTTTCGGAGGCCGTGTGGACTTGAGCAGAGTCGCCTGAGCAAGATGTGCTGGCTGTCCTTGTGGAGGTCCCTGTTGGAGTTGGATTTCGAGGAGGCAGTTGTCGCCAGTTGCATGTTTGGGTCCCCGCATCGAAAGGAGTTTCGGCTCCTTTGTTTCATGCTTGACACTGATTTCTTGGAAGTTAAGTGCTGCGGTGGACACCCTCATGTTAGAATAGAAGGAAGCTTGACGAAACCATCCGCCATTTATATGTAGATGGTGTGCCAGATCATTTCGCAGCCGCCTTTCACAACGCCCTGAGTGCCCTTGATGCGGAGGAACGTCTGTGTCCTGAGACGGCAGGTTTTGAGTCTGTCATTGTCAATGATGTGGCCTTGACATCAAAGTGGTCTGTAGTAAGATCTTGGTTTTGGAAGCGAAACAATAAACTCAGTAGCAGTACAGAGACTGCTGATAAAGAAGCAGCTTACAGCGGCTTGGGATCTGGCTTTTGCGTGGCTTGCTGATGAACCCCACCAACACCATCCAGCGCTACCGTTATCAATCATGTGTGGGTTGGTAACGGTAGCGCTGACTTGGGGATGGCCTTATGAAGCTGCGGTGATAATGCTGACGTGGGCAGGTTTGCTGAGGATTGGGGAAGTGCTATCTGCATACAGGTCTGATTTGATCCTGCCACGTGATGCAGCTCCTGGCACCTCCTTTTTGCTCCTGGCCATACGCATGCCAAAGACACGGGGCAGATCCGCAAAGCACCAAGCAGCGAGAGTTGATCAGACAGACATCATTCGCTATATGACTGCGATGTACGGGGGGGCGCCTAGGGACACAAAATTGTGGCCATTCTCAGCATCTACTTTGCGGAAGAGGTTCCAGAAGTTGTTAGCGGCTTTGAACCTTCCCGTCAGCAAGACATCCTCCAGCCGGCCTTTTGATTTGGGCAGTTTAAGGCCAGGCGGAGCAACTTGGTTGTTGCGTCAAGTTGAGGATGCTGCGCTGGTACAACGACGTGGAAGATGGCTGAGCGGAAGGGTTATGGAGATTTCCCTTCAAGAATCTTTTGTGGCCACTTATCTTCAAAAGCTCGACCAAAAGACTCGCACGCGGATTGAGCTTTGCTCAGGGGCTTTTGCCACAACCCTTGAAAGAGCTATCAGCTACTTGGACTGTGGCATACCCCGAGCACTTGGTTGTCATTATACAAAATTGGCAGCCAGACTTTGGATGAGAAGAGTCGAAAGCATGGGGGTGATGGAGTCAACTTTTGGAGCCAGCATCAAACAACTACCTGATGCCGACATGATGCAGTTCCGAGCACAACAGCAAAAAGGCAGTGCGCATTCCTGACTTCAGGAATTCAAACATGTCTTGCTTGTTGGGTTGCTCAAGCTTCCCTCCCGGCCCAGAACCCTTGTGGGCTGCCATTTTTGGAGTCAACTTTTGGAGTCAGCATCAAACAACTACCTGATGCCGACATGACGCAGTTCCGAGCACAACAGCAAAAAGGCAGTGCGCATTCCTATCTAAACAGGTGGCTCAATCAGAGGCCGGAAAAGGCAATCAATTCACCTAGTGATAAGTGCCGAAGCGCCGAAATTTGCAAATGCAACGCTGGAAAACTCACATCACTTCAAAAAGGATTAGATATGGCACCTATTCCCGACTCTGCTGATGTTGTTTCAAAGAAAACAATGCTTCTCACACACGGAAGATGGAAACAATTGCTCTGTAGCTGGAGCCTGACAGGGGCAGGCATTTTTCACGGATCAGAGCATCAGAACCTGCGAACAGGTCAATCAACTGGTGAACTTCACTAGCCTGGTACAACCAGGACGATTGGACCATGACTGAACTGCGGCCGAAAACACACTTGAAAAACCGCACATCGTCGATGGTTTGTTGGTTAACTCAATTGAGTTGTGGGAGAATTCCCATGAAGGCCTTATATTGCCGTAATCGACATGAGTGGTTTTTGGCTTGGCCACCTGGCAATCACAAGTGGAAAAAAAATGAAAAATCAGAACAGGTACGCAGGAGTGACCAGCGCCTGCTTCCCCCTTGGTTACCGAGCTTGGACGCGACACGGCAAGTAACCAGGTGCCGGGTCCCCCTGTTTTGAATGTTCTAACAAAGGAGCAAAACAGGAAAAACAGAGGTCACAGGGTTTGACTCACACACACACACAGATGGACGTGAGCTTTTGGGGCGGANAAAGGAGCAAAACAGGAAAAACAGAGGTCACAGGGTTTGACTCACACACACACACAGATGGACGTGAGCTTTTGGGGCGGATCGAAAGTTGCAGCAATAGAGCTCAAAGGCGTGTGGCTCTAGGACAAAAGGACATCCCCCTGAGGTGTGAATGGAAGTGGATCTGGACAATGAAACCTTGAGATGCAATGTGGTTGCCCAAGAGAATTTAATGGTGCGTGGGAAAGATTTGATGATTTGGGCGCGGAAGAGCTCGCAGCCGGGAGAAATTGTTGCAACTTGTAGCAATGGCATGCAATAGTGTGTCGTGTTAAGTCGTGTTTACCTCACCAATCCATCAAGGAATGGCGGAATCAGGTGTCCCTCACGACTCACTAAGGAGCATCGTCAATGGTGGATTAGGGCTCGCGCACAGAGGAATGAAGAGGCGCCATGGCAATATACGAAGCTCTGAAACCCAGCCAGATGCTTGGGTTTTTGGTCATGAACAATTTCAGTAGATGTCCCGGTTTTCTAGGGAATAGCCAAGCATTGGTCTGCCAAGCGTGAGACCAATTCTCCTGCAAGGTTTTGGAGATTGCGATTGCTTGTTGTGTCTGGTGTTGCCTGGTTTCTCTGCTGGACCTCTTCAACCCCACTGGCCATTCGGTGTTTGGCCTGCTCTGAATCTGAAGGAGTTGCCGCCAATGCCGCCAAAGGCGCGATGTGATGTTGATTGGCAATCCTGGGATTTGCAGTCCCATGTATGCATGACGTGCATCGTTGCAATGACAAACGGCTTGCAANCATATCCTCCTGTTCGCTTAGATTGAGAGAGAGAATTTAGAAATTCTATGATCTGGGGCGAACAAGACCACTTTTGAGCACAAAGCTCCATTGTTCACTATTCACATTTATTCACAGGATTTCAAAAACACAAGCCTCGCCGGAGGCCAGGCTAAACAGATCACTCCACAGAGACTCCACCTCGCCACTGAAATAAGACCACGACTAAGAGGGTCAGGGATTAGACGGCCCGTGCTTAGCGCCCTTGGCGATCAGAGGAAGGATGCAACTCAAACTCCAGGGAACAGGGGAGAAGACAAGGAACCCTACAGTGCCCTACAGGTCTGTCGCTTCAGTTCCTGTAAACGCTTTTCTGCGCCGTATTTTACTGAGACCTGTGCAAGGCACCCCCAAGATTGCATGCAGGACAATTTAACTGATTCCAGTCACTTCACTGGGCAGCTGCAATGTGTGGGTCTTGCTGAGATTTTTTGTAACCATATCTCATACTGTTCGGTTCCTTTACGGATTTAGTGTTGACATGATCAAAGACTGGACAAGTACCATGCTTGGGAAGCTCATTGATATTATGATTAATGGGTCACCGGGCAGAAGAGGCACATGGATATGTACAACTCAAGTCTAACACAGCAATCAATGTGCAGCTGAAGCACGACAAATCATACTTGTGGATGGGTCATATGCTTACGGCTAGGTTGATGTTCACCACAGCACAAGGGTTTTGATTTGTACCCCCATCANGGACCACCCTTCATCCACGTGACTGAGGTTGCAGCACTCTGGCGTGAGCTGAGTGTTGACAATGAGGTTGGGCGCTTCCGTTGCTGTCTAAATGATTTTTTCATGGCTGAGTTGTGCCTTTGCACCTCTCAAAAACACCTCAGCCTAATACACTCTTGGACCCCCGTAAATGGGATTTCAGAATGAGCACCAAATGAGGGATTCCTTGGATTCCTTGGATTCCATGGCGAACATTTATGGCAAATCTATGGTCATTTCTGTCTGTTCCCAAAAATCTTGCGACCAGGTCCTGCATACCATCTTGGGCNAATCTATGGTCATTTCTGTCTGTTCCCAAAAATCTTGCGACCAGGTCCTGCATACCATCTTGGGCTATGGTGTAGAGGGACGCACCTTGGTCGTGACACACCAGGCTGCAGGATGCCGTGGCCTGGGAAAAAAGGTGGAGACTTAGCACATCGTAGCACATCGTGGCACCATCTCCACCCACAACAGACCTGATCGCATCTCGAAATCCGCTGTTTTTTTTTTTCGGGCAGCCATTTTAAGTTTTGAGGGATTCCCATTTTTTTGTACTGGACTCTTCCACATTCTTATAACATCACCAATTCATGCTGCCAGAGCCACCGAACCCTTTGTTGGAAAAGGAGCATTTCTAGCAGCGGACACTAGTAGCAATACCAATGATCCGTGGTGGTTTCTGATAATAAGGGTCATTGCATGAACCGAGAAAAAAATCCCGATTCCAATATGGGACCCCTCAACTCAACCCAACTCAACTCCAGTTGTTCATTTAAAACCCAGAGTCTCTGCAGACGGCACCAACCTTCACGGGCTTGCGGGACTTTGCCTTCAAAAAGGATAGCAAGGAAACCCAGTGTTGAGAGGGACCTTGGAGAGGCGTGGCACTGTTGGGAATAAAGTTAAGGAAGCTACCCGTGGAGAGGCCTTCATGATGCAGATGAAAACTTCACATCTGTTCACCCTCTTTCTAGTTGACTTGAAAGACCCTGCATCAAAGTGAGCAAGATGCCAAGGCTGTCATCTTTTGCTCACACAGGCAGTCAAGGTTGGGACGCAGTAATTGGAGGGTGGGGGTTGTTGTGAAACCCCGCAGGTACCTTACCGTATTTCAATACCATTCTTCCAGCTGTTGCAACTCTTGGTTGACGCGCTTGTTTTGTGGCTGGCAAGAATTGCGAGATGCAAGCTGAAGCTTCGCATATTGGAACCCATTTTAGTATATTTTGATTCATTTTGATCCACTTTTGGTGGTTTTGCTGTTTCTGATGCTCCCGGAATTACCCGAAGGCGTTGGTCTACCTGCATGGACAGAATGTGGCCCATGGACATCTGTGCCCTGAGAGCTTCCTGGTGGATGATGGAGCAAAGTTTGAAAAACGGGCCNAAGGCGTTGGTCTACCTGCATGGACAGAATGTGGCCCATGGACATCTGTGCCCTGAGAGCTTCCTGGTGGATGATGGAGCAAAGTTTGAAAAACGGGCCTCGGGCTCGGTGATCCGATAGAAGCTGCGAAGGCCAAACAACACCGTTTTCACATGTCATCACCCTATCGTTTGATTCTATGTATGCCNAAAAACGGGCCTCGGGCTCGGTGATCCGATAGAAGCTGCGAAGGCCAAACAACACCGTTTTCACATGTCATCACCCTATCGTTTGATTCTATGTATGCCTATCTTGATTGCTTCGCAACATTGAAAAACATCATCCTTCCAGGGTTTTTACGGTAACATTTGCTGGTTGACATCAATTCTTTGAATTTGAAATGATCCACCATCCTAGGTGCGCCTGGTGTGGATACCAGGACAGAGGCGCATCGAAGGGCTCGGAAAGCCCAGCAGGATGGGAAGAAAAGGGAATTGGTTTGGGGGTTTCAAAGATTCCCAGGTCTGATGGCTTCATTGCATTTCATGCTTTTGGTTTGATGATGATGATGATGATGATGATGATGATGATGATGATGATGATGATGATAGTAGCATATTCTATCCCTTTGCCCATGATGTGTACCAAACAATGACAGAAATGGATACAGAACCAGCAATGGCAACCAATGTTCGGGCTTTCTGGGAATTCAACCAATGTGGAAATAATATACAGCAACAGTCCTGGTTTGAGTTGGTGCATTCCCGAGATGTTGCGAAATTTGGTTGGCGGCTTCAATGATCCGAGTAGCCAACACAGGTTCGTATTGTAGCCAACAAGACATAGGGTGTTGAGCCGACAAGAGGCGCCGAATATAACGGAGGTTTTACCAGCTAAACACAGGTAAGACAACTGATATGATAGTGATATAATATAAACCAACAAAATGGGTGAGGCAACAAGCACCGGGATGTAGCTATCAAACATGGGGATATATTTCATATGCAAGCAAATCAAACTCCTTGTTGGTGAATGTGGCTGGTTGAAGCAGCAACAACAACAACAACAACAACAACAACAACAACAACAACAACAACAAGCACAACCACAAGCACAAACACAAGCACAAACACAACCACAACCACAGCCACAACCACAACAACAACCACCACAACCACAACCGCAACCACAACAACCACAACAACCACAACAACAACTACAACCAACGACAACGAGTACGAGAACGAAAACGAGAACGACAATGACAACGAGAACGAGAACAACAACGACAATGACAATGACAACGAGAACGAAAATGACAATGACAACTAGAACGAGAATGAGAACGACGACGAGAACAACAACGACAATGACAACGAGAACGAGAACAACAATGACAACGATCAACAATAAACTCAGTAGTGGTTTCATTTGTTTCATGTCCCATTCCTCAAGAAACGGCACGATGAACTGATGTGCTTTGCATACTCATCGGATGAATAGACCCCCCCAAATACCCGATTTTGAGAAGGAACTATTTTGAAATATTGATCTTTGGCTCCATTCCACCATATTTTGCTTCAAAAGTGTAGCGATGAGAATATATCTGGACCCTAGACTGAAAGATCCACAGCTCAAACAGAGAAAGAACATGGTGTTCAAATTTCAGTCTTTGACAAAGGATTCATGATACATCCACCTGCCACGCTAAAGCCGGGTCAAGACACTTACCAGCTACCCCATGCTTCTGAGCAGTTTTCTTGGAGATTTGTCATTGCCAACTAGGGTAGCCGCTCCGCCCTAGCTGAAAACTGTGCCTGTTCTGTCTAAGAGGTGCTCATCCAAAAATCATCCACGCGATTGAAACATTTCCTCTTGTGATTTCTCGACAGCTCACAAAAACAGTTCTCTTTCTCCAACCTGTAGGCAGCCGTAGTCTCCCATCCCCTACCATCACGTCTCAGGTCCCGACGTGTTCCAGCCACCTTGGGCTTTAAAGGCCCGGCCTGTTGTGCATGCATCATGGGTTGGTGCCGCCTTGGTATCAGCCTTGGTATCCCCCTTGGCCAATGTGCATCCTGCACTATGACATTTGGGAGGTCCTGGGGAAGACTGCAGCCCGGAAAGTGACATTTGGTCCTTTGCCTGCGTACTTTTGGTCTGGAGCCTGGAGTTTGGCAGCTGCTCCGACAACTTGGGGTTGGGTGTAAAGGATGGATGATGGATGATCTCAGGATCATTTCACCGCATTAGAATCTTTAGAACAGGTGCACTGAAATGATATTCCCAGGTGCTCCTGGACAGTTTCCTTTGAACCGAGAAGTTTGGGAAGCCTGCGAGGTTTGGTATTTCAACTTCACCCCTGCGCCGGTGCCTGAAGTCCTTTACTTCCGGTGACTACCGGTGACTCCAACCCCAAAGAAAGAAGAGCTGTTGACAGCATGAAATCTTGCGATAAAACAAAAGTCACTACGTTTTTTCCATCACGTTGAGTTTTGCTTCTGTACGCATTTTTTTTCTCTCTCTCTCTTTCTCCCTATGTATCTTGAGGTGTGTGTGTATATATGTGTATATATATATATACATATGTATACATATAATTACATATATATATATATATATCTATATACATATGTATGTGTGATATGATCTTCACTGTATATATATATATATAATATATATATATACATAGATAGTCATTGCATTCATTTCCAAAGCCCAAGGCTGCTCAGATCATCAGGCACACGCCAACAGCAAACGAAGTTGCTTATCCGTCTTGAACTGATAGTCTATTAAGTTTTTGTACTTCATCGTTTGGAAGCCATCTACTTTGTCTATTTTAGTTCCCTGATGTTTCCCTGTTTTCCCTGGATCCTCGTCTTTCCCATGAGGCCTCATCCCTGGTTTCAATTTGTGAAATGTCAGCAATTGAGACAGGTGGGGATGGCTGGGGTGGTTATAGCATTTATAGCGCGCTGGGAATGTGTTCGGAAATCTGTCAAGAGCCTTGCTTTGGTTTCCGAAACACTTGGGTTAATGTGTGAACGGATCTTCATGATCTTGATGGTACATGTTGACTACTCATATGGTCAGAGGCTGTCCTGTCAGTGGCTCTCTGGTTATGGATCTGGCAAGTGCTGAGAGTTTGAAACAGATTGTGTGAAGGGCGCTGGCCATTCCATCAGGCCATCCAAGAGGCCTTGGGGCAGAAGCAACCAGAACTTCCACAGGTCCATGGGATGTTTGGCTTTTTTTGACATGTGGGCTTGTCCGAAAATAGCGTACGCCCAAATTTGATGGTAGTAGATAATCCTTTCTGTAAAAATCAACATTTCAGAGGATCTCCATTTTTGAGCAAACCCATGTCTCCAGTTGTTGAGTGTCCGAGTCTAAAATACATGCAGATGTCCTACATGGACTTGCTAAAGATTGCAACAAAAACTGCAAAATGCAAAATTTCCAACTGGCAGTTATACCGTGTTGTACCTGATTTATCCTGATTTCAGAACGCGTCAGGCGTTGCTGGACCTACACGGTTCGGCTGCGGCAGCAGATGAGCTTGGGAACCTGGGGCGATCTGTTGGAAGCCACACTGGGAAGAAGGGGTCAACCAAAAATATTAGCATGTTTCTACAACACGATCCATCTTGGTCCATTTAGCTTGCACTGAACTGCTTGCTTTCTGTGTTTGAAGAGTAGTATTTTCTTTGTTTGGCCGTTTTCTTCAGTGTTCATGTTCTGTCATGGTCATCAAGGCGTTCTTTGTGAGTCATACGGAGGTTTCATTTTTCACCATCTAGTCTTCATAGTTTGCGTTTCAATCTTCGCGGCAACATGTCATGGTTGCGTTGCTGGTGGAAGACTCAGACTGTTGCGATGCTATTTTTGGCCAGGAATGACGCGCATGTGCTGCTAGTCGCACAAGTGTGCACCAGGCATCGCAGTATCTCACTTTGCTCTTAATCTCGCGCACTGACAAGGGGAAGCATCTTGTAAACAGATGAATATGCTCATCGGTGATGCAACTGGGTTATTTAGAACACGCAACAGCCTCAAACCATTTTTTGCAGCCTTAACATTGACAAAAGCGGCATTTCAACTCTGTGAGTTGAAGAAGTTCAGCACATATTAATGCAAGTCCTGTTCATTTTTCCCGCTTCATTGATAAAACATCATCATGGACTGCTGGGAGGTGCCTGCAATGGGCTCCTTCGGAGCGCTCAAGCGCCAAAGAGCTCCAGTGGGGAGATCTCAGGAGTCAGAGAGTGTCAAAAGAAGTTTAGTTCACAAACTTCCAAGTTACGGATGAATGTCGATGGTCAGTCTTGTGTCATCATGTCAACCACGACGGTAGCAACAGCAGTTCGTGGGTGGGAACTGTTGAGTACAGTAGCAGTCCAGGAGTGTTTCCACGGTTGCGGGCTTCGATTTGGAAAAGCTGTCGACAAAAATGCACCAGACTGCAATGAGAGCTCGATTTCAGGAGAAGATGCCAAACAATTGAGGGGTGCAGCCTAGTGCGGAATCGCCCCCATTGTCATTTGGTGCGACCCCCCTGCTATGCGGGATTGCAACCGGAGGTGACGAGACACATTGGCACGGCTGCGCACAGGAAAGCACGAGTGATGCTGCGACACGCCTACTTTGTGGGATTGCAGCTGGAGGTTGCTAAACAGGTTGCAACTGCTGTGTGAAAGGTAGCTTGTGCTATGCTGGATCGCAGTTGGAGGTTGCAAATTGCATCGTCATGGCAACGCGTAGAGAAGAATGGAGTTACAGACGCTAGAGGAGAAGTAGCTCATAGAAGAAGTAGCTGGAGAGGAAGGTAGTACAGAGCAGAGGGAGCTCATTGAAGAAATAGCTGAGAAAAGAGGTACTTCTGCGAAGAGGTAGCTCAGTGAAAAGGTGGCTCAGTGAAGAAGTAGCTCAGTGAAGACGTAGCTTAAAGAAGACTGGGCTTAGGAAATGGGTATAGAGCTCAACGGAGTAGTCATTCATTCACTCACCACTCACTCACTCACTCACCCACTCACTCACTCACCCACTCACTCACTCGCTCACTCACTCACTCGCTCACTCACTGATTGACTCATTCGCTCATTCTTCACTCACTCACTCACTCACTCACTCACTCATTCATGCATCCATCCATCCATCCATCCACCCATCCATCCATCCATCCATCCATCCATCGGTCCATCCATCCATCCATCCATTTATATATTCAGTCAGTCAGTCCGTCAGTCATTCAGTCATTCACTGATTTGTTTCACCCATTCAGGTTGATTCTTCACTCATTGATTCACTGACTGGTTGACTCAGCCATTGATTCATTGATTGGATCATTGCTTTGTTGATTCATCCTTTCATTGAATCATTGATTCACTGATTCAATGGTTGATTCAGTCATTGCTTCATTCATTGATTCGCTTACTCACTGGTTCACTCATTCATTGGTTCGTTCATTGATTCATTCACTCAGTCATTTGTGCATTGGTTCTTTGATGTCACTGAGTTGATGTCATTTCATTGGCATCTCAACAACCATTCGCTCATGCATTGATGCACCTCACATCCTCAATTTTTAATTGCTTCCGCATCTCACAGACATTCCCAGACATTCCTACAGGCCATTGTTTTCTTACAGTCATTGCTCTCGTTCGAAACTTTCGCTCCGGCGCGGCCGGGCAGTATCTGGTGATGCCGTATCTGTTTTTAGTTTCGGGAGGTTTGGGGAGATGCAACACAAATGATGTTGTTCGAACTTTTAAACTTCCTCTGGTAATCAGACATGGCAACGGAGAATCTGCAGCACATGGGGTTTCAATGAAGAATCACTCAGAGATGGGATTTTCCATTGCCAAATTTTGGTTTTCCTGATCGACCCAGGCTGGAGGTGGCAGAGAACCTGTGAGACTCCGAAAGCGCAGGCACAAAAATTGGGGCAGCGTGGGCTCAAAGATGACAGTTCGAAGAGCTTGGATTGGAAACTGCAGTGTCTGTCATATCTATCAATACACAGAAAAATACTCCGTGTGACTTCTAAGATGGCACTCGGAAAAACAACAGTTTGTAGACGATGTTTATGCTTGAACTGGGGATTGTTCGTTGCCCCTTGAGGGTAGCACAGTGGTCTCACATGGCCTCATGGTATCCCTACCTGGCCTCATGATTTCCATGCAGGCGTGAATTCAATTCCTCAGGCAGCTTTGAAGGCAAGCCGCAGGGCGGAGGACTTTGAGGGATCATTTGTGCTCGCACGCATATTTTGCTTCAGCTTGAAATAACAGTTCGGTGCAAAAAACCTTGCGAAAAGTTCATTGGAGGGTTCTGAATCAGTAGTTGGATTAAAAGTTGGAGAAACACACCATCGGCACTAACAGCAGAAGAGAAAACTGTTCTGAGGCCCCATTTTCACATGCGGTATTTGCGCTGATTTTGTATCAGCGGATTGTCCGCGCTCAGCCTGGTATTTCATGCGCTCTTTCTCAAGCGGATGGTAGTGGATGCTTGAAGTTTGGTGAAGTCCAAGGCCTTTCATTTGCTGGTAAGTGGCTTCAACTATTTGTCCGAAACCATTTTGGCTCAAGCTGCTGCAACACCCTGTGATCGCCACATCTGTTCTTTTCACTAGGCCGGCCCTTCCAACGACATGGCTGTGCGACCTGAGTCAGTGGAAGATTGGTGCCAAATCATGCCTACCTTGTTAGAGGAGGAAGGCTGGAAAACGACTTTGGCCCAGGAAGGTGCTGCGCTGATGCATAGCAGCTGTCCTTGGGGTGGTTACCTGATCAAGTTTGAGCTGAAGGGGCTTACAGTGCACAATGCCCCGGCAGACAGTAGCAAGGTGATTGTCCGACCTGAAGTCCGAGCTCTCCTGCAAAGCACATGCCCCATTCCGGGCATCACCGTGCAGTCCTTGGACGTCGTGGCTCCTGGAGAGGCGGTGGTTCAGGCGTCCACCTCTTGGAGCATCATGCGGCTTTGCTCCGTGTTGTTCGGTGACATGGTTGGGCAAGTCATGGATTACCTCGATGACGCACCTATGGCATGGCATCAGAAAGTGGGCCGAAACTATCCCCACCAAGGAGACAGCTCTTGCTCCTTCTGGATGGAAGATTCCGATGACAAGCCCCACGAATGCCTCATCCTTGTCAGACCTGAGACTGAAAAGGAAAAGTTCACTGCCTTTGTGATTGTGCGGGTCCATGAGAATCACTTCGCGAGATGGGCCAGTGAACATTTTCGCTCTGTCTTGAGTTCTGCCTGGAGAACCGGGGAGTCATACTTGAATCGCCCTGGAATCGCTGAGCTGAGAGAAATGGATGAGCAGTTCTATGTGGTCATCTCCATGCAAAGCTTCAAGCGAGGGATGCCGCTGTTGCCAGCCTATCCTGATGAGCATTGCCTCACAGAAATTGATGCAGGTGAGCGCTTTGGTCTGCGCAGATGGGTGCGGTATGAGCCAAGCGCCAAGAAGTTCCAACTGGCTCAATACCTCCCAATCTTCATGGAGCGTTTGGGTTTCGAGATTGAAGCCTACAACAGCTTGGACGGCCAGAAGTTGGTTCCCTATCAGTGCGCGGTACGCCGTGCCGACTGGGAGCAGATGCGTTCTCGTTTTCTTGTGGCCTACCCCTTGCAGAAGACGGCCTATCGTCGTGCCAATGGTGGGTCTGGCTCTCCAGGGGTACACGAGGACGTGCTTCCCAAGTTTGTGACGTCCACGGCAGTGAACATCCAGGAGCGTATGGAGCAAGAGGCATGGCCGAAGCTGGTGGTACGGAAGACTTTCTTGGATCTGGAGGAGGATGACACCTCCTCCAATGGCTCCCCGAAAGTGCGTCCACCGCGACGCCCAAAGACCACACACTTTGGGCGACTGCTCGTGCCATATTTGCCATAAGCTGAAGGCAGCCGTGCGACAGGCAAGAAGGCAGCCTCCACCTGTTCATCCCTTTGGGATCCTTTGGCATAGCTCCGTTGCTTCATTGCAGCTGTGTACCAAAATAATGTTGATGATATTGGTGTATTGCGCAGTCTACAAACGTTTAAGCGGGATGAACAGGCAAGGCTGGTAGGCACCAGGTAGATCTATGATATCAATTGATATCATAGGTGGAGGTGGACAGTCTAGATGGAGCCACCAACATCTATTGCAAGGATGCGGAATGTGGCACTTGCAGTTGTAAAGTGTGTAAAGATAAATCCTGCAGCAGCTCACAAAGGGCACCTGTCAATTGCGATGGTCAAATGAGGGTGCCTTAATTCATTGTTTCGGCACGAGATATGATTTCCTGCATCCGGCTGGATGCGTTTGTGTGCAAGTTACCATCATTCACTCTAATTCATGTCGTTCAGACGTTCGCGCCCAAGCACTACATGCCAGACTGTACAGGTGCTGGGAATGTTGGGCACTGGGCAAGGCCTTTTCTCCGCAAACATCATCAAGCAACAGCCCGTCAGTGCAGTAAAGAGTACAGAGGGCGTTGTATGCCAGGTGATGTGCGAGAACCAAAAAGCATTTCAGCGACAGGGAAATTCATCGAATTTCACTCATTGCTTGTTCAAGTCTTTTCTGGTACTGAGATTGTGCCGTAGAATGCTATTGATCTCTGCATTACGTATATAATATAAATTACTGTAACCCCCAAGTATATAAGCAGGTTGATTTTTCCCGTCCAGATTGAATGCCTTCTTCTCGCATCTGACGAGACTCTGACTCTGGAAGCGTGACATAAAAATGTATCGTCGATATTGTCCTGGGATGGGCAGCTAATGGGCAGCTCGTGTACCAAAGCAGATCAAAGATGATCAAAGCCCTTTGCAATTTTTTGCTTTTCATTTTCAGACTGGTCAAAATCTGCCGGCCTTGCACCTGCTCAAGGCTTTGCAGGCTTTGGCCGCGGGGTACAGCAGAGATGCCTGTGGACTCAGAGCGGAGATAGCCTCTGGCAATCAAACATGCCCCGGAGATCCCCGGAGACACAACTCTTTGACAGGAAATTACTTTAATCCTTTTATGTATTTATCTATCTATCTGCCTACCCTTCCTTTTTGTCTGTCCATCCGTTATTTGTCCGTCCGTCTGTCCGTCCATTGATCCATCTATTCCTATCCATCCAATCCTATCTATCTGACCATAGCATATCTATCTAATCCTATCTATCCTATCTGTTCTCTCCTATCAATCTGAACCGATCCGACCCGATCCTACCCTCTCCTGTTTAGATAGGGGTAAAAGTGAGGGATTTTCCAGTGCAATGAGTGATTTCCCCAGGGTGGAAGGGTAGACACTCACCCGCATGCAGAAAAAGGACAGTACGATTCTGGTTTGCAGGTGATGAAAGGTAGGTGCTGGGGTGGTTTCACATGTGTACAGCTGAGGCAAGTTTCCGTTTCGGGGAGGATGCTTTCAATTCACTCCCTTCGTGTGGCTGCCTCAGCAACTTCTGTAGCTGGGGACCGTAGTTGACCTTGACATGAGATAGACAAGAGATTAGATAACCGATATGAAGGAATCCCAGCAGTTCCAGCACCTTCGAGCCAATTGAACGCTCTCCAAAATTGGCTACCTTTAACCCATGACAGAATTTCCGAATCATTTCCTCGCTACTGATGCTTATCTTATGCAAAGATCATACAAGCACTTTTACTGAGATACAGTCTATCAGACGTGGATAGTATATGACCCAATCAGAATGTAAATATTTTCAATATATCAATGGGTCTTTATGCCTTCACAGTTAAACCGTCGCCAGCAGGAACAAGAACACGTTACCGTAGCGCCATGACAAAAGTTATTTTTCCTCCAATTTGTTGCCATTGGAACATAGGAAACGTGAGGTTTCAAACCATGGGATTTACCAGATCTCCGTTTCGATTGAACAAGTGAGAATAGACGATGGGATTTCGGGGTTTGACTAATGCCTAATCAAATATAATCAAATAAACTAAATAAACCCACGTGTTTTCAGTCGCGGAGGCATGCACCGATATCCCTCGGTGAACAAAGAGGGAGTCGCCGAGTCGCCCGGAGCGATTTTAACGCTCGGAGTCCGTGGAGGACTCTGAGTCCATCGTCCTAAGGTGCCCTTTTTTTGGGGGCGCAGACAGAGAGACGCATGCAGTAATTTATTCAATAGACACATGTAGAAAATTCATGAAAATTCCATGGAATGTTTGATAGCAACTGCAAGGGGCTTGAAGTGTTCGTTGATGTCTTTGGCAAATGTGTGCTGAGCGGTCAATCTCTATGCCTTTCCAAATAACTTTGGTTTTGCCAGGGCGAATCCTGTGCTCAATCCGTGCAGGCAGGGCTGGGATATCGTGCAGCCAGTGGAAGTGCCACTAGTTGTCAAGTTTAAGCACTTCATCTGTAGTTATCAAGTTGTGTAGGATAAAGTTGGTATAAAATGAGTTGGAACACTTCCACTGAGACATGAGTCAAAATCACGCCTTTGAAGGAGTCATCGATGCATGCATTTTCCAACGTGTGGAGCTTGGTTTACCTGTGGTTGGAGATTTGTTTGCTCGGGGGACAAAGGCAAACAAAAGAAAGTACTGGTGTGTCCTATGATGTCGTTTCGATAGCTTTCATTAAGCAAGCTCACTGTTTGCATATGGAACACTCTGTACTTTAGGCGAGAATGATTTGTAGCTGCTCTCGTTTTAATTGCTTTCCCAAGGTTTCGAAGCTTGTTCCAGGGCAAAGCTCCCGCCCGCTGCTTTCCTTCAGGAAAGCTTGTACAAATTTGCAAGGCATTTGGCATTGGCATTTCTGCAGCTTGTGCATGCTGTGTTGGATTAGTGTTTGCACAGCTGTTCTGATATGATTGATATGTTCTGATTGCAAACCTTGGGATTGTTGTTCTCTTTTGGCTTCGCTCTGCAGAGCTGCAGGGCATCCCAGGTGGTGAGACTGAGACGTACTCAGAGTGATTCCTTCATAGACATGCATTTGCAGCAGCCTGTTTGAATGGCGCCAAGCAGGAGAGCTGGAGCATCACATCTTGAAAGTCCAGTTGGCAACACATGTGCTATACAAATAACACACATGATCGTGAATTATGGTAGCCACTAGCGTAGTGTTGCAGCTGTGATACCTAAGCATCTTACTCTGTAGCACCGCTGTTGTTCAATGGAGTGTTCGCCTTCATGGTTGGATAAGTCCGAAGCAATCATGTTCTCCGTTTTCAGATAATTTTCAGATACCCAAAATAGTTTTGGAATTGAGGTTGTCCATTGAATCTCCATTTGCTTCGCCAGACCACCTTTGAACTTTTGATATATGATTCGAATTTCGCGAGAGCTTGCATCGTGATGTGATTGTGTCCTAGTGGGAAGGGGTAATGCTCAGTCAACACACCAAGGGTCAAAACACTGATATTTGCCTTCCAGTGAATGTATATATATATATATTTATCTATATATATATATATATGTAATATGAATATATTTACTGGGAATCAAACATGGCAATGAGACATCCTCATGTTTCAGAGGCAAACAGGGTGTTTTTCGCCACAGTCGAATGACTTCGGACTGTGTCGTGCACACTATGTGCAACTGTCTGTATTGCTAGTACCTATCCGAATCCAGCATTTCTGCTAGGTTGCTCCTGTGCTGTGATACTTCTGAGAGCATGGCGATTGAACGCACGACTCCAAATGTTTGTTGCAAGAGCAACAAATCCCGCTGCAAAGTAATGACAGTTACCAAAGGTAGACGTTTTTTTCTTTGGGTTCCAGGGTCTGCAAGTTGACGTTTTTTTCTTATACCCCCTCGCTTTTATTGTGCGGTGAATCCAGCAATTCAACGCATTGTTACCTTGGTTGTTTGGCACGCTGGTAGCCCAGAGTTGAGTCTTGAAAGGCAGCGAAGGGTCCCTTCACAAACAATGGGCTTTAAAAAGAGTGGATGATCACCATTCATCATTCGCCTCATAAGAGTAACAATTTTAGGGAATCCGGAATCCCACATCTTTGGACAAACCCTTAAAATCCCTTAAACGATAGATATGCAGCGTCAAGTTGGCAGCGGGGGGGTCCAGTTGTGTGCTGTGGAATCTCCGCACTTGCGGATGTGGAAGGGAGATGGACCTGCTGTGGCCCTGGTGGTGCTGAGCTGAACCCCTGGGATCCACCAGCAGTTGAGTCGTTCCCCATTTGCGAGGAATGGACCGAAGGAATACAGTAAATTCATGTAAATTCGCCGAAAATGGACCGAAATGGATCTGGTTTGGGAGCACGTAATCGACGTAATCGTTTGTCCATGCCTGTGCTTGCACGTGGTGATGTCTCCATCTTCCATCAAACAAGCTGTCAGCGAGTTGTAAAAGAACGTGCAATGCTCCAGAGAAGCAAAGACGTGAAACCTACGAGGCTCTTTTTGAAAGCAACACCCTCAACTCAACTTATTCTGATCTGGTTGCAGTTGGTTTGACCTCTTCATGAAAGGACATGACATGAATGCTAATTGCTGGAGCACTGTGCAGTTTCATACAGCGAGTTGAGACTTGTAAGATTTCAACCGGCGAGACTGTCCATCCCAGGTGTGAAGCATGGAATCATCATACTGTGCAAACTGTGCACTTTGAGTCCAGTGACCAATCTGAAAGTCTACCCGTGTGACGTGTGACTGACCTGTGATCCACTGGACAGATTTCCATTTGACAGACGAGGCAAGCTGTTGTTTCTATGAAGGGCATCTCATTTTGGGACTGAACATCTTGATCCATAAGGTCCTGAAGAAACTGAATTCTGGGCACTTTCCCATAAAAACTGTATCTAGCCATATGCCATATACCCCAAAACAGCAATTCCATGCAATTTCAATCCATATTGATAGCAAAGACAATGATCAACCTTGTAAAGTCTGGGGTTCCAAATTTTAAGACAAGCCGGTATCTGCTAGATATCTTGTCATCCCACTGCTTTTGGATTTTGGCAGTGCACACACCTTTCCCTTCCCTTTTGTCACGCAAGTGCTCTCCGGTTGGACGTGCTTCGCCACGCTTCGCCACGCTGCCTTTCCGCTGGGGCATAGGGTACCTTCGTACGCTAGAGACCAACGGGGCGGTGAAGACACCAATGTCCTCATGGCAATCGGGTCGTCGTTTCTTCCTGAGTTGGATTGATGTAGGTCGTTGAATGTTCCCATAAATTTAGGATATTGGGGTTATATTGAAGTATATTGAGATTAATTATATGTTGATCTAGAAAGGCTTTTTTTGTTTGAAAAAAATCTCTGGGGGAGGTGACCTGGTGCCGTGGCTACAGGCGGATTTTTGATGCGTCTTGAGGAAACATACCAAGACGCATGACCCTACGCTGCGCCGAATCCTGGCGCTCGGCTTAGTTAGGTGGATCAACTGGATGAGATGAAGCTTTGGAGGTCAAATGAGGTCAAGATATGACAAAATTTCGAAGAAACTTGAAAGACACTTCAAACAGGAATCAAACACATTTGGAATTTGGCTTATTTCATCTTCTTTCAAACAGATGGACTTTAGACTTCTGGGTCATGGTGCTGGCGCACTGGTTCTGCATGATTTAGACAAAGATCCAAGATGGTTCAAGTATCCACGTTTTTCATTTGTTTCTAGACGTTTGTGTCGAATAGACTTGGGGAGCTCCAAGAGGTTCCTGCTTAGATATCCCACGTGCACCTCCCTGAATAAACGAAGACAGAAGCGAACCTCCCCCAGTTGGTCCGGGGACCTACTGCAGGTGCCCGAGCTGTACAGTAAATGGAAAAACGTTGATCGCTGATGGAAGGACCATCAGCGAACAATGGGCTGTAATAAAAACAGCAACTGATTTCCAGGAGTTCAATCTGGGACTCTGCCTTGGAGATCGCCTGCCATAAGCTTATGGGTCAGCCCCTCTGATTCTATCATGGATGGGATGTTCTGGAAATAGATCAACACGAATGCCACTCTGATCGTGGAAATGCTGTTTTGACCGTCTTCACATCCATGAGTCAAGGGGCGGCACAGGGACAGGACATTGGACAGGGCAATGTCCAGCAAGACTTGGCCTCATGTTTCGGTGCAGCTGCGAAACCGGAGCTTGTCGCGCCGGTTTTGCATGAAAGTGGAACATCAGAGTGTCAAGCCAGTCGTACTTGCAAAATTATACAGACTGTGCGCGTCGTGAAGACTATCACGATGTTGTGCATCGTCGGCAAGTGCATTGCAATTCCAAAGCACAGATCTTAGGGGAGGGTTTTGTCAAAGCAAGCGTGAATCAGCGTAAAAGGAAGTTTGATCAATCCTGTTTGCAGTAACAGGAACACATCCACTCAGTCACTGAGATTCAATCATGCTCCGAAGGGCCTGATCCAGAACCAAACGGCAACTACTGATCATCAAATTTAGTATCTAGTTGGCGACCGGTTGTAACAACTTATAACGCACTGATAAAGGGGACAACCTTAGGGGACTCGGTAATGAGGGTTCTCAACCAGCTCCTTATCTTTCATCGCAGCAGACCTTGTGCTTGCTCTTGCAGAGCCACCACAAGACCTTCCACGCCTGAGATGAAGGCCTATGGGGCAGGGCTCTTCCCGGTACATCAACCGCTCTGGCACCAGAGCTTTCCATCCGGCGCTTAGCTTAGTGCAGATGTCCGGTGCACCGTTGACGCTTAGCTTGACCAAGGCAAAATGGATCAACATGAATCACATATTTTGATTAGAAGAAGCCGTTTCAGAGGGTTGGTGCTCTTCCCCAGTTGAAGCGTGTTCTTTAATCAGAGATTTGGAGGTTTGAAGTGTGATTTGAGGAACAGCTTCTGTAACGTGGTTTCGGCAGGGGGCCAGCATCCTGCTTCGTCTCTTGTTTGTTGCAGCCTTGTACCACATTCAATCGGATCCCCTATGTACAGGTTTGGTGTTAGGATGAAACCATCACCATTTGGACTCTTCCCCCATTTTGGACCTACCCTTAGGTATCCTACCCATTTTGTACCCAATTCCCAAATATTGTCATATCACCTTGCAAAACCTTGGGCACAGGATCCTAAACATCACCTTTTTGACTCTTTGACCTTTTTTTAATTTTACATATTGATCATATTGATTCACGCCCCAACCCAGATCCCGCAAGTGATGATGGTACAGTCCCGTAAATGATGGAAAATGATGGTAGTTGCATGTAATTGCAATAATGCTTAAAAGAGCTCTTGCTCACGGCCCACTGGATCTGCAACAAACGCTGCTTCTTCCGCGCCACGGGATTGCACAGAGCGGGGGGCGCGCAATAGCGCCCCGTCAGGACGAGCTCGTCGCAGTCCAAACTCGAAGTCCCAAGCGGAAAAATGGTTGAGCCATGTTGAGCCATGTTGAGCCATGTTGTTATTGGTTGGGTCAAGTCATTGGGTACCCCAAAAATGAGATGGTTAGTACGAAAGATTCAAAATCTGTGGTCCCCTGGGTCTTGAACATTGATCCAGACCAATATCTCCAGCAGCCACATGGCATGATATGAGTCAACTCATTATAGTTTATGATAGTTGATGTTTGCATTACAACTCCACGATGTCATCATCAGGTAATTATAGTATCCAAGACAGAGATGGGATGCTCTTAACAGCTGGCAATCCAAGTGTCATAGGTTGCTTCGTGGTGGGCTCTATGTATATAATATATATATATATATATTATAGAATCCATTTTGTGGATCACGTGCATGGCACCGGGAGACCCATCGCAACAGATGGGGGGGGACATGCTTCAACCGTTCCCTACCGCTGAATATATCCTACTTCCAAAATACCTCCCCTCATAGAAACCTGGTTAAACAGTAAATTTATTCACTCAGGATCCCGTATTGGATTGGAGATGATTGGAGGTATTTCATCTCAGGGGAAAGGGATCCCATTGCCTGACATTGTGCCTTTAGAAAAGGACTTTGGATGGCCCAGTAGTTTTTCGGCTCCTGAACCAGGAGATATTGGCGACACCGTCTGTCCATGGAAAGATACACAGGAACAACCTCAAACTTTCTGAACCTCAGCGAATCTTGCTTAACTTGAGCAGATC
This sequence comes from Symbiodinium sp. clade C Y103, assembly GCA_003297045.1. Classification (NCBI taxonomy): domain Eukaryota; class Dinophyceae; order Suessiales; family Symbiodiniaceae; genus Cladocopium; species Cladocopium sp. clade C. Next base: position 141,566 of record BGPT01001185.1, on the reverse strand, counting down.
ATTTTTCATGCTTTGACTTGGCACAGATTCTTTGTCATGGCATGTTCTTGACCAGCAGTCTTTCAAACTTTGTGGGATGTTCCAATCTCTTGTCTTAGCACCTGAAACGGTAGATTTCCAACACCAGACCAGAACATCACGAATCGGAGAGTGAGGCAATCACTGCAAACGTGAATCCGGAGAGGTTGTGTGCAAACTTCAAAATGACATACTAAGCCTCTGACCCGTCTCAATTTCAAGGCACGGAGAAAGGGAATTAGAATTTTGATGATGTCCAAATGTCCTATTCAGTCAGCTAGAGGATTGTGGTTGATCTGAATTGCCTTCAAACCAGTCCTGCGTCAAACTGAGATACAGCACATAACAGGCTAGAACTGTTGGATGCCTCAAAGATCGATTTGGAATCGGAATACCTTTGGCAGTCTGAGATACAGTGTTTCAATCTTGGTATATAATGTGAAATGAAATGCCTGCATGGGCAGAGTCTAAGGCTTTCATAAACGCAACATCTTCAGAGCGTCTTGCTACAATCATCAACCTCAGGTGGGGCATGCAAGGGCAGCATGTGCGGACCCTCAGAGCTTTCCGGTGCTTCGCAACCAGGTAACAGCGCAGATTGATCCAGATGATTCGTATCAACAGATGGCAGTTTCTGGCTGCTTGGTTGACTCTGAAGGTCAGCTTTTATCGACAAGCTGCTCTTTCCAGCACCCCAGCCAACTTACGGCAAGGACGGCTCTTGCACTTGCCTGTCATTTTGTAAACCTTTTGTGTTAATTTGTGTTCGATGTGTTCCCTTTGTTTATGCTGGGTCCTGGACACCTGTGCTTGCAGGATGCCTTTAAGAAGCAACATCCTTAGCTATTGGAAAATTGTGGTGCAGATGTCCAGCAGCATGTCCAACAAACTCAAGCAAGTTCAGCTGATTTGATTCCGCGCAAGAAGTCTGTTGTCCGTTCATACCAATTTAGATTGGCATCCCGCAAGTCTGTGGCAGGCCAGCCAGGTTTTTCAGACACTGAAAGCAAATTAAATGAACAACAGACCCTTTTCATCCCTTTTCCCTGTGTGTTTTTTTGAAACTTGACTCTCTCCGAGCACACCTCTGTGTCTTTCTTTGTCGTGAAGAAAATGCCTGGCTGTCCGGGAACTCCTCTCGGCAAAGCTCGACACGCCGTCATGCAAGGCATTTGTGTTGGATTCCTTGGAACGAGGCTGTTGCAACCTGAGAAACCGCTAGAAATCTTAGAGTTTGTGGAACTTACAGAGCAACCTTGAGCTTCAAAGCCATACGGACTAACAGTGACTAACGCAAACATCGATCTCTGACACAGTTTTGCATTCTGACCTGCTCACTCGGTGTGATGGCTGCAAGAACCACCTGAGGTTTCCCCTGACAGAGTCGATGATGAAAGGCATGTCTCAGTGTGCGGCCATGGTGGCGATTTAATGCGGTTTACGTAGAGTTGCCAGATGTTGCGAGCATAAAGTCCGATGCAACATGTGCAGAAAAAAACTCTACAGCCCGCTTTAGTGTGGTCCCTGCAAGCCATCGTGAAGCCCACACAGGGAAACACACCGTGTGCAACATACAGGGATTAATGATTGATTCGATGGAGCTTTTCCTTTTCTTGTGCAGGTTTGCTGAGGGCATCCCTTGCGTTTGGCATCTCCGGCTATCTTCTTTTCTTCAGCTGGAGACGATCTCTTCCTCGGAACATTTGACTCCAAACCTGCCCCTTCTGGGCAATTTTTGGACTCCGTACCTGGGATGACGATTTATAATCTATATGATTCATGACTCATCCCATTCCTGCAATCATGGCCAACCCTCCCAAAAATCAATAAGTCCATCCCCGTAGTACGACACTTTCCATTATTAGGCTCCCAAATGAATAGAACCCATACTTGATCAGCGTCCTTGATATTTGTGGGATTTTGTGGGTAAGTGTTAGATCCAATCGGTTACAAGGTTTCCGTTGGACGGGATTAGTTCCTGTCGCGCACGCACCTGCTATGAAGCCAGGCTTCCGGCCCCTCGTGCCGCTGGGGTCATCCTGTTCTGCCATGGAAATGCAGAGGAGATTCCGAGGGATCTGTGGAAATCAAATCACTTTTGGGCGGTGAATCCCGTTTGTACCTGCTGGAGTTTGAGTTTGATGATGTCAGTGCCCGGTTTCTGAGCCGGGTGTGGAAAAGTCGTGAAGAAGGTCCCAGCAGGGTTATCGATCGATATATATATATAAACGCGAAGTGTTTGGGCATTCGATGGAGGCTCGTTCTTGAAGTAGTGTCAGAAAACTGGATGCATGATGGGAAAAAAGATGAACATAATATAGCGCCAAAAGTGGAGGTGTGCTCCAGAAGACTTCACTTGAAGCATCTTGAAGCCGCAATGCGTGACTCTTGACAGTAGCGCTGGTTCACCGTGATACTGTACGTATCGACAATGGCGCACGCGTGAGAATTTGGTTTGATCGTTTCCGTTCATTTGAAACACTCCTCAGCTTGTCAGTGTGTTTGCAGGTGAGGCTGCTGGCTAAGAACTTGCAAGGGTGTTCTTTCGTGGATGGTTGTTGGAACCACTACAAGCACTGAAGCTTTTCAATGTTGGAGAAGGGTGCAGAAGTTCGATTGAGCCGCAGCCGTAGCGATCTCAACTGCGCGGCTCTAAAGAAAAAGGTTCAGGTTGGAGTTCGCCGAAGTTTCGGGAGAGGACGGGTTGCATCCTGGAAATCATGGAACAACACCGGCATCGATTGCAAGCTACAAACTATTCTTTCAAATGGGTCCCAGAGCTGATTTTCATGGGGGGTCTTGCTAGAAAGAGCCCACCATTCAAGAGGGATTGCCTTTGCAACGACCATCCATCGAAAGAATTCACTCAATCTCTTTGAAAATCATGCTGCGTCTTGACGCGCGCGACTTCGATGTTGGTTGAGCGCCATGGACGATGTCTTCCTGCCAGCGAGGCAGGAAGAATTGCTGGAGGCGTGGAGAGCAGTGGATGAGATGCACATCACGTGAAAACCGGCCCTGATCAAACAAGATTTTCATCCCAAACTTGCATTCAATGGAAATAGTGGAAGCAGGTGTGCTTTGGGAAATGAGTCCAATGACTGGTTGCCTGAAGCAGCATCAAAGGCTTTGGCACGCTTCGATGAGGAGGCGGGCACCAAGGATTTCGCAGAATACTGCCACTGTCCACAGAATGACTGCAGCGAACCATCAGAGAACTTTGCACCAAGAAAGATGGTTGTCTGAAAGCTTGGAACCACCCATCTTGTCACTATTAAAGTGGCCGTATTGGGGTGTCCGCCCGTGGTGCTTGTGATGGATGTTTTGTTTGCAATCGCTCATCAAATCGATGCTGGAACAATGGCATCCCTCCCACAAGAAAGCAAGCTTGGTTGATGCAATTGTGGCTTGGCAGTATTGGAAGGTGCCTGAACAAGCAGCTCGATTGGATGACTTTGCAGCTTTCGAGGCGGTGTTACTGCCAACATCATCTGAAACGTTGGAATATGTGTGACTTTTCCGTAATGTCTTTTGATGTCTTTCAAAGCACTAGCGATGGCCCTGCATGCTTTCGAAGGACCTGCTAGCTCAGTGACAGACACATTCCTATCACTATCATTCCTATCCATTGCTTGAAGGCCCTACGGAAACGCTGCCTTGAGGTGCAGGCATTGTGCATTTTATACAGGTAAAGTGGTTTGGTTACAGAATGAAAATTAGAAACTCGGTGTGCTGGCGGTGGCATGACTTGTTGCGTGGTTACCTAATGTTACCTACTCGTGTTGCATCTAATTATAATGTATGTAAGTATATTTATTGTATAAACATACAGATATACTGAATTTTGATGCAGTTTATAGACATGTGTTTTTCATTGTACGTTGATATGTATAGCTATGTATATATATATATGTATACATGATATTTCTTTGGTTTCTAATGATACTGTAATTATTACTACCTATATGAACTTGTTGTGATTATTGCACACATATGTATATACCGACTTATGTATATACCGTATATCGATGTGTGACAATGCATTCGATTATAGTGCCTCTATGGAACCCTTCCCAAACTCCAGGCTCAACGCCAGAGTGCCCTGGCTGGTTGGTTGCCAGGAAGATGGTGGGGGGTACCCTCATTTATGGCAATTTTTCAGAACCATGGCAATGCGAATATTGATCAATCTGCCGTATTTTCAGACAGATTAAGCTCTGCCACCAAAATCCACAGGTCTTCTTTTGTGGGATATCTTTGCGAAGAGACCTACAGCATTTAATGAAGGGAGGCTTTGGCGATCGAACGTCTGTGCAGCGTAGCCACCCAATCCATGTTTGGGAAAACGATGGAAAACGTGTAGATGCATGGAGATCTGTGTTGTTGGTCACTAAAATCGACTGGAAACTACAAGAGTAGTTCCTAGCTCTGAGGCTGAACATAGACCCAGAGTTCACAGTTGGCAATGTGCAAAGGCCTTCCGGCATAAAATTGCGCCTACAGTATGCAGGGCACTTGCAACCAATGGTCAATTTTGCTATCTGAGGCAAGAAACAAGACGCTCAAAGTAGCCGTGACTAGGTTGCAAGCAGATGCATGCGTGCATTTTGAAAACATCACCGTGAAATCTGTAGATGATGGTGCCATCTCCGATATGTCAATGCTGGGGCGTGCCATACCCCATGTGGGTTTGGCATGAACAAGTATCAATTCAACATGTGAACTCCGCAACTGTGGACATTATGTAACACATTTTAACACTCGTCTTGTAGTCATTTCAACATCTGGACGCATTATGTGCTAAACCATGAGATGACTCACAGCTGCCCTCCCAACTCCGAGCTTTCCAGGTCTGCAATGGCTGCGAGCTCTCTACGAAGCGTTTGGATCGACGCAAGAGCAACAAGAAAAGATGGCGCGTGCTCTGAGTCAGGTGGAGGTTGGTCAATCCGTGGGCTCCGTGCTGAGGGGGAAGAGAGTGAATCCAAGAGTTCATTAGTTTTAACTCTGGTGGTAATTCTTCAGCTCCAACCTCCGATCAACCTTGCAATCTTCAGGAATCAACTCAGGAGTTAATTCCATCAGCTTTGGCATCATTCTTTAAGAGTGAACGGTTAGTGGATACCCATTCTTAAAGAATTAACTTGGAAGGTAAGAATAATTTACTCTGGTATTCGCTCCATTTCGGCAAAGGGTTCACCAAGCCAAGGGACTGACAAGGTGAAGCATCTAAAACATTCCAAAACGGTATGATCAAGAAACCGGGGGGACAATTGTGTTGATGATTGCTTGGTAGAATTCTAGATGACTCAAGCTCCTGCTCCTCTCAAAGAATTCGTTGGTTTCTTGAAAAGACAGACCTGCGGTTATATGATACACAAAATGGTCCAGGTCCAGGCATCCAAGTTGTTGTCGCGATGACGTTTGTTTCTTGAGTAGTATTTCGAGCTCTTGAAATTTGACTTTGCACCTTTGACATGCTGTGATTTTTTGTTCTTTTGCTTGTCCAGAATCAAAGTTGGTGCACCTGCCGGTGCCTGCAGTCCTTTGCTGCAGGCTGAGCACAGAGAATTGGATCGGAAAACGACTTGGCTTCGCGGGCATTGTCAGGTGGGCTGATTGCTGCTGATGGCCAGCCCTGTCCAATCGAAATGGGATCCTTTCCAAAAGTCAGCAATGAAATCATCCTCAGAAGGCAACAAAATGCTGGCTGTCATCCTGCGTCCTCCAAAGTTTCTTGGATGATTGGATCATGTGAGTTTTCTGCTCAATAGATGAGTGATACCAAATGGTCGAATAGCAGATTGATTAAGATTTTAGATAGATTTTCAATCGATTTTAAACAGATTCAAATCGCATGTTTTTTCGCGTAGGAGACTCTGAAGTCCACCGATGGCCTGGCGCTGTATGCGCAACGGATTGCTGAAAGGCGAAGAGATGGGCACGGCGGCCTTGGAGGATGGGGGTTGAACCTCTCTGAGACTTTTGAAACAGGGAATATAGATACAGCACACATAAACAATTATTATCATACATTTATATATTTATAATTTATATATTTATATATAGATATACACACAAACATATACATATACAGACAAACATATTCAATCGTTTCCTGCAGGCACCAAGTGCATTTTTGTTGCTTTGGTGCTTTGCTGTGTTTTCTACATGAGACAAAGCGGCGCATTCCGTGATACCTGGTTTTGATGTGCTTGGATGATGTAGTCAACACTAGCATCCACATAGATAATGATTGTAGTGATTCAACAACCGACAGTTTGCAAACAGTTGTCTTTCGAATACTCTTGAACTAAAGCCACATTGAAGCGCCTTGCAGGTTGAACACCCTTTGCTCCTTTGAGTCTATAGCTCAGGCCTTCATAGCGATGGCAATGCGTTCCAAACGATTCTCGAGAATCTTTGTTGAAACAGCAGACAGCAGCTTTAATATACTGCACAGGATTTTACAGGCACATCTAACATCTTTTAGTGCCACAACTTGTCATACTCTAGCCCCGTATCAACCCATCCGCAGCACCATTTGTTTGTTCTTATTTTGTACTTTGACAGGCCAGAAGTCTGTCAGTTTCACGTAGCGCCGGCAGGAACTGGACGACTCTACGCTTCTGTCGAAGCCAGCACAGCTGGAGCTACTTTTACAGCGCAACGTGGTCGCAGCTGGGGCGTACGGCCGGGTTGTGAAAGTGACACTTCTGCCTCGGGCAACCCTGTGGTTTTCCATGCCTTGCAATCATTGCAATCCCTTCACCTGACAAGGCCTGGAAGCTGCTGCCTCATTTGTGGAGTCTCGCTATGATTTTTTCGATGCCAAGAATTGCAGGCAGAATGAGTTCAGCTGAGATGAACCACAAAACACGTCCGAGAAGGGAGATACTTTGCTTGGTTGCTTGGTGCATGAAGGTAGGAACCTTGGATGCTTTGGAAATGAAAAGATACTGGGTATTGTCGACTCAAGAGTAATGAACCTAAAGGATCCTTAAAGTTGATTCATGAGCATCATCCCCAAAAAGTGAAGATAGCTATGAAAATGGAGCTCCCCAATTACATCAACTAACAACTAGGGATTCATCAATCTGGAGTTGACACCATTGGAAGTTGCGCAGGAGCACCTTCGACCACCTTCGCAATCGGGCACCATGGCGGCGCTCATGTGACAGCTGCTTTCAGCCATCGATATGATCTTTAGCACATCACTCTATGTCAAACCGCCTGAGTGTCAAGACTCTATGTCGCATGCATATTTCATCACTGTATTCCTTCTTCTCTTTACCTTGTAATGATTTTTCCCACTTGCAGCGCTGCGCGAACCATTCATTAAATTAGCCCAGTTTTGCAAGCGAACACCAGCTTCCTGGGTTCCAGAGTTCCGGTTGCGTTCCGGTTTCTGGGCTCGGCAAACAAATGGCGCACCACTCCCAGACTTAGAGGTTGAAACTTAACAATCACTTCTGTTGGGAACTAGCATCCTCCTGTTCAACCGCCAAGGTGTGTATCCTAATGCGGAGCACCTTGATGCATTCTCTTGAGGCCAGCCTTCCCGTTATAGACGGAGGTGCTGAGAAGGCATGACCATTCAAGGAGGTAAAAGCACAACAAATCTGCTGTGCTCGCAGCTCAATATATTGGACAATTAGCAAGTTGCAGCTTGAAAGAATACCATGTATGGCATGTATGGAGTGTGACTAGTGACTAGTGTTGTGGCTCCGAACTCCATCACTTCCATCACTCAGAGTATTCTGTTTTGGGGAATTGCACTTTTTTGCTTTGCCGCCAAATCCTTGCGAAAATTGTCACAGAGGCTCCGTAGCACCAGTGCTTGCTATTGTTGATGACAAGCCATCCAATGGACCAGAATATACCGAAACAAAGGATGTCAGAAAATGTAAGAAAGTGCAAACATATTACATATCGATTTGCAATTTGGTTGATTGGAAACCAGGTGGCAGATTCGCAGGTCCAAGACATTCTGTGGGAACAGGTGCGGCATTTGCTGAGTGCTTTTCGATCGAATCTGTCATTCCAGATTTAGGACTCAAAACACCATTTGGAAGACTGCTATTGATGGTCGATTCTGACCACAACCTAAAATTTGCACGGGTGTGCCAAAAATTAATTGGAGCTACATGTTGCGTTTACCATCAGTTCACGGTATAATGTCATTATCATTTGACTCATGTAGTCGTAGTGACATTGCTCTGGTGCCAGGAAGAGGGCGCAACTTCTGTGGATACCCAGATCTTCTACACGTCATTTCACATGATTGCTCCGCATCTCGGCCCTGACGACATCGCCTCTTTGAGAGGATCCCCAGCTGTTTGCTGAGTTTAGTTGCTGAGGACTGTCAAGACTTTCATGTCCGTTCTTCGCAAACAGGCGCATTTGCATCAGCAATATGTGACTTGGCGACGGTTGACCCAGACCACTTCGCTGGATTCGGTGAAAGTCATGTCTCTTCAAAATGTTTATTCCTATCGCGATTCTGCTATTATCATGATTTTCATCTTCTTTATGTGTCTAGTCATTTATGTCTTTTGAGTTGCCCCTGAACTGTGAGACAAACTCTTGCACTTCTTGTGGGGCGCAGAGGCTGCTACACTGGATGCAGCAGAGGCAGCACTAGCAGACCTCCGAAAGCGCTTGCCTTCTTCGCATTGGGAGTCACTTCAGGACCGACAAAATCAATATCGAGATGTAGCCAGAAATCATGGGGATATCATTATGGGGATACTCCATTAGTGGGATTAGTGGGATATATTGGGATATAGTGGGATATAGATGGATATAGTGGGATATGGATGGGATATGAATGGATATAGATGGGATAACCAACAACAATCATAAAGGACGCACGCGTAGACACCACGAATACCTTGGCAACTGGAGTGGAGTGCAATTAGCTGAGCCTTCAACATTGGGTGGTCATTTGATAGTGCACGCACACTCTGGCACTGTTACCTGGCGTTGTAGGAGATGAACCCAGACCTTCTTGAACTCGTAAGGCCGGGTCCTCTATCCTTTTGCAGAGCTGTGGCTCGAACAAGTGGGCTCCAAAATCAGTGCAGACATGTTGAGCAAAACAGCACGCTCCCCAAATTGAATTTCGAAGCACTGGGCTGTGAACAGAGGATGGTTCTTCGCAACTGTTTCGTCATGATGTGCTACTTGCTTGCGGTTTCAACTAGGTAACTAGGTCTTGGTGCGAACGTGCAACACAGAAGTCCACACACAATGCGGTGTCTCAAAGTCTGGTGATTTTTTAGTGAATGACTCAGCTTGTCCGCCCAATGCGGCAAGTCATGAATTTGGGTCCGACATCAACACCCTACCTCAACTGTCCCCTCTAAGCAGAATCTTTATTGCCTCCTCTAACGGACCCTCAAAGATTATCCCGGCAAGAGACCCCAAACAGTGTGGGGGTGTGAGGATAATGTATGATAATGTATGATAATGTATGAACATGTATGATACGGATGAGGATGAGGATGAGGATGAGGATGAGGATGATGATGATGATGATGATGATGATGATGATGATGATGATGATGATGAAGATGAAGATGCAGATGAAGAAGATGATGATGATGATGATGATGATGATGATGAAGATGAAGATGAAGATGATGCTGTTGCGGACGATGATGTTGAGGATGATGATGTTGAGGATGATGAGGTGAAGGAGGATTATGTTGAGGATGATGAGGTGGAGGATGATGATGTTGAGGATGATGATGGTGAGGATGATGATGGTGAGGATGATGAGGATGAGGATGGTAATGCGGAAGATGATGTGGAGGATGATGATGGTGTGCTGGCAAAATTTCTGTACAAGGTGTCTTTTAGAGGTCTTTTGGCAAGATCTCTTTTTGAGACCTCTGGAGAAGCTCTCTAGACAGCTCTCTTGGCAAGATCTATGTAAGAGACCTCTTGGCAAGATCTCTTTACAAGATCTCTGTAAGAGGTCTCTTGGCAAGATCTCTGTATCAGATCTCTGTAGAAGCTTGGGACGATCTATGCAAGAGACTTCTTGGCAAGATCTCTGCAATAGAGATCATAGAGATCTACGCAGAAGGTCTCTTGGCACGATCTCTTCCTGAGATCTCTGTAGAAGCTCTCTATAGTAGCTCCCTTGGCAAGATCTATGCAAGGGACTTCTTGGGTCTCTTGGCAAGATCTCTGTACAAGCTCTCTGCAAGAGGTCTCTTGGCAAGATGTCTGTACAAGATCTCTGCAAGAGGTCCCTTGGGAAGATCTATGCAAGAGACTTCTTGGCAAGATCTCTGTAGAAGATCTCTATAAGAGGTCTCTTGGCAAGATCTCTGCACAAGCTCTCTGTAAGAGGTCTCTTGGCAAGATCTCTGTATGAGATCTCTGTAAGAGGTTTCTTGGGAAGATCTACGCAAGAGACCTCTTGGCGAGATCTCTGCAATAGAGATCTATGCAATGTCTCTGGACAAGATCTCCAAAAGAGGTGTCTTGTCAAGATCTCTGTACAGGATCTCTATAGGAGGTCTCTTGGCACGATCTCTTTATGAGATCTCTGTAGAAGCTTTCTATAGCAGCTCTCTTGGCAAGATCTATGCAAGGGACTTCTTGGCAAGATCTCTGTAGAAGATCTCTATAAGAGGTCTCTTGGCAAGATCTCTGCACAAGCNTGGCAAGATCTCTGTAGAAGATCTCTATAAGAGGTCTCTTGGCAAGATCTCTGCACAAGCTCTCTGTAAGAGGTCTCTTGGCAAGATCTCTGTATGAGATCTCTGTAAGAGGTTTCTTGGGAAGATCTACGCAAGAGACCTCTTGGCGAGATCTCTGCAATAGAGATCTATGCAATGTCTCTGNAAGAGGTCTCTTGGCAAGATCTCTGCACAAGCTCTCTGTAAGAGGTCTCTTGGCAAGATCTCTGTATGAGATCTCTGTAAGAGGTTTCTTGGGAATATCTACGCAAGAGACCTCTGGGCGAGATCTCTGCAATAGAGATCTATGCAATGTCTCTGGACAAGATCTCCAAAAGAGGTGTCTTGGCAAGACCTCTGTACAGGATCTCTATACGAGGTCTCTTGGCACGATCTCTTTATGAGATCTCTGTAGAAGCTTTCTATAGCAGCTCTCTTGGCAAGATCTATGCAAGGGACTTCCTGGCAAGATCTCTGTAGAAGATCTCTATAAGAGGTCTCTTGGCAAGATCTCTGCACAAGCTCTCTGTAAGAGGTCTCTTGGCAAGATCTCTGTATGAGATCTCTGTAAGAGGTTTCTTGGGAAGATCTACGCAAGAGACCTCTTGGCGAGATCTCTGCAATAGAGATCTATGCAATGTCTCTGCGCAAGATGTTCACAAGAGGTGTCCTGGCAAGATCTCTTTGCAAGATGTCTTCAAGAGATTTTCCAACAAGAAGTAGCAAAATTGCAGTTTTACACCAGTTTTTGAAGTTCGGCCTCCATTTCGTGCGAAAGGGTGGCGCCTGAAGTTGCCAAATTGCAAGTTTACACCAGTTTTTGGGCTTCGACCGGCTTCGACCTCATTTTCGTGCGAAAAGGTGGCACCTGAAGTTGCCAGATTGCAATTTTGCACCAGTTTTTGCGACTCGAACTTCATTTCGCGCGAAAGGGTTGCAAGTGAAGTTGCCAAATTGCAATTTTACAGCAGATTTTGAGCTTCGGCCTCCATTTCGTGCGAAAGGGTGGCGCCTCAAGTTGCCAGATTGCAATTTTACACCAGTTTTTGCGACTCGAACTTCATTTCGTGCGAAAGGGTTGCAAGTGAAGTTGCAAAATTGAAACTTTTCACCATTTTTTGCAGGTCGACCTCCATTTCGCGCGAAAGGGTTGCAGCTGAAGTTGCAAAATTCGCACCGTGCCACAGCGAGAGCGATCCGATGCGCACAAAGTGACGAGAGGGTCGCGCGAGCACATGTTNTTGCAAAATTCGCACCGTGCCACAGCGAGAGCGATCCGATGCGCACAAAGTGACGAGAGGGTCGCGCGAGCACATGTTAGATTTTCACAAAACATGGCGTGCACCACGAAAAACGAACCTTGAAAATGTCAAAAACGACGTTTTACCTAGGTCTCAGCCACTTTTTTGTCGAGGTCCACGAAGTCCTGCGCTTGCCACGAAAAATGAGCCCGAGGTCATCCAAGTATTGCGCCAGCCACGCGAAAGCATCATCATGCCCAAAATCAAAATCGACGACAGTTTCACAAAACGCGTCTTTCGACCCTTTGAAAACTTCCTCCAAGTTCACCGAATATTGCGCCTGCCACGAAAAATGAGCTCCAAGAGCACCTCTCATTTTGAGCCACGCCTGCCAACGTTTTAGCAACGTGCAAAATGTCCCACGCCTGCCACACTTTTTGAAAAGTCCCATTTGACCTGCGCCTGCCACACAACACGACGTTTCAGACCTCCAAAGAAATGTCCCGGATGTCCCACGCCTGCCACACGAAATGGACATGGCTCAAAAAAAGAGCACGGCACGCTGGTAAAATGACACCTGTCGGCATGACAAAAATCCAGCCGCAAATCTGCAGTCGAAACGCACATGGACATCTCAGAGAGGAACTTTTACACGAAAATTTACAGGAAATACGCGCGCCCCAATCCGGGCCCCAAAATGAGACGACAACTTTGTGCGAGCCTGCGCAGTCGAAACGAAAGGATGAAACACATTTTATGGAAATTTATAGGAAAAATGGCGCGCGCCTCGACCGAACCAGGCCTTTACACCTCTCAATGTGGACACACTGTTTGGGGAAAAAACGGTTTGAAAACGGTTTTAAAATGAGAGCATCAAAACCGCATGTGATCGGTGCAGCGGGACTAATCCCCCTGCCAGTTCCGAGAATGTCAACGCTACAAACTTCAGAGAAGAACAGTGTGACTCCCAATTGTTGCTATGTGCAAGCGTTTGCCGTGAGGTGATGATCTACCCCCGAATGCCCGCTTGACATCTTAAAGTTGGCAAACCCATTGTGTCCCATGGTCTGACAGCAATTTCTCATTGAAATGACAATTTTGGGGTATATCCATATCAATATGTACATAATATATACATCCAATTTTTGGACAAACCCACCTGAGCCTCCAGGCACGCCATAAATTATCTCCTGGACACGTGTTCTCGCGAGCAGCGCTGCTTCGAAGCTTTCTTTGAGCCGAGGCTTCCACAAGAGGCTGAAGGGTTTCGGGAAAAAAACGACTGGGAGGTGACCTTCACTGATATGGGGTGGGGTCGAGCCCATGCCTTTCATATATTTGGACGGAATGACATTCCATTACACTATTTGTTTTGATGTTCAGCTCACCAGGGCACCAGGATTTTCATCCACAGCACACATGGTAAGCCTGGTAAGTTTGATACAGCCTGTCGGAAAAGAGGTTCTCAGGGGAGTCGTCAAGCTTTGGTGTTCATTTGCAAAGGCATTGGACTCGCTGTTGGGTGAGCTTTGCAGGCGATGTTCTGAGGCATGATCCGAACACTTTGTGAAGTGGGAAAATAAAAGTCTGGGGTCGCTCAAAGTGGTCATCAGCAGATTACATGAGAAAGTAGAGAATCAGAAGTAAGCCCTGCTTACTTTACAAACTAATTATATGTGTGTAGTATGTATGTGTATATATATATATATTATATATATATATATATTATATATATATTATATATATATTATATATATATAATATATATATATAATATATATATAATATATATATATATGTAGCTAAGTAGTCTTTGTTGTCTCAGCAATTTTCACAAGTCGCCTGGGCCTAGCCTTGAGGGCAGGGTCTCCAGGTCGAACCTCAATCGCTGTGGCACCTTCAGGTTCTTCTGCCGGCCTTGCAGCGCGAACGCTCTTGGGAGCTGCTGGCGAACGCTGCAGAGCTGTTGAAGGCCTTGGCGATAGGGTTTGAATTCTGAATGGTGAGGGTAGAAACACCAGCTAACCAGAACAGGGATATATACTCGTATATATTTCTATACATACATACCTACTGACGTACGTACCTATATATATATATATACATGCATGCATGCACGCATGTATTGAAATTAGATATACGCATATTATAACTGATAGAACTAACAACGAGGATATAGGTCAAGAAATTAAGACCAACGGACCCACAACATCTAGCCATTTTCAGTATTTAACCAATGCCATTTTGATGTGCCAAAGTTGGACCCATGTACGTAGTGAGATACGTGGACTAAATGATAAGAAATGGGAGAAAAGAACTTGTGAAGACCCGAGAATGGCATAATCATTTAAAACAATTGCAGAACGGCAAGAGAAACACACAACTTTGCAAGGAGTTCAAAGCCATGACACTACCAACGCGAAAGACAAGTTTATTTGATTATCTTGATTTCTCTGAAATCAACAGAAAGTGGACACAAAAGTAGCTCCAAGACTGCCAGGCGGAGCTGCAAGACTTCCGCGGTGCTTTGCAGGCGAGATGGACTGAGGTCTGTAGGATGTTCTCCGCAAAGTCACTGAGAATTCATGATCTCTAAAAATCCACGGTTTCTGCCCCTCTCATTTTTCGTGTATTTTTTGAACATCTTGATGCTGATTTTGAGGCCAGGATTGGAATCTGTCAGGTTCGCCTCACTCGCCACTTGTGTAATGTGTTGCGTTCTGTGCGCATCCTCCCGTGTGTATGTTGTCTTCTCAAGACCGTTTGTGCCGCTCAAAGTTGAGGGCTTTATGTCAAAGTCAGTTTTCTTTGCATCGCCACTTTACCAGTTGCTGAGGAGAAGCCCACTCTATGAGCTCCTCACTCTTTTGTCCTATTTTGTCCTAATCCTGCAGTGGATACAACATATTACAACTACAGTAGTTGACCCATGGGGATGAGCCAAACTTGTGGGCCCAGTGGATTTCGGTCTGTTCGCAGGATTCACCATCCCGTTCTGGGTGATAAAATCACCAGCCGTTTAGATGGGTTAACTTCCCAAGTTTGCAGAGTAAGATTCTCATCCAAACTTTTGGCGTCCCCAATTTTCACGCACGATGTCTGGAACTGAAGAACTTGGCACAGGTTCGCCTTGCCTTGCGCCACTGCTTGGCCACAGCACAGCGGCAGCTGGTGATTTTGGCACAGCAGGAAGTGATCCTTGACGTTGGGGAGGGGGCAAAAACGGGGCACGCTGATATGAGGAGATCAAACCATGAACATGGGGATTTAAACAACAGAACTCGGGAGTCAACCAGGAGAAATCTGTAGAATCATGCTGATCGGGTTTTGATCCATAAATTCCTCCATAGCATGACATTTGGCTATGGCTCACATGATTGGCCAACATTTTCTGATGGTAACCTAAAAATATGACCAACTTGCGGGTCCATCGGTACCCCACTTTGGATCGCCATACCCATGTAACCAACAAACAATGGTGATATAGGGAGGTGTCAAAACCAAGTTTTTCCCATGTTTTTGGGATGAACATTGATTTGTCAATTATCTTGAGCCCCCCCGGTTTTGATCCAATTTCCATATCACCAATCAAAATTGTAGCAATGGGTAAGTCTGTTTAAGACAATCACAGAAAATCTCTATTTTGGGTTCTCCTACTTGTGAGGAGGCACAAGCCGAGTTGCGTGTTACTGACAGGTTACTACTTGAGGTGATCCTCAAAGTAGGCAGTTGGGCTTTTGATGGGATTTTTGTGAAACTGCTGGCCTGGCCATGCAAACAATTTGCTACAACAACTCACGTGGATGGGAACCTTGCAGTGAACATGGCAAGATCGGCATCAGCTGAGGTCTACAACCGTCCCGGATGGCAATGCTGGAGACTCCTGTCTGCAGTTGATTGAAAGTGATGCAACAGAAGGCACGCTGGATAGCTTCTCGTAATCAAACATAGCCTCAAACATGGCTGGCTCGGAAATCCGTATTTGGTACACAAGGATGGCAAATGGATAGACGTCAACAGTCTTTGAAAATCTTTGACACCAATATTTGCTGGACAAAGCTCTCAAATCTGTTGGTGTGCGAGCATTACTGTGCGTATTGCTCACCGCATCCTTCAACATGCCATGGTTGCAGCATGTTTCATCCAGCCCTTCTGCAGACTCTCCTCATGACTTGTTTTGTTAGCCATCCTTTCACCAGATCAAATGTACAATGTAGTATCTTACAAGACATGATGTTGTGCTTTGTTTCCATCCGGAAATTGCTAGCGCTGCTGAAGACCAGCCTGGACTGATGTAGGGTTGTTCAAAATGGTGTATACCCTTAATTTCCAATAGTTAATCCTCAAATTCCCTATCAACATATATCAAACTAGCCATGCATTCAGCGTATTCCCCATTTTCAGACACGGGTCTCGAAAACCCAGGAGCCCTCCAACTTGGATGGTGCGCTCAAGGTCTTGGCAGCTTGCTATCGCGTGCTGGAGGTGAAACAAGGGCAGTCAGCAGTGGTCAGTGCGAAGCGCAAATTGTGCCTGTTTGGCAGGGTTGCATTTATAAACGGGGACTGCTAAATTATGGGGTCCATCTTGAGTTGGCAACAATGAAGCTCTTGGCAGCGTGAAGCTTGTGGGAAGTTGAGTCATCATTCTTCCAGGCTTTGAAGCCTGTAGGACAGAAGATTATAGAAGTAAATGAACAAAGAACTGGGCCATATGATTGACAGCTTTCAAAAAGCGATTCCAGCTGGCGCTAGGCAGCGCTACAGCGGCCTGCAAGCGAGACAAACATTGAGTCCTGGGTACAAACTATTTGGATCTATTTGGTACATCACCAGATGTTGATTCTACACGCCTTTCTGCTGATTTTCATGTCTTTAATCTCTGTTTTGGATGATTGCCCCAAGCGACTCTTATTTTTTTTTTGGCAAGTTGAAGCCACCAACCAGCTAATGTTTCCACATGTGGCCAGATTCTGCCAGGCGCCCGACTTTGACAGTTTGGCTCATATGGTCTTGTCCGAACAAGCTTCCTTCACCTCAGAAAGGCATGGTTCTGGTCGTGTTGCAGGACATACCATAGTAGCTTTGATTTGGGTTTGCGGATGAAAACATGCGGACACTGAAAGAGGTTGGTGGGCATGGATACACAACTGGGATGGAGGCGCTGCAGGTCGTTGCCATCGCAACTTCTTCACTTGTCGCAGTTGCTGCGCCTCCGAGAACAGCTGGCAGCCTTTGAAGATGACTTGCTGTCCGCAGAGGCGCGGCAAAGAATGAATCTCTGAGTCTTCCTGAGAACTCTTGTTGCGCACATCGCTTTGGCCCAAATCTTTGGTATAATCGAACATGTTGAAAAATATTGAACAATTAATTGAAACCACAGAGCACTCAGAGCACTCAGAGCACTCAGAGCACTCAGAGCACCATTCATTTTTCTCATGCCTGGGCATCTTTAGAGCTGTACCAAGGTGCCGCGACCGATGTCCGGAGTTGCCAGTGACATGGAGAGGTTCGACTGCCCTGACCTAGAACCAAAAGTCGTGAGAAAGAGGTAGCAACAAGAGCTGCTTCATGATTGCAAACATGTAGATTGTAGATACATATTAGATCATATAATTATATCCTGTATAATTACTGTAATATATATATATATATACACAGTACATGTATACCCTTGGATGAGATTGACCAGAGAGATCCGACATTGTCAAAATGGGCCGTGTCAATCATAGCGTTGCGTAGCGCAGCGGCGCAAGAGATGGCCCGAGGCTTGCCAGCTCCACCATGAAACGGCGGCGATTTGGACGCCACCTCCACTGGGAGAAGAAGGTTCGCGAGGCGTGCAGCTGTGCAATGCAGACATGGAGAGACAATGAGAAACATGTTGCTGAAACTGCCAGAGACTGGCTCGAATGATGACATGTTGACAGAAAAATGTTCTAACCATAGCGATGTGGCATGAGATGGATGGCAAGATATGGCTGAATCACCTCTGGAGAAGGGACTGCAGGTATAGTGCAGGTTTGCGAGTGCCTCCAGGTTTGTGATGGGCTGCTGGAGCATGTTATCTTTGGTCAGCTGCACTTGGAGGCTTCTGGGAAGCACAACATATTCAGAGAGTTCAAATGCATCGACGTCGGGTTTCCTGCATCATTCGATTGGTTCAAGGGAAAATTGCCATGAAAACTATGGTTTCCTGCAAATATTCTCTTAAATCACTCCAATGGAAAGCACTTCACGTTGCCGTTTCACCATCTTGATTTTTTTCTGAAGCTAATTTCCCGGTTTTGAGTGAGGTCGGACGGAAAGGAGTCGACTTTGAAGAAAGGTGCTCCTGCGGTATGTGAAATGGTCCTTGTTCGTATAACTCTAAGATTGTTCATCTTTGAAAACTGATTTCACTGCCCTGCAGTATCCATATCTCCTGCCTCCGAATGAATGTGCTCAGACCATCCAAAGCTCCCTGGCCCTGGTTCCTTTCTTGGTTTTGAAAATCAGAAAGGGCTCAGACCAGCTGGAAACAAAGTCACTCCATTCCATCATGTCATGTCACTAAGCAAAGCGTGCCTGTCATTACGGTGATCTCCCCTCCTGCGCTTCACAGGTGCAGCAAGTTCCTTCCTCCTGTGGCCGCACACTTCAGGTGGGGGCAACCACTTGGAAATACTGGGAACACTTTCAGTAACCATCCCTGGTGCATTGTGTTATCTTCAAACTATACAATCTGATCCATATTGGACCGGAGAAACTCTGTGCATCTCTGGACTTTTGCACACCAGGGCTGCCTTGGGCCAAGCCGCAGTCTATCTCCTCGATTCCTTGAAGGTGTGCTTTCGTTGAGTTGTTCTAAGGTAGTGAAAAGGTGTGAAAAGTAAGAAGACAAGAACTCAACGGATGATTTTGATTTGATGGCTGTGGTATGTTAAAGTTGAACCCAGCTACTTTTTTGGTGCTTAGATCAGATTGCTACCACTGGACATACACGAACGATTTGTTGATGTGCCAAGCTTAGCAGTGTGCGCTACTGATTTCAGGAGAGAATCCTGCAGCTGCATCTGTTGGAGGCGCCAAACTCCTGCCGAGACATAAACTTTCCAGAGCTGGCTATGGCTCCAAATTTGTTTGTGCATTGCCATTTGGTATTTTGCCTTGCTATGTCTTGCTTCACTCCTACACAAGGCTGGCGGGGCTTCCAAAGAGGCCTTCGCCCAACGCTTGCAAGGTGGGGTGATTTGGTGACATTCTTGGATGTGGGAAACTGGGTGTCTCTCAACACAGGGTACCCCAAAAATCAAGGTGTTTGACGGTGTTTGTCCCAATCTTTGCCGGTGGAATCCCGCCATTTCAGGCATTTTCGAGCATGCAGCCGCTGCCCATTTCACCTATCAACGTTTGCTCCTTGGGACCTGAGCGGTGGAAGTGTGGGGGTTTCCTAGTCATTTGGGGATGGGTGAATGTTTATGGGGCCATTTCGTGTTGGCTATCCGGAAACACCAGCAATTCTTGGCGTGAACAGAAGGGTGCCAGAGCTTTGAGGTTGTACCGATGGGGACAGCATGCTCAGGGAGGCAGGATGCACACCATCTCTGTTTGAGCCTCCATGTCCTTCTCATACCTGATCCGTTTGCTTGAGTCTTCATATGGGCAAGGCAATCGTTACTTTATCGGCGACGTTCCACAATGCAAAAGTTGTTGTTTCCCAAGGGGGAGTCAGGACAAGATGGGTTTGTCCAAGAATAGATACCCCAAAATGCAGAGGTTTGTGCAGAGGTTTGACTCATATACCATATCAATATCAACATCTCATTAAACAAAGCTTCCCATTTGGACGGTCTGCCCCATTTCCGGACACACCTATATTGTCTGGATGCGCATGGATTCTCAGCCAAATCTCTGCTGGCCTGTAGGAAAGTGGCGACGCTGTTGCAGACGGCAGCACTGCTGGGTATGCGCCGCAAAATCAGCCTTTGCTGCGGGTGGGTGTGAGCACAGTGCGCAAGACCCAAAGAGCAGTTGAAATTCCTTGACTGAGTGGGCCTCTCCTGTGTTGATGGAGGCTTCACTGTGCGTAGTGGTCCTTTTCTATGATGTATGTCGTGTAGACATACGCTTTATAGTGACACATGAGCCCGTGAACGTATGCCCTCATTATGTCGTGGGTTCCTACACTGTTTGTCAGGACCTTGGTATGTGCTTCCCATTTGCTGCAAGCTTAGTCCAATGTGAAGGTCGCAGTGGAACTGGATTGAGCGGGTGGTGCTTTCCTTTTTCCTTTTCAACCATATTTGGGATCGAAATTGACTAATATTTGAATAACATTTTGTCGCGGTTGAAACATGTTGAAACCTCCAACTAGCGGAGGAAACTGAGATATTGTTGAAAAACAAATCCAGTGGCGTCTTCGAAATGGCTCTGTCGTCCAGTGACTGAAGCCTGAATTGATGCCCAAGGTCCGTCACATGCGGGACCAGTTCAAAATGAACGTCCTTGCAGTGGAGTGCCCCGCAGGTAGAATGAGATCACCTGCTGTGGAGAATGGCTCACCTGATTTTGCCTTTCGTGCACTTGCTGTATGATTTAGATTCTTGGCACTGACAATGTGCGACGTTGCCACCCCTCGCACGGCTTATTGATAGTCAGCTAACTAGTGTCCTGCTTGAATCTGAGGGAACGGTCCCACAACATTGTGTGGAGGTACCCGGGATATGGCTTGCTTCATGGAATCTCTCGGTCATCAGAAGCCGCGCTAAAAGAGGCCATGGTTTTGCCATGGTTTCGCTGGTGGGTTCCGCTGGTTTCACCGCAACTGGCTGCTTGACCTTGGCAGGTGGCCTTGACCGCCTTTCGGTTCATCCTGGATGAGTTGAAAGTTGCGTGACCCCCCATTGTCCACCGCTGTCCACCTGGCAAACCTTGATTTTCACATATACCGACATGTTGTGTCCATGCAGCCAGAGGGATGCAAGCGCATGGTAGATGCCTCCCCAACAGTTGGGTCACACATGTCATTTTTTCTCGAAATATTGTAGCACACTCCATCCCATCAAACGGACATTTTCCCACAAAAGGCATCCCATGGAATTGACAACCCCTTTTTCCCATGATTTGCCAACAATTTTTTTGGTTATAAATTGTGGCTAAATCCTCCCATTGGGAGTGGACTTTCCGAATTCCCATGGATCCAGGTATGAGCAGATCATCCTCTTCGGCCGCTCGGTGGGCTCCGGTCCAACGGTGTATTTAGCCAGTAGGCGCTGCAGCACCTGAAATGCGGAGGGGGAAACCTGCTTATGAGGTTTACTAAGCACCACAAGGGAGAATGATACGATTAGTGATATAATTTAAGGGCTGCCGCCCCTGCCGCCGACCCCGGACACACAAAGTGAGATGGCAGCAGAACTCGCAGCTTTGGCAATGGTTTGGCTTTTGGGTTTGGCANGCGACAAAATGCAGCCGAAAAACTGCCTAACGTGTCGTGTGAAACCGTAGAAAAACTGCCTCCTGGCGAGCATCCCGAGGCTTAACGTCCTTTCTGAATCCGAAAGAAAAAATTGCCTGCAGCTGCTGCTGCTGCTGGTGCTGATTCTCGGCAGCCTGCTGCTGTTGCTCCTCGTGCTGCTGCCGCTGCTACTGCTGTTGCCTGCGGGGT
>BGPT01001185.1:100357-116630 GCA_003297045.1 Symbiodinium sp. clade C Y103 | reverse complement strand
CTGCTGCTGCTGCTAGCTTTTGCCCCAAAACACCATGCTACTGAGGGACGGGCCGATTCCTGCTGCTGCTGTGGCTGCCGCCACATTGCTGCTGCTGCTGCTGCTGCTAGCTTTTGCCAGCTGCCTGCTGCCTGCTGCCTGCTGCNGACGGGCCGATTCCTGCTGCTGCTGTGGCTGCCGCCACATTGCTGCTGCTGCTGCTGCTGCTAGCTTTTGCCAGCTGCCTGCTGCCTGCTGCCTGCTGCCTGCTGCTGCTGCCTGCTAGCTGCATAGAGAGCTGCTGCTGCCNAGCTGTTGTAGTTGTTGTTGTTGTTGTAGTACCTCTCTGTGTTGTAGTACCTCTCTGCCCTGACGCGCTCCCCCTTGCGTTGCCGGGGTCGGCGGATATAATTGCAACGACATGAGATATATATATATATATATACATATGATTGTTCATGTACACGACACTATCAAACAGGCATCCTTATGTGTCGAGTGTAAAACCAGAGCCAGGAGGTGTTATACAAAGATAAACTCGAAAGTAGCTCAAACAACAAGTGTCACGGAAGAAGTAGAGGTCGCATACGACCGTCAAAGAATTGATGAAGATTGGAGTCTTGAGCGAGGATTGAATGCACAATATTTTTGCAGTACCAGTGGTGGATGATACTGTATCACATTGAATGATTACACAAATATGAGCACATAGATTTTCATCACATCATGAATTTGCATTTCCTTTGAACTGAACAACATTGTTTTTTGCGGCCAATACGAGTTCGATTTGAATCTGGCTGGTGTGCATCATTGTGGCGCTGGACAGAAAGTGCTGTACTATTCCTATAATGTCCTTTAGTGCATGAAACAGTAGAAATATGGCCTAGTCTGAAAATTGGGTATCCCCAATTCCAATGGATTATTCGAATGTTCCCTATTAAAATTGCCATTTGGGGATATACCATATGTTCAGACAAATCCATATTTGTGATATTTTGTGTGTATTTTGGCGGAAGGAGACATGGAGATACAAGAGGAACCCAGACCAAAAAGCAGGAGAAGTATAATTATAGCATAATGTAGCACAGCAAGGAAAAGAAGGGAAGAAATCGATTCATGAAAGAAGTTTAGGAAAAAATGAAACGGAACTAGGATCAAACATGGAAATACTCTCTGAGTGTTTGTTTGTCACGTCCAAGTTGAAACTTACAACCTGGTGAAGAGTATGGATCCAAGGTGAGTCTCAAGATGCAGCCAAGACATACAATTTCAATCAATTCCAAAACCACCAGGATAAGGATGAGGAAGAAGCAACGGAGTCCCTTGGAACAGTGAGTATATGGTACATCAAGGCCTTTTCTTGTTGCATTTTGTTCCCTGTGCGGTGATGCTGCTGCCAGACTACATCAACTTGTTCCAGACTTGGTCCAAGGGAAAATCAGCAGAAAAAATTATCTTTTGGGGCGAAAAACACACATTTCTTGTTTTTCCCCCTTAGAATCAATTTGGGCGTTCTCAGGATCTGAATCTCCTTCTGCGTCCATTGGAGCGGTCATCCATCCGCAGGTTTCCAGTGGGCGGTCTGATCTTGGTCGCAGCTTTTGCTTCAGTGCGGGAGGCCCTGTTCGCAGCACTGCATCACTTTCGTAGGTCAACCTGCCATGTGCGGAAGCCGATTGAATGTTGATTTTTGAGGACGGTTCGAAACCTGCAATTCCATGATTTTTGGGTGATATTTTGGGGATATACAATGATGCAGATTATGCATAGCAAATACTGGTAGCTGTAACTAGCTACTACATTGTGATGTGACCCAGGGTACTGATCGGGTGAACTGACCCATAGCTTATTGTCTGCAGGCGGCCAAGTCTTTGGTGGGACCTTTTGTTGCGAACGCCGGGGACTCAGCCGGGAATGGATGCTGCTTGAAAGCAGTGGAAAGGGGACGAGATTCTTATGGCTTAGACTAATATATATATATATAGACTTTCCAACATTGCTGGTTTAGAAAATACTTGGTTTTGTTAAGTCAAGTCATTGAGTTTGTAGAGTTTGCAGTGGACATTTTTTCACAACCCAGAAAATCAGTGTCAAAGGCTGTTACTGTTGGGCTTGGGCTTAAGAATGGAGCAGAGCCGTAAGGGCCGTAAGTCAATGATGTCCCAGTCACCTTGTGATGCCCTGAGGTCTTGGAAGAAAGATTTCCAAACATTGCCCTGATAGGCAGCTGGGCCCAGCTGGGACCGATGAAACATGCTTTTGGAATCTTTTGGATGGGTCATGATGGGTCACAAATGAAACCGAATGCGGGAATGAACATCCAAAGCAACCAGATATTGTTTGAACAGCAGGGTTTGATTTGGGTTTTGACCCATACCCACTTGTAATTGAGTCCACGATTCCCAATGCGACTGTCACGATTGGCTTCGAGCCAAGATCAGTGCTGAAGAGCTCAATAGCTTTCCATACACAGTCTATGGGTCCTGGTTGAGAGAAGTAAACAGGGTTCTGAGTGTCAATGCGTGTCAATTGGTGGCTTGTTTCAATGGAATATGGCCAATGTATCAGTCTATCAACCATCGTTGTGAATGATTCTTCTGACAGGTTTGTGTCAATGCATTTGAATTCCTGGTGGCTTGTTTTAGAGACCTGATGAACTACTGAACTACTGGAGTTGCTGCAGGCAATGTTTCTTGCCCCACGCTGTTCATTCACGGCGAGAAGGAAACCGCTGAGCACTTTTGTTGACACATGTAGCACAGCCAAGCCTGTCTCAAAAATTGGGTACCCATGGACGCACAAATTGGTTGTCTTCACTATTAGAATCTTATATATATATATATATATAGAGATGTGTTATCCTGCGGGTGCCAAACTGTACAAAATCAACCTTGAAGAACATTAAACACTGTCTGTAAGGGTTGTCATGTTTGGAGTGCCATTGGTGTGACTACACGCGCGATTCCGCACCCGGAGGGATGTACTAGATATATTTAGAATTCTTTAGATATATCATATATCATATTATAAGTGATGATATATAAACAATTGAATCTGGTGGTCAGTACTTTTGAGCCACACATGGTGCCACTTTGATGTACTCTGCACTCTACTTGACGGGTTTCTGATGGATATCCAACTTCAGGACAGCCTCGTCCCGCCATCACACTCTGCACGGGGCTTGGGATTGATCTCAGTTGGTACACGGAATATGAGAAAACAGAAGCAATCACGGCGGCAATCACGTGGGTTTGGTTCAAAAATCATCTGTGAATTCCATATGTTGATCATTCTTGGTAGAGAGTAGAGAGGCATATTTTTTTGATGTATCCAATTTTGACCCAGATCCACAACTGGTTGGATTCGGAGACTTATCTTTGCATGCAGGGGCACGCATTCCTTTATCATCAGATTGAGACCTGCAGATTGGTCTGCACGTCATGCATGCTGAGCCATTGGATTTGTTCAAGTTTGTTCTAGTTGATCAACGTCTCATCTCGATTCGTTTTGGATTGACAAACCACGATGTGACTGGATGGTTGAAGATATTCCATAAGTCCGGTGCCGTTTCAACGGCTCCCGGTCAGGTGGCCCTCTTCAAGCAGTGTCGCGCGCGGAAGTTGTTGATCACACCCCCAGGTGGCCATTTTGAAGAGCGGGATGACCAGGATGACACGCCGGCCAGATGATGTGTCTGTAAATTATGCCTATAATGTGCGTTTACATAGCTGAAAACGGTCCAAAATTGATTGCCAGCTGGGTTTGTCCAAAAATGGGATACCGCTCATCATTTGCCAAAGATCATATTTCCAATAAATTGCCGAACGTATGACCCTCTTTGCTGCTGACATTGGCAGGCATGGAGCACAACACGAACCTATTCACTGATGCTTCTCGATTCAAGATTTGCATGGCGTGTTCACTGGGGCGCCAATGTTTTTTTTGGGAAAATTTGGTACCCCTTGTAAAATCTTGTGGTGTATCAGCATTTGTCGTATCAAAACTGCAATTATGCAATTTTTGTACAAAACCACGTGTGCATATGGATCACAAAGGGGTTCCTGAGATATTCATGTTTGCTCAGCCGGTCGTGCTGTATTATGTTCTATTTTTTTGCTTCAGTTTGTTTGGAGAGACAGGAGTCTGACCTTGTAGGTCCACCGTGCCATTTGTTCAGTTGAGAAGTGACCAAAGTCCGTCTTGATTAATTAGTCAATTGTAGTTAATTATAACGTGGGATTATTACGACCCATCATGGGACACTCCCACGTTACATCATATCTCAAATGCTCAGTTGAACTTCCTACGAAACTTCTGGCACATCTCGGCCTGGCGCTCTGAGCCAATTCTGAGTCTTGTGGCCGGCTTAGGCTCAGTACCTAGCGGTGCCGGCGATCAACTTTTTCGGGCTGCCTGGCTACCAGCAGGACCCGCATATTTTTTTGATGAAGCTCGAAATGTGCTAAGTTGGGCTGGTTGGATATGTTCTCTTCCCGGCTAATTGAATTGGTCATGCAACAAAGATCCAAGTGCAGACATGGTGGTGCAAAGATGTAATTAGCAAGTATTTGGCCTTACTAAGAGCAAAACAGTCCTGACTTGAATTGAGCGTACTCTAACGACACTGGACATCAAATTTGGGTCCTTGGACCTTTCTAAAGATACGCTGGGATGCAAGAACTATCTTCAAAGAAGCATCATAGTCGAATCATAGTTGACACTCATTCTGGTTGTTCAGCATGTTGCGCAAGTGTAGCTCCTTAGTTACCAGTTTGTGTCTACCAAAACTGCTGTGCGTCTACCGCCCAACTGCCATGTGACACGTGATGGTCGTCTCGTTGAAGATCTGCAGGAATCCCCGCCACAGATGCCAAGCCGTTACTTTGAGGACGGTCGACAGGCGTTTGGAACCCTGGTCAACGCCCATGGCGCTGGAATCAATTTCTACGCTGTATGTAATCTCATCTCCCCAATATCAAAAACACCCCTGGAACCACCGATTTGGTATTGGATTTGTTTGTTTTTGCCACTATCCATTTTTGTTGATTTCCCCAACAGTTTTCGTTACACTGATCACCTGAAAATGCCGCCATATGTTCCCTGCATGAGGTTTCTGTTGCGGAAGGCCTCCCGAAGGCGAGCCTTGAGGGCGGAAAGGCTTGTGGAATAGCATTGCATCACATTGTAGCAGTCACACAGATGTACCAACTGTTGGTTCTTGCAATGTTGATTTCCTGGTAATTTGGTTCAGCGGATACAACATGATACAACTATAATTAGGGATACAGCGTAACAAGTATGCTGTAAAACTGGTCCTGTTTGCCAGCTCACACTCCCTGAGATATCACAATGACCAAAAAAACCATGAGACACACAGATTCATCCATGGTTCAGACACATAGGCTTGAAATTCAGACTCGCATGAACAAATTACCCTCTTGCAATCTAAACTGATAACGGAAAAAATGCGACAACATCATTTTTTCCCTAATTCACGCGCAAATGATTTTCCCATTGAATCTATGGATTTCCCACTGTATGTCTGAGTGGCGAAGGGTCAAGCATCCGGAAGCATGTCCTGGGGCTACCGGGTACCGTTGCACAATGGGGCATGATGCAGGGGGCCCTTCCTGAAATTTCGGAATTACATGGAATTACAGGATCAATTTCCGCAGATCATCCTCCACCGTTTGTATTTTCAATCGATGACGGGCATTCTGTGCTCAGGAGCGGCGATGATACCCAAAGCCCATGGCCTGGGATCTCAGATGAAGTTTGCTTCGTGGAATTTGGGGCGTCCGAACGGCGATTCGTCATTTCAAGCTTCAGCAATTTGCTTGTTTTCAATGTTTTTCATATGTTTGATAGGTTTCTTCAAATTGGCTGCTGAGGTTTTATTTTTGCGGCTGTCCCACCTCACGCGCAAGGCAGATTGGATGCTGTGGCAATGCTTTGTACTGCCAAAAGCCGTCTTTACGCCGTGTTTCCAGCATTCCGGAGATCCAAGGTTTGTGTGATATTGTGTGATGTGGGTGTGACAAAAAATATGGCATACCCATGGACACCCCAATTCATGGCCATTCAATTTTCTTCATGGGAAACAGTATTTTTTTTACTGTTTCAGCATCAAATTTGGAGGGCATAGATTTTCAGACAAAGCCATGTGGACATGCGATGTTGGAAGCGCCCTGCAGGCGGGACGATGCTGCCGATCGCCCACAGCCAGGGATCCCAAAATTACAGCTGCTTGAAGAATCCTGGATAATCCTGGGCATATTTTAAGGGAGCTTGACAGGTCAGGACTTCATGGCAAAAAGCTGTTACCTTTGAAATTTACAAAGACTTGGAATAGATTGAGGGCTGATTATCCACGCGCTATGGCTGTACCGTGATGGGGGTGTGAATCATCAGGAAGGATTGGAGCAGAGAAAGATTTTGCTGAGCCAATTTTTTCTTCTGCAAGTTGCACAAGGTGCGAGTGGGAGCCCAACGAACGCACTGGTGCTGTGTCAGAGGCAGGGACTCAGATTCAAAAGTGATACCCCAAAACCATCCAAAACCATCCAGAAACCATCAAAACCATCAAAACCATCCAAAATTTGTTGTTTTTAGCGGGGAAACCAATCGTTTACTGTACTTACCATGTGTCTCATGGTTAAGAGAAGCCGATATGATTTGAATGCTGGTTTGTGTTGCTTCAAGTGCTGAGTGTCGGACTGCAGGACCAAGCAAACTCGGCCAGGCACGCAGTATGTAAGCAGGGTGAGCAGGCTGATCCTGAATCGCTCACTTGGGTCTGTCTGAAAATGGAGTTTCACCCACAATTTGTGGCCAGATTAATGGGGACAATGAGGTTCTAAGCTATTGACGGCTTATCCCAAAATTTTCAGACAAACCCATTTGGTCTGGAAAAAATATCAGCTCTGTGATCCGCTGCCAGGAAGGGTGAACTTGGCCACTGGCCAGTGAGTCTCTCAGAAGTTGCTCAGCATGCTTGAAAGTTTTGTAAAGATAATAGCAAAGATCAATTTGGAAAGGTGTTGTACGAGTTATGCCGCCCATTTCTGAAATTTGTGGTAAAATCATGTAAAATCTGGAGTGGTTTATTGGGTTTACCACATTGGGTGATTCGGAGTCTGGTGCTCTTGAAATTGGCCTGTGAAAGTCCTGACCTGTTCTGACCGTGACAAGGACACTCCAAGAGAACGTTGGAAGGAAGCTCAGGCCCCTTTTTGACTATTTGGGTTCAAGTTCAAATCCAACAAGGGACTCTTTTGCTCCAGATGTTTTCTGACAGATGGAGGCCACTACATGAAGAAGGTTTGATATTTTAGAGACGGGCAGTCTTTGCCAACTCGTCTTTAGCATGCCTCAACTTCTGCAGGAATTCCGAGAAGAAGAGATTGATGAGACCAGTGACAACTGAGCAGCCACAAATTGGCAGCATTTGGCGACGACAAGTGTTGCTGAATGACTAAGACATACATGAAACAAAGACATGTTGCTGATTACCGATTTTCAAAATCAGTGTTGCGACTCAATAAGGGAACGACTGTCATTGAGGAATGTTTGCAATTGTTTGCAATTGCCATCACGGTTGAGCAGCAAGCACCCTCCACAAGGATCTACAAAAAAGATCTAATCACATCAAATCAGTGGTCTTAAGATGTCTTAAGGGCTCCTGCATAGCGACCCAAATGGCTCAAATGGGCATAAACCCTCTCATTTTGCCGACCTTTGCCAACTTTCCAATACTGGTATGTTGTAACCCAGGCGGGGTTTCACCAAAATTCAACGCTTGGAGGAAACTGTGCTCGAGCCCGTTCCGACCTGCAAAAAGCACACGTGTGCCAATCTATTCCAATCTACTAATTAAATTATATAGTTAGTATCTGTGTATCTGTGTGTGAATCTCTGTGTGTGTGTATCTACATCTGTCTATATCTGTCTATCTATTATATATACACACAGTCACACATACACATACACATACACAGACACATACACACACACACATCTATCCATCTATCTATCTATCTATCTATCCATCCATCCATCCATCCATCCATCCATCCATCCATCCATCCATCCGTCTATTGTATATCTACCTACTTGTACCTATCTGTTTGCCTTTCTGTTTGTCTTTCTCAGCAGGTGCCCCTGGCGGGTTGAGCAAGGCAGAACGGCTCGCAATTCGCAGTGAGGCGGCTTGAGGCGATGCTTAGTCTTGAGACTCTGCTTGCAACCGAACAAGGAGAGCGCAAAAGTGGATGCATTGTGATGTATTCAGTCTGCATTCATTTTTCATCCGGCAATTTAGACTGAGATGCAGACTCATGGGGCCAAGAGTCTTCAACACATGAAATTAGTTTCTAAGTTTAAAGGAATAGCAACGGCAGCAAAGGATGATAATTTCTGCGATGAGTCAAAGATCTCAAAGTGTGCTGCCAGGCCTCTGGATGGATAAACCATGACAATTAAACCTGTTTGTTTGATGTTTGTCTGATGTTTGTCTGATGTTTGTGCTTTGTGCTGCAAACCCAACGACAAGCGCCAGTTTTTGCCAGCTTCGGGGTATTAGAATCCCCCTGATGCCAAAATTGCGTGAATTGGGGATTGTCTATGATTGGGTGTACCACATGACATACCTCCGGGTATAGAGAGGTATCCGGCAAGTAGTTCTCATCACAACTGTATCACACGTGCTGGCAGCATGGGATGTAATCAGCTGTTTTGGCCCAAAAGCCATGGTAAAAGCAAGCAAGATACAAAAAGAGGGCCAGCACCATAAAACAAGTCACAAGCGAAGAGACTCAGAGCCAGCTTAAACGGCCGGAGTTGCAGAAGGCAGCACGCATAGTGCAGAATCCACTGACATCACCGAAATTGATCAACTTTGATCTGCTTAGTTCCAGCATTCTGCTCACCTGGCCACGATGGAAGAGGTGCCTGTTTGATGGTGTGGTGTCCATCTCGAGTAAAATTCACCAAAGAGAAAAGTCTAAAGTGTTATCTGATGTTGAAAGGCATGAGATCTTTGCTAAGGTTTATGCAATGTTTGCGTACAAAGGACTTATGTATGAAAAAAAATCACATCGTCTCTCTTCTAGACACTTAGTTGGTCGGCGGCTTCGAATATGTTTCCCATCTGCAAAATGGATGATTATTCCGGTTGGCTTCAGAACCATCATTCGCGGAATTTTTATCAAGGAATTTTCCAGTAAGTACACTCACTCCCATTTTTCAATGGTTTTTCATGGTGACCCAAGGTGTGCCTGTAGATGTTCCAATAACAGCCAAGGTATCTGAGGAGTTCATGCTTGGGGTGCAGGCCTCGGAACAGGAATTTATGGCCATTAAAAACAGGCAGAAAGGGGTTGATCAACCAGGGAATGGGGTACTGATTTTTAGACAAACCCATAGAATGTGGCATGTGGCAAGGTTCAGCAGATCGAAATCACGATTGAATGGCGTTGGATGACCCTATTGCATCTCAATAAGTGATCATATATTGCCAACAAGATGCGAGTGTCAGCCATGGTCATTTTGATTGAATCTCTCTCGCGGTTGCTTGAACCACCAATGACTTCATGCTGTTTTCTGCAGCTACTGGGGTCCATACTTGCTGTCGGACATTGTGCCGGACCAAGATCGAACGACTGGCAGAAGTTCAGCGGAAGCGTCTCATGGTGTGCCAGTCCATGAGTTTTGATTGGTGCTGGATCTTGCACAGAGCCACATGCCCAGACTATCACACACGCACAGACACCCACACATACACGAAAACATGCTTTGTCAGCACTGATTCTCGAAGGCACGCATGCAATTGAAGCCTCTTCCCAATCTTTCATAGGCCGAAATGGTGCTTGTTCTGAAGGTGGGCTTCGGTCAAAAATCACACACTCAGTGGACTGCCAATTTTGGCAACACGTATTAGATCATCACATGTTTGGGGACTAAGTACAGTTTTGTTTTCTTATTTTGCTTAGACTCCCCCATACTTCTTAATTCAATTCCCATTTTGTTGGTCAATTCATCAATTTTTTTGGTCGAACAGCCCTAGCTTCGCATGTATATATATATATATCCGTATATATACATATATATATATATTGTTTGACTAGTTATTCTCATTGTCAATTGTTGAATACATATATATATACATATATATATATACATATATATATATATACATATATATATATATACATACTTATGTTTAATATATATATATATATATGTATACATTTATTGTAGAGCTTCGCACACGGGCGATGCCATAAGGATATGGGTTATGTTGTAACCGTTGAGCATGTTGTGCTCTGCGCGCGCTCACTGCAATGTTCCTTACATCGCGCAGCTTGTAACCATCTTACCACAACTTTTTTTCGCAATTTTGTATGCCTCAAAAACCGCAAAATAGGTTGTGTTTTTGCAATTTGTTTATGCCTTCGAAGCAAAAAAAACACCGTAGATACCGATGTTTTCAAAGCCTCGGAAGCCCAAAACCATGGTTTTTGCGATGTGTTTGTTTTTGGTCACGGCATTGCCAGTGTTTTTGGATACCACCATGCAAAAAACACTGGGTTTTACGCAGTTTTTAGTCTATTGCAACAACGCGTTTTTATATGCCCAACATCGAAAAAACACTGTATTTTACGAGGTTTTTACGTCCCGAGCGGAACGGAAATCGGCCAAAATACGGGCCCAAAACGCTCCAAAACCGACCTCCAAAACCATCTTATATTTTTTTTTTTTTTTTCCGGCCCCGGACCCTCCAAAAACGTCAAAACCCTACCAGCTTGCAGGATTTTGGAGGTTGGTCGGCGGCAGGGGTGCGCCGGGTAGCTAAAGCTAAGCGCAGCTACCTGACACCACACGGCATCGCCGGATTTTTTAGAGCTTACGCTCAGTATCGGCTCCGCCGAAGCAAAGGCCGAAGACGGTGCTTACTACATATATAGTTTTCTTCCGCACAAAAGCAGCTCTGCATAAAAGCTTCTGCGTGTAAAACCTCCTCTGTGTAGAGACTTCTCTCCGTAAAGACTTCTCTGTGTAAAAGCTAGTGTGTAGACTTCTCCGTGTAAAAACTTCTGTGGGTAAACGCGTCTGTGTGTGAAGACTTCTCTGTGTAAAAGCTTCTGCGTAGCAGAGCAGCCACTCTGTGTAAAGACTTCTCTGCATAAAAGTTTTTGACTGTAAAAGCTCCTGTGTGTAAAAGCCCCCTGTGTAAAGTCAGTGTAAAAGCTTCTGTGCATAAAAGCTCCTGTGCGTGTCTGTGTCCAAAAGCTCCTCTTCGTACAGATTTCTCTGTGTAAAAGCTTCTGCGTGTAAAAGCCACTCTGTGAAAAGACGTCTCTGTGTAAAAGTTTCTGTGCGTAAAAGTTTCTCACCAGCAGCATTCTCGTCTCCTCCCTCCAGCTTTCTTTGGAGCCACACTGTCGTCTAAGAGTCTAGTTTTAATCTGTAACGCTGTTTGTTGCTGAAAAATGCGAAGAATATGTGAATAGCAGCGCTCGTTCGAAAATGGAACAGAAAAAGCGCACAAATTGCTGTAATTTACAGCATCTTGCACTGTCAGATGGCCTAAAAACGCGTAAAAACCACAGTTTCAGCCCCAGAAAGTCCCCGAACACTGTTGTTTGCATTGTTTATTTACAGTGTTTCGTGCTCACGATGTCCGATTTTTTGGAAAAACGTGTAAAAACCAGCGTCTTTTGCGTTCAGCAAGACAAACAAAATCAAAAACGGCAAGAAATACCGCAATTTACAGGCTCTTGGTGCCGTCACACGCAAAAATCTGTATAAATACCATCGTTTCAGCGTCCAAAAGTGGCCAAACCACCGCTATTTACAATGTTTCGTGCCTTGCACTTTTTCTTGACATTGCAACAATCGTGTAAATGCTTGCATTTTTTTGTGGTCAACCCGCCAAAAACATTGTAATTTACAGTGTTTTTTACCGCAGCTTCAAAAACACTGGTATCTGCAGTGTTGTTCTGCATCCTAGCCCCCAAACTCATTGGTGTTTGCAGCATCTTGTGCCTTTTTGTATTGTTCCCGCAAAGAACGCGAGAACGCAAAAATGTTGTAATTTACAGCATTTTGTTGCTGCCAAAAATCCAGAAATCGTCCAACAAATCTGTCAAAACGGCAGTTTTTTTGATTTTCGGGTACCTTCAAAACGGAGACGACCGCGGAAGCGTTCTTTTAAACTCATACGAGCGCACCGGATTTCGTCCAAAAAGCTTTCCCCAGCCAGGTTGAAGGATTTTTTGTTGTTAACGTCCTTTCTGAATCCCATTTAAAAAGCAAAGAAACAGCTCCAAAAGCATACCAGAAGCATATCCCCCAGACGCTTCGAAACGTCAGCCCCCCAGAAGGAAAACATCATGGCAGCGAAGGACAGAGAGGCCACAAAATAACATGGAAAAAGTCCTTCGCCTCCTTCTTGATTCCCATGAAGAAATCAAAGAGACACCTGCAAAAGCATGCCAAAAGCATATCCCCCAGCCGCTTCGGAACGTCAACCCCCCAGAAGGAACACACCATGGCAGTGAAGGGCGGAGAAGCTACAAGAGCACACGGAAAAACTCCCTAACGTCCCTTCTGAATTCCAGGAGAAGAATAAAGAAACAGCTCCAAAATTTTCTGCTGTTGCTGCTGCTGCTCCTCGACAGTGGCTAATGTGTTTTCTGTTGCTGTTGTTGTTGTTGTTGTTCTTCTTCTTCTTCTTCTTCTTCTTGGGGTGGGAAACTTTTATTCCCTAGAGCGCTCCCCCTTGCTTCGGCCGGGGTCGGGGATACACACTTGTATACATTAAATACACAGACCATATGTATCATCAAGTGCTGACCTCCATGGCGCACCAGGAGTTGCAAGCGGGTCAAGCCGCCCTGGACGCAGCAGTCCAAGCTTTGCGGCAGGGGAGGGCGCGGCAGGCCGAAGAGGCAGCCCTGGTGAAGCCGTGGATACGGGTACTAAATATGACTAAAGTATATGCATATATATATATAATGTTCATACAATCTTAATGTTTATGCAAACATTGTAATAGAATAGGGAAATTAAGAATGGATTAGTAGAACGTGATATACGTTTGTTTTCTATACAGATATACTATATAGTACGGATATACATATATATATATATATACATACATGCATACATGGATATTATCCACATATAGCGATATTGTATAGATGATATCGGATGAAACGATAAATGGATTGATCTACATGTGGAATATCCTAATTTGGATGGGTATAAATGATGTCTGGAAGGGCATGTCACCTAGTTGTTTAGTTTTTTTTTTCTGGTTGTCTCTGTGAAATCCCTTTTTGGTCATCAATCGTTGTTAACCCTCCACACCTTTTGGGATTATGACAGGAAATTCATCAAACATAGGTTTTGACGCGAAATTGTTCAAGCATCTTTCTAAATGTTCAGGTTCAGAAAAGTTGGGCTTTAAAATTTAACTGTCTCCCCTGTGAATTCTGCTTTCGCAAGGCACTCAAGCAGCAGCTGAAGAATCACACCGAGGGGTGTGTGGCTGATATTTCAGCAAGGCTGACAAATGTTATGGAAGTTCATGTTGCTTTGACGCCTTAAAGATTGTACGGTGCATCAGTCAAATTTGTGAAGAGTCTGTACAGGCATAAAATTCAGGCTGATCTCAGAAAAGGCATTTGATGAAGACCCGTGACTTCCACGCTTATTGCAGATGTTAAACGAGGGAGCTACTGAGAACTGTGAATGCATTGTGATTCTAAGCCACTAGAGCAGGATGAGTATTAGGATCATCGAAGCTTTAAGATGTGTTTTTTTCTTTTTGTTTGACATGTTTCTGCTTGTGAACTTCTATCCATTTCAGTGGCACTGTCCTCTGCCAATTCCCGCATTTGTGTCTCAGGGCTGCAGAGGAAACCGTCCCCAGCCGCCAGGCAGTGGCCGAAATCTGAATTCGCAAAGTGTTTTTGAAAAGTGAATATGTATCTATATAGATATATACACGTAAATATATATATATATATATATGACATATATATGATATATATACACGTAAATATATATATATATGATATATATATATATATGATATATATATATATGTATATATATATACATGTATATATATATATATATGTATATATATATGTATATATATATGTATAAATATATATGTATCTATATATATATATACGTATATATATATATGTATATACATATGTATATATATATATGTATATATATGTATATATATATGTATATATATATACGTATATATATATATGTATATATATATATACGTATATATATATACACATGTATATATGTATAAATATATATATATATATGTATGTATGTATGTATGTATGTATGTATGTATGTATGTGTATGTATATGTATATGTATATGTATATGTATATGAGTTAGAGTTGGGCAATCCCATCTTAATATAACCCCACCCAAACTATGATACAACAAATTCCATAAGCTAATACCTATGATGGGATGCCCTTTACCTTACACATAACCATAAAACAAAAAAAACAAAACAACCTAAACAATACAATGAATAATAAAATAGTCTATACCAAAAACTGAAACAACAAAACACTACAAAAGAATATTTCCATTTTATAATTTTGAAATTATAAAATGAAAATTACTGCTCTTGTTTCTTCAGATTTGCTTTGTGTCGTGCTGATACTAAATGCTTATCCCAATTTACATTTCTGAAATACATTCCGCAAATTTCACAAAAGGTTTTAGGATACATTAGTGCTACTTCTTCTGCCTTCTTCTTGTTGTATTCTCTTTTGCGGTCNTACATTTCTGAAATACATTCCGCAAATTTCACAAAAGGTTTTAGGATACATTAGTGCTACTTCTTCTGCCTTCTTCTTGTTGTATTCTCTTTTGCGGTCTATACATCTATCACAAGATAATAAACCATAAGTAAAGGCTTTATCTGGTTTTTTACATTGACAACTGGCACATTTTTGTAAATCNTTCTCTTTTGCGGTCTATACATCTATCACAAGATAATAAACCATAAGTAAAGGCTTTATCTGGTTTTTTACATTGACAACTGGCACATTTTTGTAAATCCTCCATCACTCACTTAATTTATAAGGCAATATCTCTTTAAACCTCTTTTGACACTTTAGACAAATAACAAAATTCTATAAGCATAACCTTACCCATCTTTTCAAAACATAAATCTAATAAATAATATTATTAGAGTTATGGAATTAAATTATTCAAACCTTCGTTTAATCAATATTATAAATTAATCATTAATAATAGTTATTCTATTCAAGTAATGATAAACATTATCTCTAAAAAACTCTTCATTAAATATTTGTGGATATTCTAATTTGTATTTTTCACCGTTGATGTTAAACATAAACCTCAATATATTAATCATTGAACCTAAGTCTNGAAGTAGTAGAAGTCAAAACTGTCAAAATTAGTATATCTACCAATTCTTAATATATAATATTCTTCACCTCCACATAGTTGTTTGTTTAAAGTTGTTCTTGATGGTAAAGGATTTAAATTAACAAAATACCACAAATTTGCTTCTTCAATATTCAATTCTTCAGGTTCATTGTTGATTAAATCACTGGTTCTGACACACTTTTTACACACATTGAAACTATTGATTAAATCAACAATAGCATCAGGAAATCTATTGTTTGCTTTCTTGAGTTTATTGTTATTAATTCTACAAGTCTTACATTTGTTCATTTCATCTTTTAAATCACATCTCACACATTGAAGCATAGTATGGTCATATTCATTTGATAATTGATGCTTACAAATTGATGTAGTCATTCTCTCCCTACTTATTAATACTAATATCTCTTTAAGTAGTTTAAGACATTTTAGGCAAAAAAATATTGTATAAAATATTATTATTAAAATTCTATAAGCATAACCTTACCCATCTTACCACCTCATAATTCTAATAATATCATTATTAAAATTATGATAAACTATGAAAAGTCATAGCGTAGTCTCTCAATGTGTCTGCTTAAATAATTTCTAAAATCTTCTTTAAAAACATTTGGATAAATAATCTTATCNTAAATAATCTTATCAGGAAATTGGGAAAACATCATATCTACAAAGACGGCAATTTTATTCTTATGAGTATGTGGTTTAATTTTCTGACCGGTATGAAGGGTTTGATATGCTTGTTTGTAGTGCTTGTATTTATTACATTGTTTGGGGATAAGTGGTATTTCTTCATCCATATCTAAAAGTTGATAGAATACATCCATAC
>BGPT01001185.1:61500-76009 GCA_003297045.1 Symbiodinium sp. clade C Y103 | reverse complement strand
TGGTTGTTATGATTTATTGGTTTGATGTTATGGGGGATTGGTTGTTCTGAAATGCTGTTTGTATGTTTGCGGTTGTGGAGGATGGGAAGATGGGCAAGGGCCATTCTAACTACTATATACACATGTATATCTTCACCTACCTCAACAAAATACGTATTTATGTATAGGTAAATATATAGATATCGTTGCCTGCAGCCTTAGCCGAACCCCCACTGGCGCAAAAAGTATCTCTTGACATTTTTACCTCCTTAAATTCTAAGATATATACCTATCTATCTATGTGTGTATTAACATGCCAACAGTAACACATTTATATATGTACATATATACTTTTTTATAAAAAAGTTTTGTCGTGCTGACATGTTTGTATATTTACATTTCCATATTTACCGATATACATGTCAATCTAAACATGTATGCATTATAGACATGCATTCAAATGCATTTATGCATGCGCACATTTTTTTTGGGTATATGTGCAAATTTCATCAATACAAAAAAAAACACACATATATATGTATACATATACATATACGAGAGAGATATATGTACATGAATGGTATGTGTACATATAGATTATATTTACATGTATAATTTAACATAGCTACATATATTATATTGACATATATACATTTACTTTCAAGAATACATGTACGTATTTATGCTTGCATGTATACATCTACACATGTGTTCATTTTTGCATATTTACATATTTGCAAATAAACAACTACGCGCAGATACATGAAAAAATATGTATTTGCAGAATACATGTTCACATATATGCATTTTTGCATTTTTACGTCTATATACTTTCACTTATATACATACAGAGTTACATGGATGCATGCTTTAAAAATAGATATACAGTGTTTTTTTACAACATAGTTTTAAATATATTCTAAGAGCTAAAAAAATGGGCACTTAGAATATGGAATTATATTCTAAGTGGAAGATTTTGGCCACACTTAGAATATAAAAAGGAGGCACTTAAAATATAAACTAGTGAACTAATAAAAATCATGTATGTGGATCTGCATTTCGATTGGTAGACTGAGAAAAAACGTCACACTTAGAATATGGAAAACGTGTCAACAATCAATACTAAAAACAATGTGTTTATTGTTTTCTTTGGTGTTTCTTCCGCTCTCTTTGGTTCCTCAATGATTTTCTTTCGCATTTCTTTGGTTTTCATTACAGCAGTTTTCATTATTGTTCCTTCAGTTTTCATTAGTTAAAAAAAAAACATGTTATTGTGTTTTCAGTGATTTGTAAAGGTTTTCATTAGGTTTTATGGTGTTTTCTTGATTTTTCTCCTATTATTTTCTTAGTTTTATTGGTTTCTGTTCATTGTGTTTTTTTGGCTTTATTGATTTAACTAGCTTTATTCGTTTTGAACATTGAATTTTCATGTTCTAAGTGCGAATTCATTGGGTTTTCCTAGGTTGTTTATTGATTTTTGTTTCTTGGTTTTTCTTAGTTTTTACTGTAATTTCATATTCTAAGTGCTGATATTCTAAGTGGTAGGTTTTAAGCTCGTTTTTTCAATATTCTAAGTGCAATTAAAAAAACAAGTATATTCTAAGTGCTAGGTCACCACAGTACAAGGTTTTCATACATACGTATATGTTTGATACATATATTCATATTCATACACAAGTGTAAATTCTTTCATATTTGCATATGCACATGTAGATACCTATGCATGTTAGTTCACACATTGTTTGGTGCATATATAAAGATGTACGATTCTGTGTATATACACATCCATGTTTACATGTTTTTTCGGTAATAAAACATGTATATATATATATATATTATATACTATTATATACTTACATAGATACATATATTATATGTATACATTTGCGTATGCATTTTTACTCACACATCCGTGCAATGTCAATATTTCTATATTGACACATATGCCTATGTAAATATACAGGCTTTCATTTGTGTTTTTCTTATCCGTGCCCAAATGTTTACGTATTTACATTTTCGCATTTGCATGTACATACATATTCATAGCCATAGCATGTACATACGATGAAACATGCCCATAGGTTTGTCTATATTTGCATGCAAATGTATCCATGGTATGTATACAGCTCTTAGCGTGTATTTCCATACATTAGACTATGCCTGCTCATGCACATATTTATTTATATGTGCATATTGTTTTGATTAGATACATTCATAGACTTGTTTGCTGTTTTTTTAACGCATAATCACATATATAGCTATACTTTTATGATACTATGTATCAGTACCTGTTGATGTGCATATCTACGAACAGGTTGAATCAGGCCAGTGAACCGCATCATTTCAAACAACAGGTGTGGGGGCCCACTGATCAATAGAATGTCGCTACTTGCAACATGTTGACATCTTGTAGGTAGCTCAAGAAGTTGAGCAGTGGCCCACCCTTCCTGCTTCCCTTGATGTTGGTGAACCATGTGTATTTTTTGTCCGATTTTGTTTTGAAGGGAATTTTATCATGAATTGACATAGCATGGATAATGAACATCTCTCAAAAGGAAGCAGCCAAACAATTTCTAGGGTTGTTGCCACAGCTCACACTTCGAGAAGATTCTGAGGGTGCAATGCTCATTCCGGCGCGCCTTGGGACCTTCAGAAGATTTAAAGATAGAGTCGAGGCGGACAGTCTTTGAGCAGGGTACTCGAATACGTGAGTGAGTTGGAAACATTTCTAGCCACGAATGCAGGAACCGATTCCCAGGTTCCTGGCAGTCATGGGGGATCCCCAATAGCTGGTTGGTTGATGTCATGGAAAATCCGGTTGGTTTACAGATGATTTGGGGCCCTATGACTTAGGACACCCTCATATGTACGGACGTATGTAGTTCATGGACAATGCGGTGTCTGAATGATTATACTAATTTCGTGCAGGTGTAGATGTTTGTGGGTAGTTTATGCACACTTAGTGGATACAGGACATGTTTTTCCCAGAGAAGTAAAAGAGGGTGGATTTCCTCGTGGTTAGAGCATTTCGACAGGCGGGAGACCAGCACGACCAGCACGATCAGCACGTGCTAATTCATTTGTTCAAACTGGGGGCCAGTGGCTAGAGTGCTGCCCAGAGTTAGATGCAGTGGATGATGCGATTTTTGGAGAAAAAAAATGATTGAATCATGAATTGTTGCGACGTCACCGTGACTGCACTGAGAATGATGGTGAACACGGTCGGAAAATTATCATGAATCCCCAAGTGGCCAAGAATTTCAGGTGAATTAGTATACCCTTTGGTAAACTAACATAACTATAGAAAATCACAAGTTTTAATCAATTGGCCATTTTCAATAGTTAGGTATGTTAGTTTACCCAATGGTCAGCATTCCAGCCAGCGTTTCTGCCAGGAATCTAGTGGTTCATCAGCATGCTTCTCATGAAAAAGAATACTGTAGCCGTTTGGGGGTAGACCCTTTCTTCAGATACCTTCAACATTTTATTTGGTTACAGGAGAGGAGCTAAAGATTTCAGGCCTAGGCTTGGGGTTCAACGTGAACCTAGACATACCTAGACTATTTTTGGTTGGTTTGATGCGAACCATTATGAGCATTAAGCGATCCAATGTAAAAAGCTGGAAGTTGCTGCAAGACACAATCGTTGTTTCAGGGATTGGAACAGCTGAGGGGCTGAGACTTCATTGTAGTGCTTTGAGGTGGTCAAATGGAGGTCAACCCTTCCAAGAGGGTTTGGAAATTTGCAATCTGTTGCCCGAATTGATGGCTATAGTCTATAGTGATGCTCTGGCATCAATAGTGCTTGGGTGTTTTGTCGTGGACTCCTAAGCCAGCCCCATCCTGCGGTAGTTTTTGCAACCCATCAAGAATACTGAGTAATGAAAGATTTGGATTCTTCCTTGAGTTTTTGCCCCATGGAGCTGTGATACCACGGAGTCATGAATGATGTGCTCCGTTTTTTGTGTCGCAAACTACGAGGACCCTGAAGGTTCCTTCATGGCAGGGAATCACATGAGAAATCAGTGGACATCAGACATTCTGAGGTTCTATCGCAGGACGGTGGCGAAGCTCTCTAGCCATTTTCCGTGCAGGCGATGCTTGTGATGACAACCTGTGCTTTGCTGCGATTCGGGACGCAGGAAGGGGGTATTATTGGGAAGAAGTGTGGAAGCTATTAGGAGAGACTTGGCAGCAGCGACAAGTTGTCAATTTGTAAGCGCCTAGTTGCCTAGTTTCTCTTCTGTAATTGGGGCACCACATGCGTGTGAAAGCATCGCTTTCATGGAGTGAATCCCTCGCTATTCAAACACCCATCAGAATTCATTATTATAAACGGTGATTACATCATTCATCAACTTTGCATTGTGAATGGCTGGTGGGTTGAAATCACAGATGCCCTTTTCCTACTGCTAGGGTGGTAACCCTCCTTGGTAACCAAGACGTAAGCGATGGCAAATGGGACATGGTTGATTCAAATCTGTGTGAGGGTGGTTTTCCATCCCTGTGATGGGTACTGTAGGCTGAGTTGGTTTGCCATATTCGCCGAGCGTTTCAAACATGTCGCTGGATCTTTGGCCATTGCAGATATGTTGCAGCAGGAGGTTGACATGTCGAGAAAAAAGAGGAAAGGTCGACTACAACTATATAAAAGTATGAAGTTGATTGAAGTTGTATTTATTGGTAGCATTGCATTTTTAGGGAGAGATTGAGACTACAAGCACTGCTTTGGACAACCCGATGGCCGAGGAAATGACCAGCAAGAGCTTGCGCTTGGACGCCTCAAGTGCCTTGCTGTTGAGATCCAGTTTGGTTGCAATGGGTGCCCTCCTGATTGGAACATGTGTGAACCTGGGAAAACCACGAAGTTGGGCTTTGGAAGATGAACTTCTAGTCTTGAGAATGCCATACGGGTGCATGTTGATATCCCCCAAACCATGGTTTTCAATGCTGAAATGGTCTAGTTTTGGATGATTTGGCGGTCTCTATTTCAGGAAACCTCCATACATTTTGCATCATTCTGATGATGTGATTTCTCTGCCAAGCCCTTGGTCGACCTCCCGCTGTTCGCAAACCAAGGATTCAGCCCTATCCTTAGCAGTGCCCTAGGTGGAGCCGGACGTGGGGCTGGAAAGGAAACTTTAAATGGTAAGAAAATCGTCCCGATGGTGAACTCACTGCTGATTTAAGATGTTTTCAGGGTAGCAGACAATATTAAAACACATTTATATACATGGGATCCGCTCTAAAATGCCTATGAGGAATTTTTAAATCCGAGGGCCATAAATACTTGGACAGTGATGTATCTTAGATTTCATTACAAGAAAGATCAATGACGTTTGTTTTGTCGTGTGCTTTGGCTTCGGTATGTGGATTGCGATCTGGTCAGATTGAACCACCCAGCGTCCTCCCGAACGGACTGCCAGGCGATTGTGGGTTGTGGCGAAGAAACTGCCACTTGACTACTGCTAGGTATGGGCCGAGCATCATCGACTATCCCGGCTGCCATGCTGCCATCGAATCCAAGCCAGCGGTTTGCCAAATCAGCAACGAAGCATCCAATGTTAAAAAGCTATCCAAACCACCCAACCAATCATCGCCAGATGATCCAGCCGCAGCCTCCAGCCTTCGCAGCACCAAGGTCATTTGCTAAGCTTTCTGCGATTCAACGCCTTCAACGATGCCGCTGCAATGGCTGGCACGCTCGCTGCCAGCATTTGCAGAAGCAGCTGGAGGTCCCATGTCGGAGCACTGCTGTGCCGGGAGCACAACTTGACCAGTGCTTCTTCAGATGTGTTGGCTGTAGAAGTGAGATGTGTTGGGCCGTTGTGTTGTTTGGAGTTGCCTGGGCTCATTGAGTTTACCTCACTTTGTGGTGATTTCCTTAGATACAATAGGTGCATGCAGTGGAATCCACACTTAGTAACTTAGTACATGTCATATTCATTTCTGGATATGCTCATGTTCTGATGCTTATACCTAAAGAAAAGGTCCCCAAAACCACAGATTTGGCCATATTTGGCTCATTTTCGGATTCATGAAAAACCCCCCGCTCGAACTGCCAACCGTGGACCATAGATCAATAGATCCCTTTGCAGCTGCCAGGCTGCTTCTATCCTCCGGTACTTCTGCTAGGAATGCCATGCTGACAACCACAGCGCAAATCAGCGCATGGCGGCGATGCTTCGAGCTGTCGTGTGGCAGCAATGTTTGTAGGGTATGGGTTGAAATCCTAGACCT
The DNA here is from genome assembly GCA_003297045.1 of Symbiodinium sp. clade C Y103. Taxonomy (NCBI): domain Eukaryota; class Dinophyceae; order Suessiales; family Symbiodiniaceae; genus Cladocopium; species Cladocopium sp. clade C. The sequence goes on along the minus strand of BGPT01001185.1, from coordinate 69,791 downwards.
CCCCGTCTACTGACACCGAATGATGTTTCATCATTTCGGGGAAGAAAACATAATATGCATGAAATCATGTCCAATGTGGAAATCATGGAATGAGATGAAACTATCATCAACTATCCCAGTTCAAATTTTGGCACCCGTAGGTTGCCATTGGGATCCTGCCTGGGTGGCGGTTTGGACTGTATCCAGTGATCGTAAGTGCCAATCATACATACACTACAAACAATGAATACATAGATCAGAAATGATTGGCTATATGGGGCTATATGTGTATATAAACAGTCTTTATAAGTAATGTGCACTCCCAAAAGCTACATTGGGCTGAAACATCTCTAATCCAGGTTGGGACAGGTTTGAACCAATCTGGATGATAAAAACCTCGAATCATATCTAATCATCAGATGATACCAGATCAATGGCCATTTCAGGTACCTAAATTGGAGGTACCTGCCGGAATTTCCCAAATATATATGCATATATATATATATATACATATATTATGGAATGTCCTGACATTGCCATGCATCAGATACTCCAATATACAACAACATATATACTCCAATATGATGTTAGTGAAAAACAATGCCATAAACGATCCCCAATTTCACCATTTTTACAGGTTGTATAAACCATTCCCAGTCATGGGTGGTTTAGCTCATTGTTTTACCCAGAAAAAACTCCAAATCAATTCTCAGATGCCCAGGTTACGCCAGGCCATCATTAACCATTATTGACCAGTATTAACCAGTATGAACCACAGATTCACCACAGATGAACCAGAGATTAACCCAAACAACCCAGGTTACGTCAGGAGCCAGATCTCATCGGATGCTTCGGAGCAATGGCGCAGCTGCAAAGTCCTCCGACCTGGCTGCAGTGCATTGAGACGCTGCGGCTGATGCGCCCAGCCGATAAACCCCGAAATGGGGGGACAGGAATACTTGGAGACTTACCATTTTTATGGGGATAAGATATGATATGATATGATCAAATATTATAAGATATAGGAAAATCATTGGATATGATGGGGAAGATTCCAATATCAACTATAATAGCGTCAGTTCGCTGGATTCAGACCGACTTGAGGATGTTTTGGGTCTGTCCGAAAATGGGAAATGCCCCCACAAAATGGACCAAAGTGTCAATATAAACTGTAAAATGATGATGATTTAACCATGATGCTATACATATCCCCAGACATGAGGATTTTTTTTTAGGCGCTTAGATCCTTGGGATTCCTTGGGAACTTCCAAAGGTCGCATCTACGAGTTCAGCCTCATCATCCTGCCTACCGATCTGCTGCCTTTCAGCGGCCAAATCATAATGGGAGGATACTGGGCTGTTTGGGCTTTGTCCAAGGTCAACCTGGGGCAATGATGGTGGTACTTGAACCAATTCTGCAAGGATTGGAATTGCGCCCTTTTTTTCCCCTCCTCTGGTTTTGACATATGTTGATTGGCCATGATTGGCTATGATTGGCCCAATGGAGCGTGCGAATTCTCAGGGATGATGCAGGTGTGGTAGTTGACTTGCTGTTCATGAATATGTGGAGATCTGGAACATCTCAGTTGGTTGGATCTCCCAGTTCCAGGGGATACGCCAACTCAACCTGCCAAAATGAACCAGAAGGTATAGAGGGAAAGTGATTCCATCGAATTTAGATATGTCGCCTAAAAGGAAATCTCTTAGAATTCGATAGGTTTCCTTCAAACATGTACCACACCAAGGAGCGTGCAGTGGTGACACCCAGAGAAACCACTGATTCAATTTGTAGTGGATCTATTCATTTTGCGGGCCCAAAGGGTGGGTAGATAGACATGCATAATTGTATATATATATGTATGTATGTATATATATATATATTCAATGTTACCTTCCACTAAACAATATTCAGATATATATGTGGAAAATCCATCTTTAGTAGATAATTCCTTGAGGGCCTTGAGGGTAGGGGGATTGGTTTAGCCAGAAAATAACAACAGTACCCTCTAATACATCAACATAACATCTAGCTATGGAAAATCACCGAGTTCAATAGGCGAAATCTCTACAGATGGGCCATGTTCCAAAGCTATGGAGGCTTACGTGGATGACTCGCACCATGTTCGTCAGGTTAGGGCCATCGGGGTGGGCTCAGGGCCTCCGGAACTTGCAATGAACTGTTGGCAGGCGCGGGTTGTTGGGGGTGGAGTCTACTTGGGGAGGTGCAGTTCTGAGTTATTGATGGATACACTAATAATGTAAGGCCAATGCCATAAATCATGATTAACGAAGCATTTGGGGGCTATTGTAAATCATCCTAATTATGAGAGGGTATACTGGTATACAGGTATGCCCAATAACAAGCCAAAATTGGGGGATGGTTCATTTGTTGGGGGTACCGCATCAACTACAACCATGGATGGTTGTAACCCATATGAATTAGGATATACTCACATATACTCCCTGTATAATGAATTAGGGCCCATAGACCCGCTTTTCAAGTGGAACTGAGAGAGAAAGTCAAGTAGTGCGAGGACGCCTGAACGCAATATCCATGGTTTTTGCAGCAATAAGTGAAAATCAAGATATCGTAACATCATGTCAAATTGAATGGGTCTCAACGCCAGTTTGCATTTTGCTCAAGATGTATATCCCAGTGACGTTCGCAGCTGTAGGGCTGCGTATCGGTGTCTGCGTTCCCTCAACCAGCGTATTGTGCTTCCAGGACACCGTCAAAGTCATTTCCTTAGTATTGCTAGCCAGTAGAACTTTCAGCATATTCCTGCGACTAACAACATCCAGATTGTCCTAGTCCAAAAGGCAAAGGCTTAACTAATGTATACTAATGATAATTGCCACATGAATTGTGGATCAACCAATTTTTTACCCGGATAATCATTGTATACAGTATATCAATGCATATCACATTACATCCCATTCTATCCCAAAAGATCCTAAAAATCATGGAAATCATGGAGATAAATATGTTTTCTCCTTAGTAAAATCCTAGAGTATATCCCAAAAATACAAAAACATACTGTATCATATGTCCCAAAAGATGCTAAAGATCCTTTGCTGCAAGTGTTCATTTTGGGATCCTTCACCCGTCAACCTTTCGAGATCAGGCGTGTCCCCTGGATGTTGACGGTACCCTAAGCTCTGCGACCATCTGGGCCTTCGAGAGCAGTGAGGCGGTTAAGAAGGGTCCGCCAAAAGCCATTCTTCCCATGGGTTATCACTAGTGTATCATGGGTTACCAGTATGTTCCCCACAAGTTCCCCACAAGTTGTTCATAAGCATGGCAGTTTAAATGTCTATCTATTTGGGGGTATCATCTTGTGATGCCTTCTGGTGAACGGTGTTAGCTATATCCCCTTCTGAGACCAAAAAATTATATCCCCTTTAGACCGGCGATCTAGGGAGAAGCGAAGTCATCAGCATTCCAAAATTCCTACGTTGAACAGGTAAAAACCATCTACAGTAGACATGCTTGGCGGATATTCTGCCAAGTCTCAGAGGCATTCACAGGAGTTGAGGAGAGAAAACCTTGTAGCTTTGTGCCCAAGTGACGATATTGATCTTTTGGAGGAGTCTTGTTGTGCCACTTTTTTTCATGAATCTGTGCGAAATGATCTCTGCGTGCAGCGCAGGTACCCTGGGATCCTGAGGATTGGCCACGAAGTACGCAGTGCAGCCTCGTGGAAAAAGAGAAGGTTGCGTAAATGATGGCAAATGCGGCCCAAAAAGCTCTTGGGTGTGTCATGAGTATATTTTTCACGCCCCGTTGTTATATAACAACAGTTATTCAATTGGGGAGTGCCGGAATACGCAGAGGCAGAGTGAAATCCTTACCACAAGGGGTTTTGCAGATGTCAAAAAGGACCAACCTAAGCACCCATCAAGTGTGTATAAGGCAAGCACATATCAAACTTAGCGACCCAGTGGACCATGAGATTTGGTTCATTCATAGTTTTAAACACATCCCATGTTGAGATTTTACTGTAATTTCGACTTTGCCCAGGTACTCGGCTGTTATTCGCTGAACGGTGACCCCCCAAACGCATAAATCTCATTTCAAGTTTGAAGCTTCTCATAGACCTGGAAACTCATCAATTGATGGGCCAACCCAGCCACGTAAGGGGTCACACAGCAAGAAACATCAAGAAACCACCACCTTCCACAGGAAACTCAATGAACTGCCCGGATGTGTCCCAGGTCACTTTCCCATCTGTGGCCCTCGGCTCAAGCTGTTGTGCCATGGCGCCAGTGACGGCAAGGCCATGGGCTGCGATAGCTGCCATTGCGTCACTCGGGGATTGGATATGATGGGATGATGGCCCGTTGTCCTTGATATGAGTTGAAGAGTCAGCAGCACCAAATAAAACATGCCTTCTCCTTCTCCAGATTTGAATTTGTGTATGGGGCTGCCTTTAAGGCCTTGGCAAATGCAAATCATGGGCTGCGGAGTTGACACATTTGCCCAATTGCTGTTCTCTTTTCCAAGGATGGTTCTGCTTATTTCGTCGATAGGTGTTGGCATGCTGTTTACCTGCAAGTTTCTTCCACAAATTGGGAACCTGCAAAATCCACACTGTGACAAACTTCGGGCATGGGGGATCTAAAGCTAGGGCTAGGGCCTTGCACCATCCTCCTTTTTTTCCAAACTTGACAGTCCACATACCCACTTGAAAATTGAGGTTTGGTTATGCTTGGGTGTGTTGCTGAATTGACCTGTTGCTATATCGTTGTTTCGTCCCTTGGATTTTGATCATATCGTATCACATCCACATTTTTTCAGGGTTGGCTGCAACCCTGGCTCTGACACCTTCGATTGGGAGCATGAAATATGGATGCCTGCGAGGTTGAGATGTTCTGTTCCCTCCAGTATGCTCATCAATTGGCTTGAATCCACTCACTCTTGGCAATCCGAAAATCAACCCTGGGGATCCGGCACTGGTAGGCGTATGCTGGCTTAACACATGCAAAATCCATCAAAAATAAGTTCAAAATCCCCGTTCTTGGTAAGGTACATATTTGTAGGATTTAAATGATGGAAGATTGTGCATTGCCAGCTTAGGTTCCAGGGATTTCCAGGGTATCTCCACGAACTCGTGTTAAGGCTGCTATTTGCTGCAGCCCACGAAGCATTTGCAGCCCCTGAAGCCACTCGCAGAGCCACTTGGGACCTACCTAAGCAGATAGATCCATAGACGGATTGGCACTTAGATAGGCAATATGACTACTTGATGGGGTATAGTTGAGTGATTTGTGCCAGGACGAATTTGGCATGTGGGTATCGGTGCAGTTGGGTTTGCACAACATTGTGCATACAGTATGACCATTTGCAGTATAACCCATGTTTGTGTGTCTGCGTGTCTTTGTGTCAGTCTTCGTGTGTATACTGCATGTGCATGTCATAATTCATCATGTATGGCTCGGCACATGGCATCAGTTTATTGCGGTTTCATAGGCTCCCCGCATTGACCGAATGGTCATTTATGGATGATATTTCTTGAACAATGCTGGAAATTGTTGGAGCGATATCCTGGAATAAATGAGACTTTCCAAGACATCCACGTATCATTTGTGGGATAATTATCTAACATTTTGCATTGGAAGTGTTTATTTGTCGACTCGAGGCCTGAGGCCTCCCAACATCCCATGTTCCCCTTGCCCTCTGAGGTCAGTTGGCTGAGAACCTGGGCTATTGATGGGGAGTTGGAGCGGGATTTTCCACGGAAATCCGAGGATTGATGGTGTTCTGAACATGTCTTGTGGTTCTTAAAGTTCCTTGTTGACGGTTGGGGTTGCAACTGAAAATTCGATAAGATTCGATGTCCTATGATTTCCTTCAATTCCAGTTCGTGCCGGTGCATTTCCGGACTTTATGGTGCCTGGTGAGGATGGTAGTGTGGGCCCAGGTGAATCCAATGTGTCCATCCTGCACCCGGATGATCACAATTCCTGACCTGTTCACCCGCCAAAACCCTGCATGACCCTTTTTAGCAAGGTGGTGATAGGTGGTGTCTCCCGGGTTTCAACATATCCAGAGGTTGCCCTCCGGTAGTCAAACGTGGCAATTGGAAATCCCCTATAAATAGAGGTGTGAATGGAAAATCATCTATAAACAGTGGATTTTCCATTGCCATGTTTGATTTTTGGAGGTTAAAGATGGATCATGATGGATCATGATGGATCCAGCCGTCCAAGGGGTCCAGAGATGCTCCACCGGGTCCTGAGGAGATGGGGGTTCCCCGCGGCATGCGCAGCTGTGCACTGCACCTCGGAGGGGGAGATCTATCAGTGAGAGAATGTGAGTTGAAATATGGATGAATATGGATGAATATAGTTATAGACTTATAGAATCTATGATAGAATAGATCTTATCCTCAAAGTTAAGTAGTGCAAAGAGTACTGCGGCATCCGCTTCAAAAAGAGTAGTAGGGTGGATCTTGACTTCTGTTGTCGAGAATTTCAGGATCGGGGTGTTTCATTTCGTTTCTATCCACCAGATTGAGGATAACAACATTTACATCGATTTACATTGTCTCGAAGTTTCTCAAATCAGTGGTGGTGGTTCACCTTTTTTATCCTTTTTTGGGATCAAACGATTTCAGCATATTTTAGCCAGCTTATAGGGTCTAAAAGAATACTCCAGTCAATTTCCAGGCCTTGTCGTGGCCTGAAATTTCGACCCTGCATCAGGCTGGATGTGGAAAGGATCTTAGAGGCTCGAAACTGAGCCGACTGAGCTTGTTTGGGACTGAGTGCGTCTCGAAAACCAACAAGGGCAACCCAAAAAAAGAACGAAACATGTGTGACAGCTGAAGGTCACACATATCTTTCGTTTTCTTCTGTGTTTTTGCCAGAGTGCCAGTCGGCCAATGGCCATCAATTTTATTCAATTTTCACCATTTTAGCGGCCCAAAGTGGCAATCGCTATGGAAGACATCACCAAGATGTGGCCATTGTTTACCGCATCCGGCAGGTTCAAGGACAGCGATGAATGGGGGCACTGCAACTTCGGTCAGGAATCCCACCCTGGATGTTGTTGTGCTGCTTGGCAGCAGGACCTCAGCTTGAGGGTAGGATTCGAGGATGCCACTGATCAGGATCTCATTCAGTTTCCTTGGGGATTACCCTCTGGTAAACTGACATAACTATGGAAAATCACCATTCTTAATGGGAAAATCAACTATAAATCAGCATTTTCAATAGCTTTTTGTATGTTTACCAGAGGGTAAGTTAACCTCTCCGTTGCATCTCCGGGAACGGATCAAATTCAATCGCACCAACAGTGTCACCGCAGATCCGGCATGATCTTCTTGGATTCCTCGCCATCGGTGACACGTGCAGGGTATCCTCAGGAATTCCAAAAAAAGCCACCAACTCAAAGCCAAAAACAACGCGTTGGCCATGTTTGAAAAAAACAGATGTGTTCACATGTTTTTTGTTTATACTTTTTACTTGTCCTACACATGTAGAAAATGGTTGGATTCCATCATTCCTGGTCCATTCCCTTCCCAAATTTTGTGTGAAGCCCATCCAGGCAGCTCAATCCCTAGGACCTTGGCCCTGATCTTTGGTGCCTCAGAAGCCCTTGGCTACGTCTACCCTGCAGCTGTCCAGGCGAACTACTGTCTCACTGGGTGAATGGGATGCTCATGGAATATGAATGGGGATATTAAGGGCTACCGCCCCTGCCGCCGACCCCGGAAATCCTAAAGCAATATGGAGGTCAGACGATTCATTCTTGTCTCAGGCTTGTGCTAGACAACAAAGGNTTAAGGGCTACCGCCCCTGCCGCCGACCCCGGAAATCCTAAAGCAATATGGAGGTCAGACGATTCATTCTTGTCTCAGGCTTGTGCTAGACAACAAAGGAATGAAGAAGTAAACAACACAGAGCCCCTATCTTTCATCCNATTGCCCAAACAGTTCGGTCCTGCGCCTAATCGCAGCTGCACGGATTGCTGGTGTTTGCGGGTCTTGGCTGTAGCTTGGGTTTGCTGGGCAGTGGTGCGTTGGCCCAGGGGAAAGCTGGAGATGGCGAGGGTGGAAAGATAGTCACAACGAATGAAATATGTACTGATCATGTAGCTATGATAGTTAAGTCCAGTTGTANTGTAGGAGTAGTTAGACGTATAATTCATGAGACTGCACGTATACATGTATGCATAAGTTGAAACACATTTTCGGGGACTAGTCAAAGCTAGTGATCTTCGTTTAAGTACCTCGATATGAACAAAGAAAAAAATCAAGCATCCATCCTTTTGCTTTCCGTTTTCGGGGGTGGTGTGTCCTCCCTCCCGT
>BGPT01001185.1:1090-58693 GCA_003297045.1 Symbiodinium sp. clade C Y103 | reverse complement strand
CAGCTGCTTGCTGCCTGCTGCTGCTCCTGCTGCTGCTGCTGCAACCTCTCTTCCCTAACGCGCTCCCCCTTGCTGTCGACCGGGGTCGGCGGATATGTAAGATCGAATCCCTTCCCGTGTTCATATTAAAGACCCCCAGAAAGCATGGAAGAAGGGTATGAAACCACATATTTGGGACCGTAGCATCGGGGTTTAGAATTGGGGGGATGCGACTATTTGGCATTTTTCATGGAATGCTACTGTATGTAACAAGGATAGCCGCTAGCCAAAGATCAGCCATGAACATGGTGGCGGCGCCTGTCAGAGGCCCGCGGGGTTGAACGTCTTTATCATGGATTTTTCCATTTCATCACTGAAAATCACCTTTTTTTCCACATTTCCATTTGGAATGTATCAAATTCGATGCTGCTTTCGTGCTATAAGGGTCGTGATTTCCATGCAACTTTAGGTGTTTCGCCAGCACGAAGCTCAAATTTTGAAGTTGAGGCCCGAAAAAAAAAGTTTCAAATGTGTGAATTTACTGCGAATAGCAGTGAATTTGGTGTTTCGTGCACAGACATGTTTTGAATCCAGCGTGCAGCGAAGTTCATTTTCATCCTCAACGCCACATGGTTACTCTGNATTTGGTGTTTCGTGCACAGACATGTTTTGAATCCAGCGTGCAGCGAAGTTCATTTTCATCCTCAACGCCACATGGTTACTCTGCATTTTTTGCAGAGCGCAGTTTGCCAAGCAGTGTCAGAAGGTCCTTGCCTTCAAGGTGATGTCGCCACCACCAGACTTGGACATAGCTATCCAACATACCGGAAACGGCCCCTTTGCGACTGGACAAGGATCTGGAAGCGTTAACATGGAAGCAAGACATGAGAGCGTAGTGTATGTTGAGGTATAGCATGTTGACGTAGTGCATCTGGACATATGTTATCATGGAAGCAAGACATGAGAGCGTAGTGTATGTTGAGGTATAGCATGTTGACGTAGTGCATCTGGACATATGTTAACATGGAAGCAAGACATGAGAACGTAGTGTATGTTGAGGTATAGCATCTTGACGTAGTGCATCGGGACATATGTTGAAAGTAGCACGTAAAGCAAGAGGCAGACAGGACGTTATTGCCCCCACCCCCACCCACCACCCATTGTTTAACGTAGTGTATGCAAACATAAAACATAAAGGGGCACGTAAAGAAAGAGGCAGACAGGACGTTATTGCCCCACCCCCCACCACCCGCCCATGTTTACAACAACATGCAACACAGTGTGACAAGATAAACTCTAGGGTGTGCATTTTCAACAACAGCGCGGGCCCCTTACAGGCGCCGGCACCATGAACATAGTGAGCTTTTGCTTGAAATTGTGGGTTTACCTCAAGAGTTGATTGGACTTCCGTGCAAAGACGTTTTCATTTTTGGTAGGGTCCATGATTCGATGTTGCATCAAGTTGCAATGAACTTTGGGAGTTTGCTGCCAGCTATGGCATGTCAGAAGTCATTCCACTGGACGGTGCCCAAATCTGTCGGGTCTCAACTGCTGAATGTGCCCCTATCGGATTAACATGTGCAGGCGTTGGGCTTTCGCAACAAGTTCCGCGAGCTGTTGTTCGCGGTCTTCAGTGCTTGTTCTATTCTCTGGTTCCTTCCGCTGCAAGATGTGCTGCCGGGACAATTTGTCCATTGAACAGCTGGCCCTACTTGACCACAATTGCAGTGTTCATGAAGAATATGGAAGCCAGCTTCCAGTCAGACACACTAGACATTCAGACCCATGTCGTTTTGCTTTGGAATATCTTTAATAATTGGATTTCCGATCTAAGAGCTGCAGTTCTAGCATGTTCTAGCTACAAGTGGGCACATGTGTATATATATATATATATAACATTATATAACATATTATGATATGTTTGCATTATTATCATTATATATGTAATAAACCATATAGCTGTAGGAGTTATATCTCAACCTATTGGGTGCTTGTAAATCTGGTGCCTAGCCCGGCACCAGGTTTCTGGCTCCCAGCCATTGGGCCCAGCGGGTCTCGAGCAGATTGCGGCCGCAAGCTTTGCGCTGCGCTGCACGAGGGCAGACGCTAAGAAAGTGCAAAGCCTCCAGTGTCATCAAACATGGCTAGCTGGAAAATCCACCACTTATATTATAGATATTCATGCATAGATGATTTTTTCCAATTAAAAGGTCAATTTCTAGATTATTTTTCCCATTTATAGATGATTTCCCCATTTATAGATAATTTTAAGACTTCCATTTATAGATGATTTCCCCATTAAGACTTTCATTTGTGGATGATTTTCCGAATCAACCTTCCATTTAGAGGGGATTTCACGTTGCCTTTTTGATTACCGGAGGATAGAAGAGTGATTGAGATTGGTTGAGATTGGTATGGCTGTTGCTGTAACTACTCCAACCACTTGGTTTCCCCCAAAATGGACCATGTTGATCCATTTTATATCGTTTGATTGTATCCTTGGGGGGGAGGCAATTCAGACCAATGCAGGGATACCACCAACAAGTCCCATGACAGCTGAACGTCATCAAGATACCTACAAGGTGAACCCCCCCAGTGATGTTTGTTGGTTTACGCACGCATTATATGACTATAGTTAGCGGGTCTGGCCTAGAGTATGATCCTACTCTCCCCTTCGCTGATATGGACGCCGAAAATTGAGAAAATGTACGGATGTACTATGTTAGTGGGTTCTGTTACTTTTCTCAGTTTTGGTGGTTTGCACGTCCACGTCAGCATCGGGCATCCACAAAAAACAAAAAAAATCTGCGTCCATGTCAGTGTGACAAATGTCAAAGTTCCATTAACATGGACGCTCAAACAGGTTATTTTTGAACAATATTATTTTTGAACAATAAATCGCTAACATAGACACTCATCTTAAGATTTTGGGCTTCATGTTGCGTCCATGTTAGTGTTGTTTCAGTCATTTTGACCTTTCAATGTCCAACTACTATCTTGGAAGATTTGGAGCGATCATGTGTGTGTCCACGTTGGTGTGAGAATATTTGCATTTAAGGAATCTCCTGTTGGGGCTGTCCTTCCGGTTAATCCTTATTTGTCCGCCTGTGGTCCCCCCCCTTTGCACTGGGATGTGTGAAAAGAAACTCCTTCTGGTGGGTTCCCCCTGTCAAACAGTAACTGGGGTTCTCTGATGTCATTCATACCTTTCAATGTTTTGCTAACATGGACGCTCCTCGGATTTGGGTGTACAAGGTAAAACTCTCCTGGGGCATTCCCCAGGGACTACAAAAAATAAAAAAATGTGAATCGACATGTTAGCGGACACTTTCTCAGCTGTCAGTGTCCTTGTTAGCATGGTTTTGATGTTTTTTTTCTCCAATTGCATGTCCATCTCAAGGGGTATGGATTTGGCATGCACGTCCATGTCAACAGAGAGGAGTGTATATCGTATGACCATCACTGCCCCAGCCATGAATGGGCTCTTGTAGGAAGAAGTATATATAATAGCCTGTTGTCAGTTGGATTCTTCTTCTACGCACTTCTTCCATGAATTTTGGTCTACTCTTACCCCCTCAACCTTTCAATCTTTCCTCCCCCCAAGAAACCCTTGGCCTACTATTGGATTTGTTTCTTTGAAGGGCCAATGGTATCCCCTCTGAGGAATCGTGCGGCAGCCATCCTCCTGGCCTTGGGAGACTTCAGCCGTTTCGCGGTTACTGCGGCGCAGGGCTTTTTCGCAGCTCGTTTGGCTGTGGAAGCACTACCACCAGTGGCCAGCAGGAGTGGACACTATGACCTTGGCCTGGTAGTGGTTGAAGGGCGACCACTAATATCAACCCAGGATTTTGAAAGCGGGGTTACCATTTTTACAAGGAAATATATTCCCCATTATTTAAAAACCGAGGTTAACATCACAAGATGCATAAGGGATCATCCTATTTTTCCCGATGCGCTGGGTGCAATGCAACCAACATGTGGGGAACAGACCAGAAAATGGTGATGGATTGCAGGGTCACCCCTTCACCGACCTCACCAAGCCCAAGTTTTGGGAATGAGATCACACATCTGGATACATGTTGCATGACTCAAGTCAGAAACCTTGCGAACCTAAAAACAATGCAAAAATCATGGGACAAAAACTCGAGATCAGCCAAGCTGCCAGGCTTTTACCCTTCATTCCATTCAATGCATCCTTTCTGACCAGCAACCGCGCCTTAAAGCTGATGGGCCCCTTTCTGGGCCCTGTCGCCTCCGTGGCTGGCTGGCTTCTCGGTCTTGAAGCCAACCTGCAAGCCGAGGAAGATGTCAAGAAAGCATCCAGAAATGAGGTTAGAATAGGCAATTGCACATTTTTCTTCAGGGTAGTTTAAGGAGTTTAAGGCTTTGTCTCCAAAGAGATAGACATGCAACATCCAATGGACTTTTTTGTGCCTCCTTGTGTCATGATATGTTGAACATCTCCCCAGACCTTCGCTGGACCGCATCAACTTAACATAGATCCCCCAGGAACTTCGCCGCATGTCCCTAGAAACGACCAGCCAACAAGTTTGAAAACTTTGCCCACGGCCTATGCTGAGGATGATTTTTATCATGGAATTGAAAGACCAGGTTTTGAAGGTCCATTTTTCATCACAGTGCGCATTCCACCACTTCATTGACCAGTTCGATTTATTCGAATAGACGGTCTCATAGATGATGATTTGAGATTACAGGTTCGAGTCCGGGGATTCCTGCTTTGACCTACGCTTTGTTCAGGTTATTCTGTGTCCAGAAGAAAATGCCCAGCTCAGAACCGTTTTTAATTATACGATATCTCCCCCGAAGCCTTTCAATCGAGTTCCCCTGCGACTATCCCCAAAAAAGAACATCATTTAGTTTTGGATCTCTTCAAATCTTGGTTGCCCAGATGGGAACATGTTTTTCCTGCGCTAATTGTAGGAGATCCGACCTTGGAAGATGTCATCCCCATCCTCAAAAAGTATCAGTATGTGGGTTTGCGTGAATGGGTCTAGGTGCCTCTAAATCCAGTGGTTGATTGCCTGATCATCATCTTCCCTGCCAAGGTGGCCATATTTGAAGGGGTAAATGCCACATTGTCAAACACTCCCATAATCCACAATTACTTGTAATATTTCATTAGATTCCCATCAAATCCCCATTAAATCCCACTAAACGCCATGAAATCCATATGAAATCCCAATAAACCTCCATGATGCTAGCATGAAACCCCATCAAATCACCATGAAACCGCCATGAAATCCCCATCAAATCTGGTTCGACTGGAGGATGATGGAGCTGATGAGCGTTTTGATCCGCCACCACTCCTGGGAGCTGCTGTTGGTCCTGGCGGCAGCCCCTGCCAGCCGCTTCTGCTTTCGGGCCTTGGAGCCAGCAGCAAGACGCGAGGAACGGCCTAGGCAGGGCCGGGCCTTGGCCCAGGAAACGCATGGTGAAGTCGGGCTTGGATAAATTGGATCGGTTGGGATGATAGCCAATGAATTTGAAGTATTGTGTATTGATTTTAGAATTTGCCACCGGCCCCCCATGAAAAACTGGTACCCCCCAACAAGAACTGTTCATGAAGACTTCATAAACAATCTATCATTGAGGAATATTGCGGGGTCACGTTTGCGGGGTCGGCTTTGTACCGATGATTGTCCATTTTCAACCACAAGGACTGAGAAAGAGAGAGAGAGAGAGAGAGAGCCCATGACCATCAATCACTGACAGTTTTAGGATGGCTGGAAGCCACCCGTCAGCGGATGCCTTGGCTGGGTGCCAGAAATCAGTCTCAAATGTCACAAAAAGATGGTGAAAGTTAGAAAAACCATTTGAGAATTCGGGTGAAACATGGTGAAACTAAAAAATCCTACTGGAATTTGGTTAGATGATATTAGATGATGGCCCGTGACCCCTTTTTATGGGCTGGTGGGGGCACCCTGAGGCCGATGGATCGTCTCAGGGAGCTTTTTCGCACCACACTTTCCAGCAGCTGTTTGTTTCTGGGCATCTGGGGAGCCTTTCATCTTGGAGGACGGCCCGGAGCTTTTCGCCTGGGCCGGCTGCGGAACAGCTAGTCACATGGAATCTGTGTGTTCTTTAATGTGGCCATCAAATGGGGGAAAATAGATGATTGAAATGGTCGAGAAAAAAACACATACTATTTATCTCTAACATCGATGCCAACAAAGAATCAACAAAGAATAACCCCCCACCCATGGTTCAATGATGTTCAATGCACATTTGAATGGTCATGGCCGATGCCTCCCCCAATTTCATACCTACTTCATGGTGGATGAAGTAGCTTGTGATCCAGCGCTCCTCAGCACCCCTGAAGGACGATCATTGAGCGCTGCGAGGTGGCTCTCCATCCTTTGTCTAACTACTGCCATCAGCTCACAGACCCTTCACGACTTTTTGGCGCGTGTGGTGATTCGCGTGCATCGATTAAAGCTCGACTCCAAGGCTCTCAAGGGATTTGCCACTCGCCCTTGCTGGATGACCAGTCACCTCTCAGTAAAAAGAGCAGCTTTTGATCAGCGGTTTTTGGACCTCATTGCGGGATCAAGTATATTACAACAACATTATACAACGATTTTGCTGATTCTCAACTTTGGAAGTAGTTCAAACACGTTCATCAAGAAGACCGAGTCAATCGAATTATTTTGGGATGAGTCAACAATTCAGGACCATCAGATAGGCAGCCGTTGTTCATCATTATCGGACAAAGCCGAATCCGAGGTTGGAGGATCCATGGTCAATGGCCAGTTTTCAAGTTTCGATGGCCTTGAAGCCAAGATTTCCACCAGTTCTGGTGCCTTGCGCTTGCCCGCGGCCGTGGCCCTCAAACTGGCGCGTACGAAAACGGCCGTTGGGGCGCCGGAGTGTCAGGCAGAAGTGCCAGTGGCAGCGGTGATGGCTGGGATGGAGGCTGCAAAGACGCTGGGGCGAAGGGGGCCTGGCGGAATTTGTCCAATGGGGGATAGCCATGATATCCCAAATGCGATCCTTAAAATATCTTGAAATTACGCAATTGTTATGGGGAACACTGGGGAACAATTGATGATCGCTTGCATGAAATGTGATGTTTAGAGTCTAGAGGTCTCCTTATTTGGGACAAAACCATGAGATTTTGTTTTGGACATGTGTTTAGAACTATTCAAAAATCAACGGCTTTAGAAATTCAGGCTGTGACATGATGTGACCATAGGTTCATCCTGGTGGTTCATCCTGTGTGGACTTGGAGCATCGGCCGCATCGGCTGAGGAAAGCCTTGAATCCCGTGTCCAAAAAGGCGAAGGTGAAGAAACTCATGGCCATCCCTGTGGCCGCCATTCTCATCACGGTGGCCATCAAATGTCATGTCTTTGGACGTTTCCTGTATGCCTTTGCGGTGTCCTCGTGCTTCGGTGGCATCGTTAAAGAAGTTGGGATCCCAATATGGGGCAAGTGGGAGGGAGAGTGTTCCAAGTGACTGGACATGACTGCACCCTTTGATGGCATATATAACACTGCAGAACGACGATGGTAAGGAAACATATAGTGCCAGGACGAAAAGTAGCCTCCTTCACGTGGCCATATCCATTTATGGACAGTCAATGTCTGTGGTGTAGTGCTGAGGAGGTCTGTGGGCCCTTTTGATGCTCAGGTACCTCTCTGCCTATGTGTTGCCGCCTCCTTTGGTGGTGCTTCTGCCATTGGCTGCCTGGAATTTGCCAAGCCAGTTTGATTTGTGTGGTGATGTGTCAGGAAATTCCCTACAGTATCTACTGTTCTGGGTTTAAGAACACCAGCTTGGCACACGGTGGTGTTGATGATGACGGTGATGATGAGGAGGAGTTGGAGGATGACAATGATGATGGCAGTGTTGGTGCTTTTCTGCATCCGGGAAGTTTTTCCGGGCCTGGTTGGTGCTTGAAGCTTTGAAAGACAGATACTACCAGCTGAAAGACTTGTTTCACCAATGGCATCGCACATTTCTCTGGTTTCTTTACTTTATTGTGTTTCCCTGATTCCTTGGCCCTGTTGGAAGCTGGTCCTGTCTAGCCTTATCAATGTGTCTGAAAATGATGGACACAGGATACAGTACCCCCAAATCATCATTTAATCAATGGGAAGTATGTGATAATGAAGATAAGTTAGCCATCAAATTTTGGTTTTTCCATAGTTTCCCCCCTAGATTTTCAGCCAAACCCTCATGGAACACTGAGATTATTTTCAGTTTCGATGGCCCCATTGGCTCCGCGAGTTCTCTTGGCATGGCGCTGGGTTTGGCCGTTAGCGCCTTGGCGCCAAAAAGATTACGGCAACTTTGTGTGATCGCCCGCTGTACCACCATGCATGTAGGTATTCATGTACGTGCATGTGTATGTATATTTATAGTATATGCATATGTAACATATTGTGCATAAAATGTTGATTATACCTATATGTGCGATGGAATATGCCTGTATATTTATGTAGATCCATACATACATACATACATACATACATACATACATGCATGTGCCCTTTGCCCATCCAAGCTTGCATTTTTCCCTTGACCCCACACAAAGGTCACCCTCCAGCGGTTAACGGTTGCACTTTTTTCCAGCATCTACGGATGGGCCGAACCACCAGAAACCGATGATATATTGTAATATATTGTACCATGTTTATCCATTTTTGGGAGGAATGAACATCTATGTATAAGTCCCATGCTAGTTTGGATTGTTTTGCCTGGGGGTCCATGGGTCAAAGACCTATGACCATAGCCATCCTGGGGCCTCTCAAACCCCATGGCTCCCAGGTTGCCTCAAACAGCTTCTGCAGAAGCCGCTCAGAGGAGCACAGGTGGCCTGTGCCAGCTTGGACGTCTCCCAGGACGGCTTCAAGTTGCTGGATGCTGTGGCTGCTATGGTGCCTGGAAAAACATGGATAAAGGCGCCATTTGCAGAGGCCAACTATATCATATCATATCCAACAATTGCCTTGTAGTGTTTTTTTAAGACAATCTTAGATATGAATTATTCATCATGATGTTTGGCCACTTTATGCGGAAAAAATGATGGCTGATTTGTGGAAACCTGCAACCAAATCCCCACCGAATCCATTGAGAGTTTGCCATCCGGCAATCTCCATGTTCAATTCGTAAGGAGAGAATTCACCAATATGACTAGGGTATTTTCATGCATTTTCATGCATTTTTGGTAATACGTTCGGGTATGGTTCAAGAACCAATGCCCCCAAAGTTGGATAGGCACTAAAAGTGACCACGTCTGTCGGTCCATTGGCTTATTCGTATCCCATTTTGTGTTGAGATGCCAAGGCATGCAGTAAACAATCCCAGAATTTTCTCGATGGAACCATATGGAACCTCACTTTCTTGCCAAAAGATGATTTGCTACTGGATAAAGTCCGTAGTTGGGTACAGTAGGGTAAGGGTGTAGTGCAATCATGATTGCAAGTAGATTCCGCACCCATAATGCTACTGGATTCGAGAGTATTCCATGTCAAATTTGGGTGTGCCTGACAATCTAGCGAAAAACACAAAAATATACAAAAATAAACATACTAGGTCCATTAAATGTTAAAACTGCCATAATAACCTGGTCAAATAACCACATGTTCAAAGCCATTTGAGCACTGTGGAGGACAAAGCTATGATCGTTTGGAGGGGTGATGCCTCGACCGCAGAGGAGGCGAATCAATGTTGGAGTTATGAATGTATAATACTATTAGGTTTCACTTGCATATATGTATATGTGCGTGTGTGTGTGTGTGTCTATATTATATATATATATAAATATGAATGTATATAATTGTATGCATGTGCATAAACGTTAGCAGCCGTGATGCAGCCGTGTTTCCACTTCTTTCCTTAAAAACTTGCAACTCCGGGCAAAATCCTGTGAGTTTTGCCACTTCCAGGCCTCTCAAAGTGACCTTTTTCGGCCATGGGAATGATTTGAACCTTAGGGCAGAAAGCAGTAATGATAGTAATGGTTGTGTGAGTGTGAGATTCCACTCTGCCAATCAAACACGCCTAACAAGACCAAAGAATGTTGGTATGCAGGACGGTTCATGTTCCGTGTTGAGATAGTTTTCCATATCTGGGAGTGCCACGACATCTAGAGTTCACTTTCTCATTGTTCAAAGCCAGGTTGGCGCAAAAATCAAAGAAGCAGCTGATGATGACAAGGCTGAGCTTTTGTGTTCTGAGTGCCATGACATCCTGCTTTCAATCAACTGAAAATTTGGCTCTTGAGAAGTGTCAGGAAGTTAGATGATTTCTTCGTTGTTCCTTCCATTTTTTATGGCAGAAAAAGTTGTGCCACCAGGCCAAAGACAGCCTGAAGAAACATCAGAAGAAGATGCGGATCAAAGGCATGATTTTTAGCAGCTTGGTCAAGAAAAGCGAACCAGGACAGCGGCGTTTGGGACGGTGGGGTGCCCTGGGTGCCCCTTAAATTCCCACCGTCTCAAGAATCGCAAGCGCTAGCAACATCATTGTCTATCATCAACATCACTATCATTGACTATCATCAATCATCAACATCAAAAATGGGTGTCTAAAGCATCAAGAATGGTAGTTTCACATCAGTAACATTGACATACATTGACTATTGCCATTTCTTCGTCCTTCAGTGTGTGTTGTGTATGATGTCGGGGGGATTCACAATGATGGACGCTGCAGCTGAGGCGTTGTTTCTTTGGTGCTCCTGTGTGGGGTAGTGATGCCACTCGGACAACACTCGTGGCTTTCCGGTGATTCCTAGATGTTCCAATGTCATTCCGATCTTCGGACTTGAAATTAGATGAAATAAGCCCAACTGGCCTCCATTCTGCATCCATTCCCCCAATTTCTTGGAAATCATCAGGATCATGAATGCGAGATAAGGTTTGGCAAGCCTGCCAGGGACGCTGTGTCCCGATCCCTCGCAGTTTTGGGCGCTGAGGTGGCGACCCTTTGTTTTCTCAGTGGAAGATGCCTTCAGCAAAGTCGGCGCGCGTCACTGGGCTGGGTGAAGTGTGCGCCTTTTTGTTTGCCTAGATCTTTGGTACCTGGTGGTTTCCTAAAATGGGGGTACCCCCAAATCATCCATTTTAATAGGATTTTCCATTAGAAACCATCTCCAATGGGGTACCACCATTCTAGGAAACCTCCACCTGTATTTGCGTTTGCAAGAGCAAACTTGACCTATTTTTTTTATTTGACTATGGGTCATTTGATCAACCTGTTCAGAATTACCTATGTTGGTCCTTCTTGATGAACCATGTTGGTGTCAGATGATTCAATTTGTAGAAAGCACTTATGTTGGTTTTGTATTACCAATGATCCAATGTTACAGGTACCTCACTGTTTTGGCCTGTGATTAAGATCTAGCATCATTTACCGGCTCTAGCTCCCCAAGCAAAGTAACTAAAATCCAGACTTGAATAGAAGGCCAGGCGGAGAGCGAGAAAGACAGGGAGGTAGATAGATAATGATAGATAGAGTATATATATATATAATATATAATTGTATATATAACTTATCAACTTATTATCTTTTTCTATACGCATATATAATTTGTAGCCTGTGCAAATATAGTATATCTATATAGTATATGCAAATATAGTGTATCTAATCTAATCTAATCTAATCTAATCTAACATAATCTAATCTAATCCTAATCCTAATCCTAATCCTAATCCTAATCCTAATCCTAATCCATCCTAATCCTATCCTATCCTATCCTATCCTATCCTATCCTATCCTATCCATCTACCAATCTATCATTATCTATATCATGATTCCAGACGGCTCAGAATTTTAAATGAAACGAGAGTCGCAAGGACTAGGCATGAATTGGGATGGAGAGGAACAGCCACTGCACATGGAGAAACACAGTTGCAGTCTCCAAGGTTTGCTCATCTTCGGCCTTTGCTCTGGCGACTTGGTTGCGGTGGAAAATTGAAGCTGATGATTGTGTTTTCCCCTTGGAAGGCAAGGGGAGTTCCACCAAGGCATGTCACGTTTTTTGTGTGGCGAATGCAAAACATGCCTTCAACTGGACAGACAACTGAAAGCTGGCCATCCCAAGTATTTTAGGCTTATCTCTGCGGCTGTTGCAGTATGCGGTCATTCCTCAAGCAGCGCGCTTTGTTTCTTGGCCTTTAGGGACATGAAGTTCGTTTGCGACATGGTAGCAATGTCAAAACTCCCTGGTGGTTGATGTTTGCATAGGGTCATCGGTTAAAAACTCAACCCAAAAAGATAGAAAAACTCAAGCCCAAACTGTTTTGCTATGTTTTTTCTTTTGTGGGGTTGCTGGATGTTGCAACGGGATACGACTGCCTGGTTTGGGGCTTGTCACCACCACGGGGGACTCTCTGGACCCAAGGCGCTTCCGTCTCCACTGGGCGCATTGAGTGCTGGTCCTGGAAAAACGGTGCCTTCTCATCGGGACCGGTGATGGGGTGTTTAATATGAGGGGGATGGGATTACTATGGATCAATGAGGTACCCTCCGCTAAGTGAGCATTCAAATGGAAGCCATGGCCCATGTAGTTCGATAGTTTACCATTCAGAGGGTGAATTTCCATAGCTATAGTGAATTTTTGGAAGGATGTCTCGGCTGATGAGCTTTTCTATCCGTTGAGGGTTGCAAGAAACCATCATTTTTTGGGGGTTGTGAGCATTTCATTGGAACAGGATGCAACCACTATTATCAAATATGGATATTGGTCGAGGCCAGAAAGGTGCGGGTGTGTTTTGTGCTTAGTTATAAACATCACTTTTGGGTAGTAAACCATCCCATTTTTGGGGTAACCCCTTTTGTCAGCAAACCTGAATGGGATACCTGGGTAGACAAGGGTCATAAGTTATATTGACAATAGGAGAGCCAAGATGAACCGAGTCATTTTTTGGACTGACCGCCAAAATTGGAATGGTTTCTTACTGAACATGAACAAAATGAGTACAAAGGAGGCTTTGCTGGAGTTTGCAAATGAACAAACCAAGTCTGGGATGCGGATATGGGCTGAAATAGGAGCCATATCAGATTATGATGGTATCCCATTATTTCAGTGTTATTGTATTCCCATTCTGATCAAATTATTTTGAATCTCCATTTTGGCCGGTGAAATTTCAATATGTTTAATTTCTATTGAAAACTATGTTTTCATGATAATTTCGATGACCTCCCCATTTTGGAGTCGGTTTTTGTGGCTGAAAAACCCACACAGAATGGTACCCCACAGTTCTGTTTGTTTATTTGTAAACCCACCTACTTAAGTATAGCAAAAAACACACAAAAAACACATAAAACAAAACAAAGGAAGAGTTAACATCATTTACAGTAATGTAGGCAAATAAACCTAAATAGACTTAAATAAACCAACATTAAACCAACTTCGCCAACAACGTGAAGCAGAAAATGCCAGGTACATTGGTTCCTGGCAGTGAACTCCCGCACTGCTGCAGCAGCGGCGGCCACCGCCTTTCTGCTGCCGCGCGTGGGACTGCTGCAACTGGGCAGAGCTCAAGATTGGAGCATTCTGTTTGGAGAGTCATGGCTTAACCATGAAAAAGGGGAATTGACCATCAAGAACGGCGATATCATGGGGATTTAATGCGATTTAATGGGATAAGGGATGATACCATCGGCTTTGTTTTTCTTTTTTGGCCTTTGCATGGACATAGTTTATGAATTTCATTCATACCGTTTTGATGAGGATTATTGAGGATGATATCATTTGGGGGGGTAGCCCTGTTTGCCATTGGGTTTCCTCTTGATAACCATGAACTTGGAGGATTTGGGGGTCCTCCGGTTATGATTTAAGATAAAACCCAGCGAACCCCAGCTTTGGTCTTTTTGTTGCGCAAAACTGCAACACCATCCGTTTCGGAGGTTCGGTTGTCTTCATCCGTAGCCATGGATTCCAGGGATGATCTCGTTGGAATTTTATAGCCATGACCAGCTGCAGATGGACTCTAAATCTTATAGGAAATTGTGTCCAAAGGGAAAAACCCTCCAAACCGAGTTCTGCAACTCATGAGATTCTTCCAGTGGTTGTGGCATCCCCCTGAGGCAAAAGATCGCGTATCACTTGCAGCTGGTTCACCAGGTATCTGGCTGGGCATCGAACTGTGCGCCCTCACATGTCTTCAATGAGGATTTGTGATGATTAGTCCGGACAGTCTTGCGAGTCTCTTGGTATTTTCCGAGACTAGGAAGTGGCTACTGGTTGGCTCCGATTTTTTGGAGACACCCCTTTCATCCTTTCATATCCTTTCCACCTGCTGTTTGGAAACGATTTTGGTAGACCCAAAATGGTGCTTCGGCCACAGCACAGGTGGAATGGCTGGATGCGTGGGTCTTCCAGATCTCCACGGCATATTTGGGATGCTGAGATAAATCAGGGCCATGCTGGGGCCAATTTTGATGAAATGTCAACAGAGATCAGCTGGCGTAGCAGCTTCATGAACTGAAGAACAACCTGATTTGGGATATGTCCATTTGAATAGGATTTTCCATGATTTTCCACTATAAACCATGCGTTTGGGGTGACCCCCATTTCAGGAAACCTCCAAATAGGTATGGGTCAAAGTATTGTCAATCCTCCAACATGGATGGATGAAATGCTTGAAAAGACCAAATTTGCGGTTTAGTGCTGCCCCAAGTTTGGCCAGTACCGGTGTTGTTGAGACTTCAAGCCTGCACACATTCAAGCTAAGGATGTGTTTTGAGCGTTCAGACCGCCAAAGCTTTGATTCGATGGCTATCATTTCGTCAGCCTTGCCGTGCTTAAGATCTCGACCTGAAATTTCTGGAGATCATGTTCCGTGAAATTCCCGGTCTTTTCCAGATCCTGTTTGAAATCAAACTAGGCTGGTTGGTGGCTACAAATATTTATTGCGTAATTCAACCATATATCTTGGGATGGTTGGCTTTGAGATGAGAATTTGTTTGGATGGCAGTAGGCTATTGTCCACTTCGTTCAAGCACGTATCAAATCCCATCTACTGTAGATATAGGATGATGCCCCAGTTATGAGATGTCATGAGTGGGCTATAAGCCACTTACTCCATGGAATGCCCATGAAGATAGCTGAAGTCCTTAGCAAGTCCCTGCCCTGTGTGTTTCCCACTTCAGGATGGATTAAATGGGAAATCCCAAGTTTGAACAGGTTTAACCGTTTAACCACCGTGATAGATTTTGCATGATTTCTCCAGGTCCTTTCCAACTAGACAGTTCATGTTTCCTCCATAGACTAGCCATGTTTAATTACCATGTTATAACCCAGCCGGCTGGGAAACAACACAACACCAATGCAAGGTGAGTCTCCTTGAGTCAATTTCCAACACTAGTAGCCAACTTGGCTGGATATTAGGGGGATGTAAACCCATAGTTACCCATAGATACCCATAGCTATCCATAGTTATCCATTAGTTATCCATAGTTATCCATAGTTATCCATAGTTATTCATAGTTACCCATATTTACCAGGTACCATAGTTACCCATAGATATAAAGTATATATATATAATATTATATATTATATATGTATATATTAGTATATATATATATTAATATATAATATATAAAATATCATGGGTTTATACACCAACATCAGTGGGCCCAGCCAGGTCCTCCTGGGGCCCTCCTTGGCTTCTGCCTGGCTTTCCTCAAAGCCACCGCCCTCGGCTGCTGCGCTGGCACCGTGGCGCGCTGCGTTCTGCTGGCTGCGGCTTCGCCGGGGCCTGGCCTGGCCGGGGCCAATGGCACCAGCATTGCCGCAGCGGTGGCGCTGGGGATGCTGGCCATGCAGCTGGGATATGAACCATCAATATCCAGAAAACTGGTGGTGTTTGGAAGGGAAAATTGGTGTTGTAGTGTGTTTTTTTTTGGAATATGTGTTGAAGGGTTTTAGTTACCACCAAACATTGGAGTGTGTTGCCAGGAAACATTTTGGAGTTTGACTATTTGTCCCTCCAGGCTTTTCATTGTCCAAAAGGTGGTGTGCATCCCCGAATGCGACCCAATCCTCCAAATCCTCCAGGCATTGCCCAGCCATCATCCTCAGAGCATAGCATATGAGTGCAATTTCCAAGTTTCATTGGAAATGATCCAAAAACCCCTGAAGTATCACACATCACATCACATTTTTAGCAGGTCCCAGAACCCGAGGTGCTCAGGTCTCAGGTATTCCCTGCAGTTTGAGGCCCTTTTTCTTGGCCCAAGACTGGCTTGGCCGCCTTTCAAGCAGAAAGAGCAGCTACTGGGTGCGGCGGGCCGCAGGAGACCTGGTCCCAGCGAGGCTTCTGAACTTCGAAGGGCACCGTGCGGTGCTGCGACCCTTTGAATCCGATGAAGCCATTGCGGTGACCCGGCGGAAGACGAGTTGGTTCTGTTTTGATGGGTGGGGCCAGGGTTGGAGGATGATCGTTTGCTTCAGTCATTTGTTATGATTGTTATGTTCCCATATATATATGTTTTATTGTTTTCATTTGTTTTCCATATTTCCCAAGGATTGTTGTCCCTTCTAATTCTAACATCTTCTAACCTGTTTTTTTTTTGGAAATCATGGCTTGGCTCATTCGGATGACCCCTGACTATCGGTGGTGGGTTTAGGTGCCGGCCGCCGAGCTGAAGGGAGCACGTCGATCGGAGCTCCGCCCAGTGCGTATTCAAATTCCAGTGGAGTCTGGACACTTGGCGACGGTCAAAACCTGGCAGAGGAAGATAGCTTGATTTGTTGATGCGGTTTCTTACTAGTTATTAGTATATTCTATAGACAGAGTGTATATACATGTAATTATGGTGATTATTGACATTGGCTGAATATGGTTTTCAAACATGGGGGTGCTCCCAAATCATCCAAGTCATTAGACCATGACCTAGTCTCGAAACCCATTGTTTTCGGGAATTCCCAATGACTTAAGAAACCTCAATATGTTTATCAAACATACTCTAGTATACTCGGCTCCATGCGCCAAGACCTCATCAAAACGTGTTTGCTGCTTTGCCTCCGCGAGAACTGCACCTTGATCACTTCCCCCCATTCATATTAAACAAAAACACCTCCCAGAAACCACAGTGGATGTAGCGGATAATAACTCTTATTTGGGACCATAGAATGAGGCTGCTTAATCTTAGGGGGATAGGATCATCTACTTTTCTGTCATGGTAAAGAATTGTTGAGGGTAGAAAGGGTAGGTAAAAGGACAGTTCTTGACTATGAATAGCTGGATCGATAGATGAAGCCACTTGACCCCAAGGAAGAGCTGACGAGATCGAAGGAAGCTTGCGCGCCGAGACTTTAATCGGTGACACTAGTGACCCTGGTGGGTTCCCAATGTTGGTTTCGAAGGCAATCCCTTTATATACCCCTTTATATATGAGCGTGCAAATATTTTTGTAATTATATATTATATACATATAGTTGTACATATATTGTAATATCTATATCTATATGTGTATGTAAATGTATGTGATTAAGAATGCCTTTAGCATCCCCAATCCCATCCTATTCTGTCGCTTGATTCATAGGTATGCCTATGAAATGGGCCATAATACAATCCACAATAGTCAGGTACTGTAGGTTTGGAACACCCTATATATATATATATATTTATTCATCAGCAGGAAGAGGAGACTGTTCCGGCCGCCTCAAAATTAGTGAATTCTTTTATCCTCATTGTATTTCAATTGCCTTTTCAGATTTTGTAGGATTCAGAGAAGTAGGGTCTAGAACAAGCTAACCACACATGCCCAAGAACCTGTTTGTTTATACAGCAAGCTTATTGTGATTGCAGCCGAAAAACATGTGCATTTTTTTCAGATCATCTTTCCCATTGGTGAATCCACCATTTAGGAATCAACTCTGAATATCCTTGGAAGGAAAGCCATTCTATTCAGAGAAACAACTCACTTCTTTGTAAAACATATTGCGCATCTCCAGAGAATCAAAACTGCATTTAATTCAGAAAGATATGTTTGAAAGGATAACTCACCACTTTAAACTAGATTCTGGATAGAACGATTGCCGATCTACCAGGCATTGCAGCAAATAACAGATATCATCTCATCAAAAACCTCCAGTGGACCGCTGGTATGTTAAAAAAGGGCCCCTGTTGGACCATGATTTTATTTGGCTGTTGTTATTCATCTGATTGATTTTTGAAGGACGGTTGTCACAACTATACACTTTTAGCCATTGTCAAACAGTGTGGTATACTTGCATTAGATGAATGCAAACTCTCCAACATCAGAATTTGAGGTTGGTTCCCGGTCCTTGTTGGGAGGTGCGCTTTCAAATCTGTATATACCTTTACTTCCATTTGCAGAATACCATGAGGTTTGTCTAAGAGCAAAACAGCCAGAGTTTGATTGGATTTGGATTGGGAGTTCCACTTGATTTTTGTGGGTGGCCATCCCAGGGCCATAGGGTTTCCTGGGATTGTTGCCATGGTCGTGCCCATGAAGAACCCATTGCCACCCCAGCTGAATCCAACTCATCCATCGGAAATGCTGCACCCAGGTTTCTCTTTGAAGCAGCAGGCGGGGCTGCTCCAACAAACGCCTCTGCAGCCGCAGGTGTGCGCTCTTTGGTTGCATTGACAAGATGCAGACTTGGGGGTGCAGTTGGGGTGATTTTTATGGGAATTATCATGGTGATGTGATAGCCTATGAGCAGCCTATGATGGCCTCAACAAGTTGGGATATAATCCTTGTCACTATGGTTGTATATCCATTTGCAACTGGAACTGCACACCCAAGCACATATCGACCGATCAATGGTTGGATGAAAGAATTAGCATCAAACGAAGAATGACTATCGAACATTGCTCGCCAGCAGATTCCTGCCATGCAGCACAGGTTGTGAAGAGTGGACACGATCACCAAACCATAGCAAATATTTGAGGGTGGAATCCATACCAATTGTTTAGAGGTAGGAAGCCTGGCAGTTGTACGAAGCAAGTGCAGGCTCAAGAGAATGCGGTATTGCTCATTTCTGCAAATACACAAAGCACGGTATTTGACAAGGTACATATGTAACTGTTGTCACCATCACCATCACCCCCTGTGCTTGCACCGACAATACTTTGAACACACCATGGAGGAGACAGTTTTCAGGGGTCCTCATAGGTCTTTTTCTTTAAGCGGTTTTTGTTTCAAACATCAACCTTGTCGGTCGTCAAGCCCTTCAAAGGTACAGTACATAATGAAATCCATAAGAAAAACATGTTTGTTTTGAAACCTCGCAGGTATGATCAAGATTTATCAATAGTCAGGTTCCTGAGTATTGAGGAACAGCATGTACTTGTGAAGAATTGTGAAGCTATCCCGTTCGATCTCAGTCTGGTTCACCAAGGTCTCTAAAGACAGGACTGAGTGATGGGGAGTTTCCAGGTTTCCGAGTGGTAGAGGCTTTTTTTTCCGCATATGGGTCGTAGGTATCGTTTAGTGAGAGTCATAGGACATGTTAATGTCATTCAGTATCTATACATATGATATCATATGATGATTACAACTATTGCAACTATGCAATGTCTATATCACAGGTAGCTGGATAAATAAACTAGATTAGCTTTGATTAGATTACAGTAGATAGATTGATAGGTATGGAGCCATCATAGACATGGATCGATGGATGAATGGATAGGTAGATGGAGAACTAAATACATAAGCGGGTAGATATGATAGATAGGATGAGATACGAATAGGTGGGACTAGATACTGTAGCATTAGATACTCCTATTTTTTCTAGTAGGAACGTATCCAACAAAGTGTTTTGGATCGCAAGCATTCTCAATCATTCCATTCTTATTCCGTTGGACAACTGCAATTCTTGGGGGCGCCCATGGGACTGCAGGAGTTCGATCCAAGTGACGGGTTTCCTTGAAAGATCGGCTCATCCGGACCAGGCACAGAGACCAATCTCGGATTGCCATCAGACGGGGTGCTTGAGATGCCGGTTTCATGTGAAAGTCAATCCTGTGCTCATCCATTTGCTATTGATGGTTTTATATGGTTTTACAATGTTTCATATCTCATTATATATGGAAAATTATATTCTATCATCAATCCCGATGAATTTGCCGAAAATATGCTGTAACCAGTGTATCCCCAGTTGCTCCCGTTTATCCATGTTTATCCCAATTTCTGACCTTTGTTTCCCATTTGATAGCTGTTGAACAAATCCTTGCCTTTCCCCCTTGGCTCTTGGCTCGAGGCGCGCGACATCCGTAGCTCTCTCTTATTGGCGGCCACTCAGCTAATAGGGGCAGTGGCAACAGGGTCTTTTGTAGATTGTCCCTTAAACCAATCCATTGACAATAAATTAAGGTATGCGGGTTGTATCTATAGGATTCTATGAGCCAACTTCTAGCTAGGGAGGGGGTGCCACCTTGTACCAATTTGCGCATTTGACCTGACAGCGGGAAATGCCAATCTTCAACAGGCGCAATCAATAGCAACTGGAGAATGTTAATTTGTCCATCACTAGGTTTGTCTACCAGACAATTCCAAAATGTGTTTTCTTTTCCTGGGCCTAGACTCCTGGACCGCCTGGACCGTACAGTGTGAGGAAATGAATTACTGGGACCGCAACCTTACAAGACCTTATGGGATCCAACTAATATCAATTGGGGGTTTCTTCAAAACTCTTCAAATGGGGATCCCCGAGCCACCATATGCTAATGACTTGGATGACGCCATGATGGGCCCTCCCTGAGGCTGCGAATGCTGCTTGCTCAAAGTGACCTGAGATTCATCATGGCCACGGCAGTCATCTTGGGAACGGAAGCTGGTGATGTCCATGTTTCATCATGTTTCTCTAACTGTGGTTTCTCTTGTTGTGTAGTGTCAACCCTGGAATACGAAACCCCTGGAGTGTTTAATTGTGGCTACCAATTAAGTATCATCTAGATTCATCTGGTCACTATTTGCGGGTACCCCCATAATTTTGCTAAACCATGATCTATTAATCCGGGGTTGACATGGTCTTCTCCTTTGTTTGATGTTGATGTGATGGTGGAGATGTCCGTGCTTCTCCCATGATGCATCGATATGACGGAGCCACTCCGGGAACGCCAAAAAAGCTGGCGGGCTGATGTGCTACCTGGAAGTCTGACGCCATGGGAGTATGGAATGGATATCGGAATTTTCACCTGCAGATTTTAAGATGTTTTAAAATCGTGTGAAACTGATCCAGAAGGTCGGTTTCAAGTAATGTTAGTACTCCGCAATAGTAATGGCAATGGCAAACCATTGCAAGCATCGCCATAAGTGGTTGGTATAAACCATGAAAATGTGGGTGGTTGATGGTGGTTGATCATTGCTTCACCAACATTGACCCGTGTTCAATCAAAGGGATGCTGATCCCACTTTACTTTCACAGAGCGCAGAAGGTTATGATGACCTGCACCGCGGAAATGCATCCCTCCATGTTTGCCGCGGAATGGACATTTGACTCATTTGACAGATCAGAAATCAGATAAATCAGAAGGAAAATGGTCATTCTCCGCCATGCTCCACTTGTTCAAGGGTGCACATGATGGTTGCAGATTGGCGGACACACCAGTCTTGGCAGTTCCGGCGAGCTTGCAAGTGGATGTTTTGTGGACTTCAAATTGTAGGAGGGCAGAGTGGTGAACTAACATAACTATGGAAAATCACCATTTTTAATGGGAAAATCCACTATAAATGGCCATTTTCAATAGCTATGTTAGTTTACCAGAGGGCATATGCATTTCAATTCACATAATCATATTTTGCCATTCAGCCAGTGGCCAACGGAGTGTATCGCAGTTGAGAATCGATCGCAGTTGCGCCAAGGAGGTCCAAAAGAAACTTCATGAACTGGATTGGCTTAATGGATAGGTTTTGAACAATTGCAGATTTTACATTACCTTACCATCTAATGTAGTTTTTTTTCTCAACTGTTCCGTTCACCAAATCGATCGCACCATGATTCTGCCGATGGAGCCATGTCCGGAGCCGAGGCAGTGAACACCTCAGAAGAGCATCACCATTTTTTGGGTTTTCAAGGCTTTTCCATGAGAAAACACGGCTCAAAAAGTGGAGAAACTCCAATCAAATCTCCACTGAACAGCTACCCTCTGGTAAACTAGCAGTTTGCTATTGAAAATGGCCATAGAAATAGTGGATTTTCCCATTAAACATGGGTGATTTTCCATAGTTATGTAAACGTTTACCAGAGGGTACACATAGGTTGAATCAAACAGCAACCACACAGGTCCGCACCTTGGGACCTGAGCGCTAAGGTGCCATCCGCAGGCTGCGCAGAGCCGGGTTTCACCTCGGAGACGCAATGCATGGATTTCGATGACCTGGAGCGTAAGGCCCGCCCCATTGGATGGGGAGATGGTAGGTGTTTCCATGTTTTTCCCATCTTCTTTGGGGATGAAATTGGATGAACATAGGAAAAACCTTGGGAAAAAACCTAGCATGTCTGTTTTCATAGATGGTCGGTTTTTTTGAAACTGCTTCAAGTTTGGATACTTGAGTACTTTTTTTTTGGCCGTTGGCTCTAGATACTTGTGGATCTCAGGAGGCGGAGGTCGGCGATCTATGCGAGGCGCAGCTAATCCACGAGCTGCTGAGCCCCACCTGACAAAGAAGCCATGGGAAGCCATCTAATGTGGGTTTCACATGGTTTTACCATCAAAAACTGGGAGTTTACCATCAGGGATAGTTATTGGGATTTCACCATCATTTCGGTGATGTGTCATTTTCCGAATGGGAAATCCAGCATTTAAAAGGCTATTAAGGCCAGTTGACGGAAACCATCTCAGAAACTGGTAATCACATCCTCCTATGAGGTTCCTTGAATTTATATTGGAATGTATAGCCAATACGGTATTGAAGAAGTACACCCCATATATTTGGACCTGGATGGATCCAATACTGAACTCAGGTTTTAGTTGGGGGTATGTATAGAGGGATTATAATAAATCAACAACTTGATGTGTGTTTGTCCAAAATGGGTGATTGGGCCCCCAATTCAAGGCAATCAAAACATTCCGAACATGATGACCATAAGATGGAATGGATATACCGTATTATCAGGAGGAACACGTGTGACCTAATTGCATATGCGTCATCTTGGGTTTCTCAGAGTTGATGGTTCATTCAAAATTAGATCGAGGGAGGTATTATTCGTGTTGTTGTTGTTGTTGTTGTTGTTGTTGTTGTTGTTGTTGTTCTTCTTCTTCTTCTTCTTCTTGTTGTTGTTGTTGTTGTTGTTGTGGTTGTGGTTGTTGTTGTTAGTTGTGGTTGTGGTTGTGGTTGTGGTTGTTGTTGTTGTTGTTGTTGTTGTTGTTGTTGTTGTTGTTGTTGCTTGAAAGCAGGTCTTGTTTTTTCTCATTTCAGCTTGTTAAGTTTGTGTTGCTTGTTTTGGTTCTTAATGTTTATAATTAGTTGGGTTCTTATTGTGACTCATGTGTTTTTTTCCTCTTGGTTTTGATTTGTTTGTCCTCCTGCCTGCCTACTTGTTTGTGTGCCTGTGATTTTGCACATTTATAAAACCTCAAGCATTTGGATATCTACTTGTTGTTAGTTGCAACCTTCGTCACCGTTACTCAAATTGCGGGTTTTTACCCTTTGGATCCCTTTGGTCACCTAACATAGCTATGGAAAATCACCGTTTTATAAGGCAGATCATCATCACCATTCATCACTATTTTTTGATAGGCTATGTTAAATCATCAGAAGATGTCTTAAGCACGTTGTTTTCCTTCCATCCGCTAATCCAATGGGAGGATCATCCAATGATTTCCACAGCGCCAGGGGACAATTGGGCCCTACCCGACAGCGGAACCACCCTGGGTGGAGATGGAGCCTGCTGCGTGCGTTTCACGGCGTTTTTGGATGTCTTTTTTTTGGGGGGAAATCCCCAAACATCCCCAAACCAAATGGAGGTTGTAATGGGACAAAAAACATCCAAAAACTATAGGTGGATGTCCCATTGCCATGTGTGACAACCAGGGGTAGTGGTTTCAACATGTATCAAACAGGTTTCAATCAGTTTGAATAGTTTACGATGTTCAACCCTATTTGGGAGAACGATCCCAAGTGGCTAATATCGGCCAGCGGTTGGCCCATGGCAAATCATGGTGCATCCGAAATAACTATAAGACTGGGTCTTGTACTGATATGTGAAAAAATATTGATATTTATTAAGTTGATCGTGTTTGTGCAAAAGTCGGACATTGAGCTTGAAAAATCCAGCAACATCCAGCAGGTCCATGGATTTGTTCCAAGCAGCCAGGAGCCCAAAGTCAATGGCTCCAGCCAGTCCAAGGCAGTGATTGAAGGAGTGTATCACATGGGTTTGTCCGAACATAGCAGTGGTGTATGATCATTAGCAACCTGCAAAAAGATAGAAAAACTGGGAACCTGGAAAGTATGGGGGAAACAGGACCTATACCACATTCGGGAAGCCTTATTCGACATCTTTTTGGGGGTTGGTATGATTGGTATCCCATGATGTTCCCCAAGAAAAATGGGATTTTGAGGTCATGTCCCCCAGTTGGGTAAAGCCACCCTTGATAGACGTCCATTTTCCAGTGTGTTCGATTCATGCTGGGGTCAATCCCTATTGAACAACAGTAACAAACCGGTACATGATGGCAGATAGTACCCCCTCCTTTAGGGGAAGGTCTGACTAGGGGGGCGTTGGCCCCTTTTGGCTTGAAGATGTTGAACATCGTTCAGGTTTCCAAGCGCCAGACGAAAGGTCCGGGCAGGCGGGTGCCAATTAGAAAGGAAGAGGGTGAAGATGACTTGACAGTTCAGTTTTTCAATAGACCATGTTTATCACGGGAAATTACAGCGAGCTCATTGCCTGACTAAATGATGGGTACTGTAGTGAGCGAATCATCCCCAAAATGGCTTCAAAGATCCTTAAAGATCTTAAAGAAGCTCGCTTGGGAACTAATCATTCTGAATTATCACAATTATTTGGCTGAATTGTTCATGGCTGGTTTTGGTTTGCTGCAATTATGCGTGCCTGTTTGACATTGCTAAACACTCGTTCTAGCTACCGTACAGGGTGCCACTAGCCCGGGCCTTTGGACATGCAACCAGGCCAACTTTAGAATTCGGCAATGAGAAACCAGTGAAAGCACCGAGACTGAACCTCAGATGTTTGGATTGCTCGGTGGTGTGCCTGTCGTGTTGTTTTTTGGAGGGGTGGGGTGAGGGGAAGGTAACAAGTCAAACTCAAGACTACTCAAAGTACCTCAAAGTGACATGAATTATATTTAATTATTTATATATATATATGTATATATCTATATATAAACTTTTATAAATCTCAATTTTGTCGTCAGTCTTCTGAGCCAAAGGACCAGGCTTAGGTCTAGACCAAACCCTTCTATTACCATTCTGGTCAAATCTGAGGTCCAGGTAACAGTGGTCTTTCGGCAGTTTCTGATATGTTCAGATTCATATTCATATAACGTGGTAAACCCCATAATACACCTACACCTTGGGGATGGTCTATACATATTTAATTTAACCCAATCATCTTAGAAGATCTTTGAAGATGCCAACATCTGTTCAGTCAGATTGTTCTCATCCCAAATGTCAATTCGGAAATCCAATCAAGATGTACCTGGTAATTGATAAAAACAGTACCTTTTTTGGGGGATGGGATTTCATCCCATCCAATCCCACCCCCCAGTGGCCCATCGAGGCATTCCCTTGAGTGTCCGTTTACGGCGACGCTGGTGGATCACCTCGGAGGATTGCCACGGCAGCGTTGACTGGAAACATGAAATCATTGGAAGGAGAATAGATGGATTTCATGGGATTTCCATGGGATTTCATGGGATTGATTGGGATTTTTTGGCATTTTTGTTGGCATTTTTTGGGATTTATTGGGAAAAGCATCGAACTGTCGCTATAAATGGGGGATTTCAAGGTGCTATGTTGGATTACCGGAGGGTAGATGTGAAGATATGGATAGCCCAAAGAGAATCCAAATCATTATAACTCAAGTAATCTTCAGTATCCACTTGTTCATTTGGGTAGGCCTTTTTCTTCTGGGAACAGTGGGTGGTGAAGATTATATTGGAAGGCCCCTACTCAAATTGTGATTATCCATTGTCCTGAATTATCTTGGTGCTCACTGTCTCTGAGCCAGGTGATCATAGGATATTGATATTGATATACAATTTAGGACATCAGTGGAGCAACCACACCAAGACCGCACCATACGTGATTCTGAGGATGTGTGGAATCACTGAATCACTGTTTTGTGGATTGCAATGCGTATGGTTTTCATATCGTTCATCCAATGAATGGTACGCTGGTCCCAAGTAACTTTCGTATTTGATGGGTTGAAACCACCAACCACATCCAACCACTATGTTTGCGGATCACATTCCCATTTTTGCTGATGATGCGTCAAAGTGTGGGTCCAATATCTATTTTCTCAGGCTGACCCGTGTCAGCCTGGAGCCAGACAGCAGGCTTTCGTTGACATGCTGGGTCACATGCGGAACAGCTTCAT
Source organism: Symbiodinium sp. clade C Y103 (assembly GCA_003297045.1). Classification (NCBI taxonomy): domain Eukaryota; class Dinophyceae; order Suessiales; family Symbiodiniaceae; genus Cladocopium; species Cladocopium sp. clade C. The sequence continues at coordinate 32,204 of BGPT01001185.1, read as the reverse complement.
CGGCGGCAAGGAGTTTATGGAGGCACCTTTGTGGCATGGTTGGCCGTCCCCAAGTTGACCGCCAATGGGTTGCATAAAGCATATAAAATCATATAAAATCATTTAAAATCATTTAAAATCATATAAACCATCTCAAAACTGGCAGCTTTCTGCTTGAATTTGTTGCACTACCGCATGATTTTGCCCCATCCGTCATTGGAGAATATGGAGGTTAGGGGATCAACCAGGGGCTCTGCTAGGCCATGTGGAATCTCATGTTGGACCCGCCCAAGGGTCAGGACGCGGGGAGGGGATGGAACCGGTTGTCATTTGTTGTTTTTGAGATGACGAAGATGTGAATGCAACATTGTTTGCTTCGACAAAGACAGCTGGATGGACTGACCATGACTGACTGATGCAGATGAGATTGACACTCTCCCGAGTTGGTGCAACATGTATATAAATCCTTGTAAGTCATTGCAAGTCTGAGACCGGTCCCGAGCCCAAAGAAAAATCGTCCAAAGGTGTCCGAAGCCCATGATGTAGTTTTTTCTGTTCAATGCCATTCATCAATCAATCCCATTTATACCCATGAGTACAGGTGTCATTGGATTGGTTTAAGGGAAAATTTTAACCGGAAACCTCTATATTTGATGGTAAAAACCATGGTTTCCGGTAAAATTTCCCATTAACCAATCTATTGAAGGTGAGGGTTTTACCAGGGGATTCTAACATGGCCAGTTCATCATCAATGGATCTCACTGAGAAACCCTTCACCGGTGGCGACTCCTTGACCTTCGACCATTTTGCCGCTGCGCTGCTCTACGACACGCAGGCCGGGGACAAAAAAAGACATGGAAACATGGCCTGGTGGAAGCTGAGTGGATTTGAGATGTCAAATCTGAAGATTTAACAGATTTAAACTGCAAATATGATCAAATCTATCATCATATGTCTTTCTATATCTGTCTATATTTTTCTAGGTGTAATATATATATATATATATATACACATATATTATACAAAATATGGTTTGGTGTCGTGCTAGTAGTTTGCAAAGTTGAATTTTTGCACCCCGATGATCACTTCCAGAAGTTGGCACGTGTATAATATCACTTGAAATCCTCTGATGTACCCAACAAATCCCGCGATATTGTTCCAAACGACACTCAGAATCCCAGCTGAAAAGCACCAAGCAGCAGGATGCTTTGCAGCCACTTGGAGTCGCATTTTCTGCGAGCCGGTGAGTCAGTGGTCAAGCCACCAATGGGTATGGAGGATTTTTGAATAAAACCTATTGATAGAAATTAAAACTCACACACTACGCACCCCTGCCAAGTCCTGATATTTGATTCAAACTGCCATCCTCTCTGAAGTCTCAGTGTGTCATACCATGTTCAGCTTTTTCCCACCTCTCCAGCCAGTGGGGTCAATGCTGAACCCTCAGCCACCTGAGGCCCAAACCAGGTCTCCCCGTCAAGGCTTTAAGCAACCGGGCTGACAGCGTGGTTGCTTCATGCTGCTTCCCAAAATGGATTGCAACAACTAGCTGTGAATAAGGAACCTACAGCTTATTCAAAGTCATGATTTAGGCGAGAGTGAGTGGAGTCTTGTAGTAAAGTTGGTAAAGGTCAGATGACCATTGAAAACACACCAAGCTTGAAGCATGGCACCGGTGTCCTTTCAAGGTAAACTACCAATCCACCTCGGGCATTTTGAGTTTGAACAAGTTTCAAGTAAGCCATGTTTTACTTGAACCATGTTTTGAAAATGGAAGATTTCATTTCTTTCGAAATTCACAGAGTGTCAGTGGCTGGATTTTTTCAATGTTTTTCAGCCGCAACCCGTCCAGAGGAGGTGGAGAATTTGACGAAGCTTCTGCAACGTTTGGAGGCATCGGGTTGGAGGTATCGGAGGTCCAGCACGTTTTACCCTGCGGTATAGATGGCATAGCTACGGAAAATGGCCCGTTGATCACCGATTTTTTATTCATCTATTACGAATAGGCATGGAAAATCACCATGTTTGTTCATCATAAATCATCATCAAATCATCATAAAACCATCATAAATCTGAGATAAATCATCTCTAAATGGGCCATTTTCCATAGCACACGTCAAATGAGCAGAACAATTTTTCCATCCCGCGCCAGGGCTTCGTCAACAGCGAGACCAACACCTTGCAGCAGCAGTGGGTCCCTGGGTTGCCTATGGGGAAAACCCAGCTGATCCCCCAAATATATATGGAAGGAATTCTTTATCAATATGTTTTTTTTTTTTAATTTTAGGAGATCGATTAACAATAATTACATACATGGGATAATTATGGAGAATTATATTTGGATTTCTAGGGAGTTCTCTCAGACGTTCTCTCTCTCTCTCTCGATAATAAATCTATATAATTCCCGGTGTTGCTCTATCATTCTATCATTATGTGTCATTAAAACATGTATTTAGGATTCCTTTCAATGATTTTGAATGTTTCGAATCAATCTGTCAAGCATGCAAAGATGTTTCCATATTTGTGTTTGATTCCTCCTTGGAGAAGATGATCCCAATCGAAAACGAAATAGACACATGCCACCCAACATGCCCAACTGCATTTAGTATCATTTAGTGACGCAGGGTACCCGATTCTTTTCAATGTCATGTATATAGTGTATATATATATAATAGTTATATATATATATATAATGAATGTATGTCTGCCGTGACAGCTCTTCAGGAATTGTTGCTCCAATCTGCTGGGTGACCTGTGGCTCAAACCGTGCCACATGAGGGCTGCTGTTCTCAGTTTCAGGGAGTCGCCAGTTCAAGCTTCGCCCGATACGTTGAATAAAATGAGGCCAACACTGCAAACAGCCCAGGCCTTGACGGCAAGTCTCCACAGATTCGGGACAGTTTCCAGGATCATGATCCCTAGATTCGCACCGTTTTCCCAAGAAATCTCGGTGGCCATGTGGTCACACTATGGTGGCTACCCTGGCTATGCAGCTGCGCAACACCAGGCCCTTCTTTGGGATTACTGGACTTTTTTCGAGGCATACTGCCGTAATTTGAGATCCCAATAGCTCATGCTATGAGCCGTGGTTCTGCGGTTTGGACCGTCAGGTACGTAGTATGAAAGAAATGGCGGTCAGTTCAGTTTTTGAGGTGTCAATCATTCTCAATCCATTTAAATTTTGAGATGTGCTTGTGCTTTACCCAAGTTCGACACCTATCCAACATCACTTTGGAGATGCTTCAGGCGCACTCGCCGCATGCTCACTGGCCGCAGTGGCCGGCTAGTGACAACGGGCACCTTATTCAGCGGTTGGGGGATCTGGGCGCAGAACTTCTCTACTGCTTTGGGATTAATTTGCTGCAAGGTCATAGGGTGGTTCAGCTGAACCTTGGTGACTGGTAGGTCCTGGTAGGTAAGTGGGTTTCTTTATGGCCTGTAAGAGTAATTACCCCCAAATGGCCGAAAAGGTTCATAGCAGGGGCGATGCCGCTACAAGGAAGATGTGTGGCCGAAAGGTGACCCGGCTGGTGAAGTATTTTGGTTTAAAAAGATGCATGGAGGACTATAGCAACCCTCAGACAGAAAAGTCATTTTCCACTATACTTTAGTAGGTTTTTATGTTTTTTCTTGGGGGGGTTACTAGTGCATATATCCAATATCCTGCTGTCATTTGAAGATGCAGGGCCAAATTATCACGCCGGCCATGATGGCCATGAATATTATGGGAATATGTGGGGTATGGGGGTGTGATGGGATATTATATATATATATATACACATAATTATCCACCAAATGATGTTTGGGTGTTTTTGAACGTGGGGGTATACCTCCTAAATGGCGTTTGCGGAAGGTAATATGACGATAGACCAGCGGATGGTTCAGGGTTCCGTGGGCCCAGAAGCATGTGTTTGTCATCTTCCAGCCCACTCAGCCCCAAGCCCGGCCACCGTTACATAATCCAAGGAACATGTTCCTATAATAATGTGTGGTAAGCCCAATGCCATAAACCATCGCCAACATCATCACCATTTTTATGGGTGCTATTCTTACCATCCCCACATGGTAGATTGATGGCATTGGTTTCCCACAGTACAATTGTTGTAGTGATTCTCCCACTATACATCTCAAGTGTTTATTCACTTCACATCCTATTTAAGAATCCTTACATAATCCATGGGGAACGTCTTCTTATGGTATATTTGATGCTCCTTCCTTTTTTTTGGCATCCAAGAGCTTCAAATTTCTGAGGTATGCCATGCAGCCCCCAGGCACGTGGCAAGGACACCAGTACAGTAATTATGCTTCGCCGCAGCCTTAGATTTGCAGCCACTGTGCTTCGCTGCAGTGTGCAGGATCCCTCAGTTTGGCTGGTTGTGTTGGGATGGTAGTGGGAAGCTCTGTCTTGAAGTCTTGAAGCCAGCTCAATTCTTTTTTCGGCGGCACAACATGTACAGTATTACCCAGTGGAGTCAAGCTAATGTGGATTGTGACATGGAGTGATGAGGGTATGGGCACGTCTGTTTTAAACCACTTTCAAGACGGCATCAAATTTCGCAGGCACAATGAGCAGAAGGGAAGCTGCTTTGACACCTGGCCGTGGGAAAGAAAAGCCAGAGATTCCAGGGCCGAATTGGCCCGCCACATGTAAGTCATTTGCATTAATTTCATTTACTATAGATGTTGGAGGTATTTGGAGGTACTGGGCTATTAAGCCACTTTCAGGGGATGGACAGCCAACGGTAAAGGTGACAAACAAAAGCTTCGATAGGTGATATACGATCATCCCAATATGAGGCCTTTCCACTTTGAGGATGAGTCAGCCAAGCATGACAAGAAATGGATAGCCATGCTCGGGATTTGTTTCCTTTTGATGCTGAGCCAAGCAAAACAATGCTTTGAATTTGACCAGGATCCCTGAAGATCCCAAGCCGGCCACGTGTTAAGGACTTTGGTTTCTGCAGCGAAGAGCAACAAAACATGGCGTGCCTTGGCTGCCTTGGTGCAAGGTTTTCTTTTGGTACCGCAGCGGAATGGTGTTCCACACGAATGACCAACATTTGGGATTTTCCCATCTCTAATTTGCCCCTTCTAAACAGCATGCAATATGGGGACTTATGGAGGGGGTCCTAAAATGGGGGTACCCCCAATTCATCCATCTTAAATCATGTTCATACAATTTTCCATTATAAATCATCAATTTTGGGGTACCCCATGACTATGGAAACCACCATATGACCAGATTGGAAAACCATGGATCCCTCACCCCAGCAACGGTCGACTCAGGTATGAGGCAATGCTCTCAAGGCTCAAGGAAGAGGCGCAGTCGAAGGTTGAGGGGCTGGTGAATAGTAGTTGAGTGCGTTCATTTTTTGGGCCACAAATGAGGAATATGTTATGCATATTGATTATTATATATTTAGATACAGTAGATCTATCCATCTATCTGTCTATCAGTCTATTTGTCTATTTGTCATCTATCTACCTGTATATCTATCTGTCTATCAGTCTATTTGTCTATTTGTCATCTATCTACCTGTATATCTATCTATCTAGCTGTCTATCTATCTGTCTATCTGTCTATCTATCTAATATCTATGTATATACATATGCAAACTACCCAGCCAAAAACCAGGCAGGGAATCTCAGAATAGCCATGTTTTTCGACCACAGCAGCCAGGTTTTGTTCTCATGTCATGTATCCCATGGGGGCAGCAGCGCAGGGAACTTTCTCCCAGATCCGGTGTGACAACGGGCATTTGTTTCTTGGTCCCATCAGTGGAAAGGGTGGAAGAAACTGATAGAAGCCTTTCCAAGGAGGGATTACATTTTAATTAACTTGGCAAGAATGCACCCCAAAAAAGGCGCGTCACCGGCTTTGGCCCTTGTCGGACTTGCTGATTTGAAGCCAACAACCTTTCTTGGTTGAGGAATGCACAGGCTTTGCGAGGTGTGAAACACACAAGTATTTAGTATATGGGGGTCGTGGTAGCCCAATTCCAGTGGTGCCATGTGGGTATCAGATGGTGTCAGTTCATGCCATTTCATGCCCACTAAGCCACATCCGACAAAATGCCGCATTGCCGGAACATCCCTGGATCATTGTGGTCTAACGATATACTCAAATCATATGATCATATCTGTTAAATGACGTCAAAGACTTGTAGATGGTTTCAACCAAGCCAATGTCTATTTTCCATACCACTTTTAATTGACTACATTTTTTTTCAGACAGGTCGCATCACTACGTTGCCCATTTCTCCAACCAACATACAAAAGATATCCTGACGAACTGCACATGTTTTTTTTTAAATTTGATGTACCATAGGGAATGTTCAACCAGCAATAGCATCTGTAAACGGAGTATACGACCAATTCAAATTGGAAATGGGTGGCTTGTAGCAACCACAGAAAAGATTCAAAAGTGCCATTTTGGCTCGTCGATCTCTTTGGGCCCCCCCCAAAAAAACTCCTCCCACTGGAACTTCCACCGTGGCACACTGGGTCGTCTGTTTCAACGCCGGTCCAAGGCGCATCAACGTGCCCTTCGCTGGGAAGTTCGCAGAGCGCGCGCAGCTCATGCGCTTCTTGCGGAAGGAGGTGGCCATCAAATATGGCGGGCCAGGAAATTCCATGAATTTCCCCCACCAAATGGCGGTTCGTAGCTGGAAAAATCATCGAACTAACTGGGCGACTTTCGATTGCCATGTTGCCGGAGGGTACAGACTCCCCTGCTGTCAGAAGGAGCAGGAGAGTTCGTCACAGTAGCTCTTGATGGAGGCAGCAATGGCTACAAAAGTTTGTTTTGGTCATATGGTGTCATGTGTCTTGGTGTGTTGAAGTATTATTTCAGGTGCACTAGCACTTTTGGCAAGCAACATACGTTTTTTGCAAGAGAAGTCCCGGAATGTATTGGGGAGGTGGAGTCCTGTTCTTCCAAAGCTAGAGGATGTGGGACCACATGGGACGTAGGGTTCTTCCCCAGAAAAAAGGTCCTGGAAAAGCGATCCGACATCCATGAGATTCACATCTTTGCACCTCGGCAGCACGGCATCACCTTGCCACATTCCTGGGATGATGGTTGGGATGAGGGTAACTGGCCTAGAATGGGCCGAACTCCGAAGACGTGTGGGGGTGAGTGGTTTATTGTGCATTAATTTCTCCAGATTTGTTTCACCAATTGCTGCCATTATTTTCGGAGTTTGACCCTGGCTCAGACAGGAAAGGGGATGTGTTGAGGTCTTTTGCATTGACAACTTTGTCAAAATTTGTCAATGAAGCCAATGAAAGCTGTTGCATTCACAGTGGTGGAAATGTGAGGAAATGTCCGTCCCATCTGCTCCAAAACACACCGGTACTAGTTGGATCAATTTTTTGGCACCGAAAGAAAACATGAAATGCATGGTACATCATGGTAACACATTTATGGATTACTTCTTGGAGATATTTGTTCATATTTGTTCAAACCATAAAGATGATCAATCGTGGCCCAGCGGTTGCCCAGCCATGTCCCCTGTCCGCACACATCAGGTCACAGATGTGAATGATTTTTATGGCACCTTGGCTGAAGAGGACCATTTCGTGGCTGATTTTAAGGTGTATTTTTTCTGGATGATATCATATCTACCAAATATTGAGATTTTTGTGGAGTATATCTAGGTACGAAATACCCCAGAAGTTGCGGATATGAGCAGACCCCTGGCTTCACCAGATACTTTTGGCATAATAATATGTAGATACCCTCCGATCTCCGGTAATCAAACGTGGCAATGGGAAATCCCCGAACTAAATGGCCAGATAAATGGGAAACTCATCGAAGCAACTGGGAGATTTTCCAGCAAGCCACGTTTGATTACCACCAGAGGGTCTCGACCTAATATGTGTCATTATTCCACTATTATCCTATTGATATCCCATTAGTATTCCACTAAAACATTCCACATTCCATGATATTCCCAGTTTTGCCACCATGTTGGAGGGATTGTAGAAGTGTTCAAACTCCCAGAATTGGCGTTAGGAAAACTCTATAGGACAACAGTTGGCAACCCAGCCCATGGCAGAGGCAGCAACGACACCTCCAGCGACCCGCAGATTTTCCTGCACTTCGCGGTGGGGAAATGTGATGCATCAAGTGGGATAAAATGAGAAGTGATTTGGATAGAATGATAAGTTACTTAATTATCTTGTTTATTTACAGTCGTATAGTTTGACATGGTTCATTTTTGGTTATTCCTCTATATTTGGCAAAATAAGATTGTAAACATTGTTATACTTATCCTATGTAAATACATATATAGTGTGTGTTCAGTGTATATATGTATATATTTGGATTATATATTTGGGTATATTTGGGTCACTTGTAGCTGAAGCTATATGACGCTGCTACTTTTCGGGTCTCAAACGGATCCACCAAAGTGGCTGGCAATGTAAGCAGTGAAAAGAAGGAACATCACTGTCGATTGATTAGTTTGGGGGAACATTTGCAGGAAATCATTGGTTGTCCTATGAAATGTACAGGATTCCTGTAGATCTTCCCTTATAATTACACCAAATTAAGTAAAGAGGTATATAAATAGATAGAGAGAAATAGATTCTTAGATAGACCACTAGTAACTAGTAATTAGGTATAATATTCAGTCATATGTTATAGTTATAGTCCTATGAACTTTTGATATATGTTCCCGTTCAAAAAGCAATGAGTACGATATTAAGCATCAATTTGCTTTTTTTTTTTGTGAATAAAATACATGTTCATAGAAACGCAAATCATGATGACCATCCCTAACAACAGAAATCTCTATTTTCTGCAGGGGCCGGTAACAGTTTATAAGCGATAAACACCCCATGACTGGCGGAAAACCCTGGAAGACCTACATGGTCTTTGTTCAAAGGTTGAGGGTTTAGTTGTGTTTAATGTTGGTAAAACAATAATAAACCATCCCCAAGTTCACCATAAATAGGTGGTATAAACCATTCCCAAATGGGTGGTTTACTATTGTTATACCCACATTAGTTGTGTTTAGTCGTTCTTTTTCCGCACCGGGTCATCACAATGTCCCAAACCACCACCCTGAACTCTCGGACGCAGGTTCAAGATGGGCGTGTCCCACTGCCAGCTGCTGATGTGGTGATGGCCGGGGCCGGTGGAAGGGCATTGCTGGTGGCGGAGCGCCTCATGGATCTCCGGACTACTTGGTTTTTTCTTCAAAAAATATAACGCTCCCAAAGAAATTGACGATGGGAAGACGTTCGGAAGACACATGACACATGCCCATGCCTACTACTGTATGATACTTTATAGGTATTTGTAGTATCTTGATACTCATGCATTCGCGTAACAAGTTGACATACAAAGGCCCGTGCTTGTTTGCTCTTGCACCTGCCAAGATGATCCAAAAGTTGGTGTCTCCTAAAGTCCCCTCCAGGGGATGCATCCTGATTGCAGTTCCTCATTTCTCACCAGCTTCTGGGGCTACTACCAGGCTGCTGATGGCCAGGGAGTCACTGACCGGGACCATCGAAGTAAAGAGCAATACGAATGATGGATTTCATCGCCTCATAGTTGTCTCATGTTTGCTTTTGTTCTGCTCCCTCGGAAGGGTCCCGATAAAGATAACAATTACATAAAAGTAGGGTCCAACTGTAATCTACGTGTTTGTTTTACATGTTGATTTGCGCCTCCTTGTGTGTCATATCAACAAATATCCTCACATACCACGCAGGCGTATTACTACATGTGGCAAGAGATCCTACGCACGGCCCTCACTAGCGCCTGGGCTGGACATGGATCTGTAAAGAAAACTCTATGTAGCAATAGCGCACCATATACATACATGCACTCCAGCACATATGATATATAGATATATTACTGTATTATATAATGACATATATGTATGTATATATATATATATATAGACTAGAGTTTTACAAGTGTTACTTAATAATTAGTTATACCAATGTGACTTATGATGTAGATATGCAGCATATGAACCAAGACCTATGGCATAGACCAACACACATTGTAATGTGGGAATGATGCCCAAGGTTTGCCGCTGGCCTTTAATGGCCTTGCGAACGCCATAGTATCTAACCACATTTCAAGGTTTCTATGTGGTTTACTATTGATATCGGTAAGTATCTAACCACCAATTTATTGGAACACCATAGTTCGAGAGCGTCGATTTTTGGAGCAGGATTCCTCCACTCATCGTGAAGGTTGCCAGCATTTGCCAGCCGTACCAGGTAGCGGCTGGTACGTGATAGGCTGATAGGCTGGCCATGGATATTTGATATTTGCGGATTGCACAACCACAGTCGTCACTGTAGTTGGTGGCCGTCCCCATGACCCCCATATGAATATGCCCCAGACATTAATGCCGCCTTCTAAACTAGATTGATAGATGCTCCGGCATGTAGCGCTACCGTTGTTTCATGATCTTTTTGGTGGCATACCCTGGGGTAAACGAACATAGATGTGGAAAACCCATGGTTTCCCATTTGGAAAAAAGTCTAGAACTGGTTTACCCCAAGGGATCCCTATGGTAACTAGCCACGCCCCATGACTTCGTCGCTCCAACCGCGCATTTCGCCAAGGTGCGCCCGTGGCGATTTTCGCCAATCTCTGGCTGGAAGAGTCCATTGAGGTGCAAAGTGTGGCACGCCATCAAGGCCTGACATCGGGTGACCCAACTGAGGGATACCCTCTGGTAAACTAACAGTTTGCTATTGAAAATGGTGATTTATAGTGGATTTTCCCATGAAAAATTGTGATTTTCCATAGCTATGTTAGTTTACCAGAGGGTAGTCCTGATTTTACCAACAAAAATGATCCAAAACCCAGGGTTTACCATGAAAATATGTCCTGTGTTTTTGCCAGAGATTCTAGCAACTGGCCGATCCCACCATATTGGGGGAGACAACAACAACATTGGCTTCTTGCTGGTTTGAGATTCGCTGTAATTTGCTGGGAGAATGTTGTCACTCACCCCTAGGCTCGCGAGTGAATTAAGATGAACCTCAAAGTCCTACCATTGGCGACGTGTGAGTTCCAAAAAGATCCAAACCTGCGAAAGAATTGGAAAGACACTATATAGTTTGTGTGGTGAAACGATTCCATAGTATAATATAAATCGTACCCAATCTACCCAAGACTACCATTGTGCATATTGTGCGGGGCATTTCAAACCACGCATAGCCTCACCAGAGGTCCTTCTGTGTGATGCCATGGTGCTAGGCATGGTGGTGTCGCCTGCCCTAAAGAATCGACCCTACTATGGTCAAACGGTGACAGCACCGCTGATGCTTGGTGGTTCGCCGGAGCTTGACCGGAGCATATCATGTGATAAACCCATTAAAAATCATTGAATCTGAAATAAATATGGCATGATAGGATAACATAGGATAATTATAGGATGATCGTTGGGATAATTACCGGATTCTTGTTAAAGAGCCATCCCAGCAACCAACCATACAAAGGGGGGTCATTGTAAACATCCCATTACAAGGGGGTATACGTACTCACATGAACCCCAGTTGGGGATGGTTCATTATTGAGCTTACCTAATTACCTACCACAGCTATGCCATTGTCATGCCATTGCTGGTCCAGTTGAACCGATTATAGTTGTAGTGTTGGTAAAGCAACATTTACTGGCTTATTAAACTGATTGACCATATGGACATGAATAGTTAAATGAGTTAAATGCACTATTTAAGCGACATGACAACTCTAATCTCTGGTACATATTTGCCGTTTGCCCATTCCATGAGGCATACTACATAAGCCAGCGGAGTTCCAGTCGACCCGCAGAGCCCTGTGATACGGCCGAGGACTTCAAACTGCAGGGACAGGCAGCCTTTTCACTATCTCGTTCAGCTCTAAGACGTGTCAGGACGCCATGGGTCCATTGGTCTCCAGCGTTGGTCTCAACGGAATGCCAAGGTCATTGCACAGCAAGCTCCAGCTGAGTCGGTGAAGAGCATTGAGGCCGGGGGGATGCAGCAGAAAGTGGGGGATACCTCCAAATCACCCAGTTCTTTAGGGATTTTCCATTACAAAACATCCACTTTGGGGATCTTTGGGGTACCCCCATTTATGGGAACCTCCATATGGGTCATAAAGCATGGCTGGTAAAATCCCCGAGAATAGCCATGAATGTTTATAGCTGGGAATATCATCCAGAGCTTTCTCCAAGAAGGGTATCCGACTTGGATGATTGACTGTTTTCGGGGAATGGACTGCAACCACCGGACCAAGTCTGATATGAATCCTGCAGTTGGTAAATGGAATGTAAATGGATGGCAACGGGTGTATCCCTCAATGGATTGGTTAATGGGAAATTTTACAGGAAACCATGGTTTTTACCATCAACTATAGGGGGTTCCTGTAAATTTTCCCTTAAACCAATCCAATGAATCCCGGAAATATCTCAGCCTGAGGAGGGGTTCCAATAGGGGTACCAACCTGCCCACGGATTGAATGCTTGCGGAAACCGCAGGGCTCAACCACAGCCTGCTGCGCAACAGATGTTCAAGAGTCCCAGAGTCCAAGATGATGCCATGTGGAACCCTTCTTTTGTTCTATATTCAAATTAAAGTGTGTATGTACATATATATATATATAATATTTTATTCATAATCTATATTATTTAATATATTATATATATGAATGTATATTTGGGTTTGTCATGGTTTGTCCGAAAATTAGGTATATTCAAATCTGCCATTGAAATGAGAACATGATCATCAACCATGAATTTTGGGGCACCCAGGGGGCAGTCGGATCATAGAGCCCCTGGGCCAACAAAATTTGAAGCCCTATGGGACCACAGATTTTTGCATGTATATATATATATATATATCAGCCAATATTAAGAATCCAATTAGTGGGGTACCCAATTTTGGTCCATATCCGTGTTTTATATGTGTATATATGAGATTTATCTCACATATAGATATATGTATTTATTTATTTATTTCCCCATCAAAAATGGACCAAACCAATTCTGGGAAGTTAAAATATTACTTTGCCAATCCCGACACAATCTCTTATGTCTCTTCAAACTTGCTGTAGCAACTAGGCTGCCATCACCATGGTCCCTGCTTGGATGTGGATCGCAGTTGCTAAGTGGGTAAAAACACATACTATAGTATACTATAATTAGTCCAGTCATATGTGGGATATACACGTTTATAACTACATGGGTTGTTAAGCACTTGCTAAGTGGGATGTACCTCCAAGTGGAGCCTATGATTGGATGGTCCAATTTGCAGGTGCATGCGGAGGATTATGATGGGCCGTATCAGCCACTAGGCATGGGAAGAAGGATGGGAGAGTTGTCCAATGTCGATGGGTCAAAATGATCAATCCCTCAAAATGGTTTTCTTTAACCTAAAGATGACAAGCCTTTTGATGGCCCATCGGTACCCCAATATTGACGTATGCTTCTCTGTATGCTTCTCTGCTGAGAAGAGTTCGCGCGATTTTACCATTCAATGGATTGATTTTCCTCATTTGTCCTGTGATTCTGTAAAGGGAATGACGGCCTTGAACCCCCACCTATTCAGGGGGTTCTTGCAATTGTTTCCCTTAAACACCCTTAATTAAACCAATTCTGCCACAAGAGCCTCCCATTCCACAAACTAGTCAAGGATTACAAAACATACCAGAGATCTAGAGGATATCCGTGGGATATCCATGGCAGCCAAGGAATCAATGGACCATGTATCCACACCACTACGCGAGCCAACCTTGGACACCCAGTATCTGGGCAGCTGGTGAGGGCTGGTGGTGGGATTTAGTGGCATTTATTGGGATCTATATGATGTGATTGCCCTTCTGGTAATCAAACGTGGCTGGCTGGACAATTCTCTATAATAAATGGATGTTTTCATGGGAAAATCATCTATAAATTGTGGTTTTTCCATTGCCATGTTTGATTAACGGAGGGTAAACCTTCGATTGGTGTCCATGTGTTGGAAACAGTGAAAAAATCGGCCAAGCGAGGGTTTTTGATTGTTTATGGTGGTTGGCCAAGATGGCTTTACTGCGATTTAAGAAAAACACGTTTGCGGAAATGGACACCGTTTTTGATTTGCAAAAATGAATCAAGCCGAGTGTTACAATGTGAAGAAAAGCTTGATTGATGATGCACTGAACTCCTCTGATGTGCTTGTGTTGGCCACCTTTGGTGCTACGATGTGACACCTCCAGAACGACATTTTGCGGACGGCTACGTGTAGTCAAAGATACATATATCTATATAATGCCTTACCAAAAAGGACGGAGGATAGCAAAGAAGGCTTTTGGCAAGGTCATCAGTAACAAATTCAGCACCATGCTCAGACTATCCTGATATCCTTTGCAAAATTTACATCCAGTCTACGGATGTGTACGGCAAACGCTGCACACTGGCTGCACAGACGCAGTAATTAAGCTGTCATTTTGCGTCGCTATAGTAGATGGTACTGGAATCTTATTGAATACTGAACATGGCATGTAATGTAAACAATTGTAAACACGCAAGCTACATAACTACTTGGTTAACTACTTTGTATTGTTCCACATTGATCCACCGGATTCCACCGGTGTGTGAAGGACCTGCTGCACTGAGGCCCATCTATGGCACCACCTGCCTATGGAAGTTACATGCCATCATTTCAAGCCCCCCGGCTTCGCAGCTGGTCATCTTGCATGGATAAGAGGGTGGAACATGGTTTCAACATGTCTTCTAACTTTGGCATTTTGACTTTGTTGATAGGATGTGATAGGTGTGTTGGTTTTTATTGGGGACATGTCTTCTCAAGTTCCTCCCTGGCCTCTTTGATCTTCAGGTGTATTGTCTTGCGCACATCTATTTGCAACGTTTCTTCCCCGACTTTTGAGCCAATTTGTCGCTTTATCCAAGGAATACTGGAAGCAAAGCCATTCAGCTTGCCTCCATCCTCCGCTGCTGGGTTTAGTGTGGGAACTGGGTTGTTTGACCTATTTTTGGAAGGTAAATATGACTGCTGGTTGGTTCAAGAATGGTGATGGCGAAGGTGATGATCATGATGATTCCGATTCCTCATGTTTTTAATTTGAAACCTTCAGCCAGAACATGACTTTCGGTTATGGATGTTGATATGCTCCTTACAACGCGCCAGCCAGAAATGACGTAATGCACGTGGGGCGGATATTCTTCCCATTGTCTCGCCATCATGAGGCCGGCATATCCGCCCAACCTGAGCTATGCAACACAAATACCAAATACCGCATGTTATTGAAGTGGTTGGTTTGCTGAGGTTTGCCCAGTAAGTTCACAGATGCAATCGCCATTCAAATTGGATGCTTCAGCACTTAAAACAAGCTACCAAGATTGGGATGCTTTGCACCACAATCTTGAGAGCTTTCTGTTGTGTCTAAAAATGTGCGGGAAACTTCACACCAGCCAGTGAATTAGGCCCGTCCCTGGGATTGGGTGCCTGTCGAAGCTACTCCCGCGGCACAGAGGAAGAGTTCATGAAGTGATTTCAACGGTGTTTGAATTATGGCCTATTAGTCTATAATGTGGCGAGCCCAATGATAAACCATCCCCAATCTGGCCATAAATGTCTGGAAACCATCCCCAAATGGTACTGGTAGGTTTAATGTTGGGTTTACCACATTAGTGTGTTTGTTTTGAAAACGGAACCCGGTCTGTACGTTCAAATGCTTCCAGATCTTTATTACGCCATTTGCGATCTGTTTACTGTATTCAGAAGTGGTTGAATTTCAATTTTCAGGATGGTGATAGTTAGTTGCAGTGCTTAAACTGGTAAACCAATAGTATGCGAAAGCCTCAAGTTTTTATGATACTTGCTAGGAACGGCTGACTATTGCCACCAAGAGTAGTTGGCTGACATGTTCCTGTTTGACGACAATGCCGATACAAAACTTTAGTCTCCTGCTGAAGGTACCACATTCACATGTCATGAGCCTATTGAATTGCAAGTCTTTCTTCATTCAGTTTCTTGAGCTTCAGGAATGTATGCTGTTTACAGCAGCTATGAAGCCTTTGCCATGCAAAACTGTTAGCGAAAAACGATGATGGATAGGGTACAGTGCCATAGGCTAGTCCAACTACCACTACAGTAGATATTAAGAATTAGAAGAGTGGCAACTCAGAAGATACCAGGAGCTTCTAAAGAGATTGAGAATTATTGAACCATATTGAACCATCAGGCATTTAGGTTTCTGTCTTTCTTGCCGCTGAATGCTGAAGAGACCTTTATGTCGTGCGATGCGCGAAAAGACTGCGGAAAGGGTGCATTACCCGACCTGGGAGGATATAGCGCTCAGTATCCAGGTGGTTATCCACGATTGTTGAATTTGTGAATTGAATCCACAGTTGGTCGAACCAGGACGATAACATGGGGGAAGACCATTAATATGCAGACCGCAGACCCATTTGATATGAGCATACCGTTAGATTCGAATTGTATGGCTTTCTTTGGTGTTAAGTTGCTTACGGAAGGCTTTCCAGGGATCCACCAATATTTGGTCCCGAAGAAGCGTTTTGCGCTTTTGGGAGAACAGACAAAACGCTTCTTAGNGTTAAGTTGCTTACGGAAGGCTTTCCAGGGATCCACCAATATTTGGTCCCGAAGAAGCGTTTTGCGCTTTTGGGAGAACAGACAAAACGCTTCTTAGGTCTTTGGCAGTTACATCAAAGGGAAAAAAACGCTTCTTTGGAAATGGAGCTGCTGAAAACTTGGTGAGAACCTGGTGAAAACTTGGTGAAAACTTGGTGAAAACTTGGTGAAAAACTTGGTGAAAACCTGGTGAAAACCTGGTGAAAACCTGGTGAAAACTTGGTGANNNTGAAAACCTGGTGAAAACTTGGTGAAAACCTGGTGAAAACCTGGTGAAAACCTGGTGAAAACCTGGTGAAAACCTGGTGAAAACCTGGTGAAAACTTGGCGAAAACTTGGTGAAAACCTGGTGAAAACCTGGTGAAATTTCAAAAACTTGGTGAAAACCTGGTGAAATTTATTGAAGAAGCGTTTTACATCTTGAAATTNTGAAAACCTGGTGAAATTTCAAAAACTTGGTGAAAACCTGGTGAAATTTATTGAAGAAGCGTTTTACATCTTGAAATTTAAGCAAAAGAAGCGTTTTTTCCTTATGTTTGGTGAAATTTAGCCGTTTTGGCGGTGAAATCGAATGTAAAACATACACCCGGTCAAAACCTAGTGAAAACCTGGTGAAAACTTGGTGAAAACCTGGTGAAAACCTGGTGAAAACTTGGTGAAAACCTGGTGAAAACCTGGTGAAGACTTGGTGAAAACCTGGTGAAAACCTGGTGAAANACCTAGTGAAAAACTGGTGAAATTCTCACAACCTCGGTGAACATCGCAATAAGATGCAATAAGTTTGAAAGAAGCGTTTTGCTCTTTGGGGTCTCCGTGAAAAACGCTTGTTGCAATCTGGACCCAAAATGTTTGGTCAAAACGCTTCTTTGTCGTCCGTACTCAACCGCTAAGCAACTCAAAATTCTTTGGGGACCACGCTATGTCACTATGTCTAAAAATGCGTGGTTTTGTATGGTTATTATTAATCAGTGGTTAACATTAAGCCGTCCAAGAATAGGGGACCAAAGTTTGACCCCTGGTGCCGTGTAGATCTATAGATCTACTGTACTAAAAAAAATCCGAGGATTCCATGCATTAAGCCACAAAATGGAGATTTCAATGTCTCAGACTTACCAATCCCACCCGCTAAAACGTGACCTCCATGCAGACACATGTGAAATACCCACCAGAAACCAAGGCTTAGTATAAAGCTCTATTACCGTCTTTGAATTCTCTTGATCCATTTGGGGTATCCCAAGTCATTGCCGCGTTTACTTCCATAAAGTGCTGTTGACATCCCCAGAATAGCCCACAATTTTTGGGCTTCACCAAAGATCCACGGAGGACATTGTAGAAGTTGGGTGTGAATCGTGTTGTATTGCTTTCTTTCATCCTCCTAGAAATTGCGGGTTCATCTCCATTCTGTATCACTTTGTATCATTATGTATGATTGGGTTTAAGGGTACCTCAAATGTACCACATGATTCCCCTCTATCGTTGTTGTATAATTAATCAACTCCAAACATGTTAATCCATACAAGTATGTTATGATATGTTATGATCATTTTGACTTAAGGTTTTTTTTTTAAAATCATACTCCAGATATCTCCATATGTTCTCGACATCCTGAATTATGGCTTTAAAAGATTTTATAATCACACGCTGGACGGAAAAAGTCCTGCACCACCAAAAGGATGGTTGGAACCCTATCAAGAATGGGATGTTTACCACATCCCTCCACTGGTGCAGGATTTCTTCCACCCCTTGGCTCCAAGGACTGGACGTTAAACCCTCAGAGCTTCGGCCCAGAATGCTGGAGGGCAGCCCAGCAGGCACAGGCAGCTCGACTTGGTTGGGGATCGGTCAACGAGGTGTTTTTTTGGGCGCCCTCGAAAAGATAGAAACGCAAAATCCTGGGGGAAGAGTGGCAAACTTTGGCAAACTACTCTTCTCTTTTTTGGGGACTATGAAAGATATTGATAGCGAGAAATGGAATAGATTTTGTTTTGGTGACATTTTGACCAGGAAACCATGAGAATTGCATTGTAAGTCGATTAATTATAAATGAATGTAAATGACAGGTTGGCCCGTGGGTTGAGGCACCATTGATGTAAACCCATTAAACCACAATACAGGATCCAGGAAACCAGGGTTTCTGCGGGAACGTTTATGCTTAGGAAAGGATTCATGAGAGAAGAGAGAGAGAAAGAGACGACGACAACAACAACAACAACAACAACAACAACAACAACAACAACAACAACAACAACAACAACAACAGCGGAGCTAACCCAAAATTTGGATACTATATCATCCCGTCAGCAACACTGTCGTGCCAAGAATCTATCATCAATTGATATCAATTGGATGAGCGCCAAAAAAAGTGGGTTCCAAAAAAGTTGGAGTCCTAAAAACCAGGCTGAGTTTCCTCTCCATGTCATGATGAAATCCAACTTTTTTACAGGGCAGTTGCACCGCTCTCTGCGGAATCTTGCAGCTCGCAGGTCGCTTTCCCGGGAAAGATACCCGCGCCATGGCAACAAAAACGCGGCTTCCGTTGGGATCAGGACGTCCTTGTAGCAGCCAACGCCACCAGCTGGTACCCCAAGGCGAATACTTCGCTGCCAATGGGAGGATTCAACGGACAGAGGCCGCACCGTGGGGCTGGGCCATCATCAGGGGACGTTACCCCCATTAAACATCCATAAATGTTCAATTTATTTGGGCAGCTTTATGGCTATGGATGATTAACATGGGCTACCAAAAAGTGCCAACAGAGGGGTGCGACTAGTAACTGATTGGGATACATGGGGGCTAGAAGCCTTTTACGTTTCTAGTGCAGTTCATGATTGCAGTGCAGCACTGTGCAGCGCTGGCAGGCATCTCCTCTTCGTTGGTGCGGGCCCAGGTTTTGGATTCACCAAGTCATCATGAATCATTTGGATTGGAAGTGGGGGTTAGTGTTATGAACCAAAAGAAATATGCATTGCTAGTTATATTCTAAGTATTGCTAAGTTGTATATTGATGTATATTGTGTATGTGGTAATGTGGAATCTATTATTGCATTAGGAGTCGAGGATATAACTGCGTGTATTCGTTATGCATTCTTTTGTGCAGCAGCAGGCTCTCATGCCAGTCACACCTTCCACCGGTGAGCTCCATGGTTCGGTTTGGCAATCAAACATGGCTATATAGCTTGAAAGTCTCATAAGATTGGAAAATCATCGAGCTAAATGTTATTAAATGTTTTTTGTTTCAACTAGCTATGTTTCATTACCAGATGGTAATGAAAACTCTTCAGACAATGCGAAACAACTACGGTTTTTTACCATGTTGTTTTCGCAGATCTAAAGATGTTGTAGCTGTCATCCCACCAGTAACATCATGTAACATCAATTACCAGTTAGGCCGGGTCCCGGGTCAGAGGTTTACCTTTGGCACTCTACTGCAGCGACTGCCCACATTTGTACCAAGTCTTGCACCTTGGCAGTTTTCCCATGGATTGGGCCCGCAGCGCCATAGAAATCCGTTCATATCCGTCCAGTGTTTGCTTGAGTTGATGTGCATTCATTGTTTTTGTTTGGTGAGGATGTCATTGTCAGTCGTCAGTCAAATGTATATAACATTATATAACATTATATAACTATACTTATATATATAACTATCATATTTGCAGCATACATTTTAGGATCTAAATCGTGTGTGGATTTCTCTTCAACTGAAGAGTTCAACTGTGTGGGATCCTAGGCATCGAATGCGCGCGGTGGCGAATGTCGATGATGCCCCGGCAACAGCCAAAAGCCTAAGGAAAAAGCTGGGGCCTCAGCATGCAGAACATGCTCAAAAGGCGAACGGGAAAAAGAGACTGGAAAGCGACCTTTGGAATCCTTTGATCCTTTGGAAGTCTTGAAATTTAGGCTTTGTGATTTCAAGTTGCAATCATATTGATTGAAATTACCAGCGCCACACCAGATGGCAGCTTGCTTCTTTGTGGTGCACAAGGGAATGAAAGGAGTGAAGGTTGTCCATACGTTTCGAGAGCACAGGCGAGAGTGGACTAAGAAATATTTAAAAGTCAAGCAACTGGAAATGAACAGCACAAACCTTACTCGGGATGCCAGCGCCCACTCTGAGGCTCGACTATGATGGTCGCAGGGTGCTCAGGTGACAAGACGAACACCGCAATTTCATGCAACTTCATTCCATTTCGTGGGTAGGAAGTGTGGTAAGGAAAGACTTCGAGTCCATGTCCAAGCGACAGACGTGATGTTTTCTCATGCTTTATCCACATTCCTGGTGAAGTAACAGCCCTGCGATACCTGGCATGCATTCCGATCTCCTTGAGGACCATACTCCGTCTGTCACTTAGCGAACTTGGAACAGCAGATGTTGGAGTTTTATTGCGAGTGAGGTTGAGTGCAATGATGACAATGATGACTCAATTGGTTTGTGATGACAGCAGTGGAATACCTTGGTGATGGAAGTGTGCATTATATACAGAGAAGCTGCTGGTGCACAGTCTCCAGAGGGACTGAAACATATCGAGAGACACCCCATGCTGCCAGGTGTTGATCTACGCCTTGATGGGAGCCCTCCAGGCGATATTTCTTTCCCTTACGGGTCATGTTTCGTTTCCTATGAAGATAATGATGATGATGTGCCATTGCTAGATGAAAACTATCATACACCTACCAGATAATTGCTGATGAAGCTGGACAGCCCCAAATCCATGAAAATTCCAGCACCGCTTCGTCGATGATTTCGCGAACTTGCGCAGGGTTCGAAGGAACATGTTAGGCATATGACAGGAGATGCCAGGCCTGACCTGAAGGAGGATTGTTGCAACTTAGTCATCGATGTGAGGCATTGTCATCCCTGCGGTATTGTGGCACAGGCGGCACGGTGGTTTCAGGGCGGCTGTGTGTCTCACAATGAATTCTGATCCTGTATGCAGAGGCGCAAGGAAACTCTCCACCTTGAGCTAGTTTCTGGCATGGTTTCCTTACCTTTGCCATTTCAGCATGCGGGATTGGAACTCTTGCTGGCGCCATATCAAATCAACCTAATGGTTAACTTGTTGTTTGCCTCCCAGTAGTTTGGGAATCCTTGGTGTCCCAAAGGGTTCTCCCCTTTCAAGGTTGGTGGGTGTTAAGGTTCCAAACCGTAGGCCGCAGATGGTTGGTGAAGCCTGAGCCCCCAATGTGGTGGTTTTTCTATGTTGTTCTTGAGTCTTATTTCTTTCTGTTCGCAAGTCTTTTTGGTGAAATCCCATGTTTGAATTCCATCACAATTTGTTTTGTCTGAAATCCTTCTTGAGAGTGCTGGAGAAATCCCCATGTTTGCCTGCTCTTGGGTCAGACCATTCTTTTCATCCATTGTTCGTTGAATTTGAATGCCTGCCTTTTGCTGTTCAAATCCCAAAGTCTTGTCATTTCTGGCGTTGAATCCATGAACCCACCGTCAAAAATCAAAGTCACGAAGAATGTCAACCCTGGATCACTAAGCCTTGGTTGACTGAATGATTAAATGGTTGCTTACCGCTTACACACACACACACACAAAAAAAAAAAAAGTGATGCTGTGCACGGCACGAAAATGGCCTGGAAAAATCCAGGTCTGGAGCCCCTAGCGCCCAAAGGTGGTGTTGGACGCCAAAGGGGCCATGTGGAGGCGGTGAACGCCCAGTCAGTTTTTGGAAGCCATCTCTACTTATACATGATGTATATTTATATATTATATATTATTATATGCGTATTATACATACTGTATATTCTACCATGTATTTGTAAATATATATATATATTGCATTATATTGCTATCATGTGTATATATCTGTAAATAAGAGTATATATACATATATATATATATATATGTGTGTGATGTATGTATATATATATATATGTGTGTGTGTATATGTGTGTGTGTGTGTGCGATTCCAACCTCAACTGGTCAGTTTGTCTAGGATTTTGACCCCATTCACTTGATATATGCTTTTATGGAGGGCCCTTGGCCTTTGGCTCAGAAAAACCTGCACATGTGGACGCAGCCTCTGAATGTAAGGTCTTGATTTTCCGAGGGCTCTGGGTACCGGAGGCTGGTGATGTTGCCAGGTTGCTGTAACTTTTCACCACTGGAAACCTCACCTGACCTTGATCTGGGTCAAAAGATGTCAAAACTAAATCTATGGTCCCCTGCGTCCAATCCCCATTTGGCACTGGAAAAACCTGGACTTGACAATTTGTAGATGATTTTCTTGCGGAATACATTGAACACATTTTTCGGAGGAAACACCTCGTATGATACAATAGTCTGTTTCGCTACGCTCAGTCGCCACTGATTTTCCTAGAGAAAATGGGACTGGCCGATGGCTGCATTGGCCACCCCTGTTCAGCTGCGCCTGTCTAGTCTGAGGAGACCAGATAGATATATTGAGATCACCTGTTTTTGGTTCCAGCCGCTAGTTTTGAAGGAGGTACGTAGATTATAGTTTCACAGCAAATGCAAGAAGCATTGAAAAGTGAGAAAACCACTTCTTTTCCATAAATCAATGATACTTAGTTTCAGAGACCTCCAGTGATGTGACCTGATCACAGAAACCAAGAAATATATATGAATGAACTCATTCCTCCATCTTGCGCCATTCTTGCTCGTATGTTGATTTGCTTGTGTTCTCTTCATGTTTAGCCGCTTTATCCCCACGTCCATCTTGGATTGGTACTTTTGTACTTTGGTGGTATGTACTATCCAGTTATTCTTCATTGCGTGGTATCTGAGGTTGGCAACATACCCCTGCTCTCTATGCAAAATCACCGTTAAACAAAAAAAACATCATCAATCGATCAATGGGCCATGGCTTCTATGGTTTGGCCAAATCACCACAGGGCATCACTTTTATTTTTGCACCTCACCAAACGATAAACACGTAAGTACACCATTCAAATCCAATACCCATTTACGGAAGGTATCTAAGGTTGGCAATGAACAAGATGTTGATATTGATGTTACATGGTGTCATAATATTCCATACTAATCCATACTATGGATACCCCATTAGATCCACATCGAATTGTTGGTCCCAGATCGCCAATCCGACTCCAGGTGATTGAGGAGCACTGGGCCGAACATAGCTGGGCCTTCAACTCGTTTTCGCGTAGCCTGCAGCCTAGTCCTGGCCTAACCTGGAGGGGGCCATAGCTGTGGTATCTATGGAATCCATGGCCCACTGATAGATCTTGATAGATGATTTAAATATATTTAAACATGTACCTTTTCTTTGGATGGTGATGATCCATAGGAAACGGTGAAATTGCCAGAGGGTACTGTAGTAATTTTTAAATATTCTTAAAATCAAGCTATCCAGCTTTGAAGAATGTATAGGGGTCAATAATTTTGACCCCCTAGCTGTAGGAATAGATGGAGGATTTTGGCCAGAGCTGGCCAATTTCTTTTCGGGCTATCGTTGATGGATGGCAGCATATTTTGTTGTTCTCCCTAACTTTCTAGAGGGGCATTTCCTGATGGATGGCTATCATTCACCCTTTGTTGGCCCATTCTTTTTCCAGTCCTTTCAGGGCTGAAATCCCACCATAAACCTTTGAGGCATCGACGGAGTGCTGTCAGTGCCAGGGTGCCCAGCAGCCATGGCCATTTTGGCATGCAGGATCAACTTGAGTTTGGTGACCATGCAGGGATATTCATGTTCCAAAACCTTGCTTGGTTGCTTGGGAGAGGAGGTCATAGAAGAATTTGTGGAACATGCCTTCCCTGGTTTCATGGGATGAGCCTATGGTATCCTGGGCATCACTGTCTACCAACCAGTAGAGCGTAGAGCAGGATGACAAAAGATCTGAAATGATCTGAAGCCCATTCGCCGCCGTCCTGCAGAAAACCGCGCGTCCAACTATTGGCTCAGCTGACTCACGAACTATCCGATCTATCCAAACCACGCATCATTCGACTTCCCTGATATCGAATCATGCCCCTTGGCCAATGTTCGCAAGGTATCTTTGGGGATGGGGGATGCCAGCTTCCTGGATCCTACCAGAATTGATGCTGGGATGCCCAATCCATAGCCGAGGTATTGCAGCATCTACTCGTACTATTCCATGCTCGCCCTCCTCATGCAAATGCGTGTGGCGCAGGGCCTTCTTCTCAACAGAGGCAGTAATGCAACTGTTCCTTCCCAGCAATGCGACTGAGTTTTCTTTGTGGTTCTTTGTTCAAACGGACCACCCCAAAGCAATAAGACCTGGAGTTTCGGGGGCTTTTAACATCTTTTAACTGCCAATCCCCGTGAATGTGGCTGTTTGAACCTCTATTGTTGGGGAGGGCTTTGGGGTGCTTGGGTTCCCTAAGATTTCCTTCCATTGGTAGTTGCCTGCATTCAACCAGGTATGATTCATCATATTAATTCATATTATGTATTCTGCAGGCTTACTGTCTCAAGAAACCAAAAATCTCCAATAGTATGGAAGAACATGCGCAGAAAACAGTATCAAAATGGATGAAGCATTGATGCAAACTCAGACTCGTTGGGGCTCATCCCGATTCTCATTCGCACCCGGGAATTGCTCATTTATGTGTGAGAGATTCCATAGTATACCACGACGCTCAAAGCACCTATTAAAAAAATGAGAAAAACGCACCATTTATTGGGTAAAATGCATTTGTGAATGGGCAAATGGAGTATCATTTTGGTATCATTTGTGGTATATTTGTGGCCGTTTGTGTTTGCAACTTCCCCCCTTTTAGGCCCCCTTTCCAGGCGGCCTAAAAATCTCCAGGTGCAGGTCAAAGGGACCGAGATGTGTGAAGTGCTAAAGAATGAGGAGACGTATTCATCCGTGAAGGTATCGATTCCTGGATGTGTCGAGTTGTGTTTTTCGTGTTTTTCGTGTTTTTTTTGGTGTTGTTTTTTCTTGGGTGTTTGATGTGTTTGATGTTTTTGGACCACCAACAAAGGTGTGATGCTTTAATGATATGGATGATGTTTTTGATGATAGGTTTAGATTCATTGATTGTACTCTTGGCAAGGTTTGTTGATCTTGATGATAGGTTTGACAGATGTGTTCATCTTTGATATGTTTGATGAGATTTGTTGATATCTGGCCGTTTTGATGATGTTTGTTTATTCTGGATGTTTTTGTTGATGTATGGTGATGTTTGATGATGTTTATTTCTTTGATGACGCTGTTGATTTCTGATGAGCTCATGTTTTTGAATTGTAGGTTGATCCAACGTTGGACTGGGGAAGCCGGTCTGATTTTGATGATCTTGGATTTCCAATACACTTTGATTCTTTGTTTCTTTTACCGTAATTCATACTTTTTTCTGATTGAATTGTTGGGGAAATTCACCAGACATTCGCCAGGATGAAGTGATCCCTTTTCTCCTGCCCCCCAAGAATCACAGAGATGCAGAACACATCAGAACAGTACTGTGTGGCAAACTAACGATGTGGAAAACCCATTGTTTATCCGGAAAATGATCTCAGTTTTCTACATCTCTGTTAGCTTGGCTTACAGCAGGGTAAAGTAATGAAGAATTGACCACTATGTTCGTAACCCCAGAAAGCATAGAAAAGTATAGAAAAGTCAAAATTACATCGAATTGTCACTCTTTTAGACTGTATATTTTTCAGTAGGAATGACTTTTACTATTTCTCTGGGGGCCAAAAAGCGACCGCTGGGTCGAGGATTGGCAACCCACCGCAGAGTTTCCAGTTGGTCGCGGACACTGGCAGCGACAATTGCATAGCCACTGGAGCCATTGTGGAATCGTCGTGAGTTTCAGGGGAAAACCTTGAAACCACGGAAAAACATGGAAAAACTCATGCAAAAATCTGACAAACCACGGAAAGACCATGAAATTCCACCTGAAAGTGATGGTTGATCATCATTTTCCCTAGGGAAAAGCCGTGGCGGTCCCCCAAACAGTAAACCCGAGCCTGGATTCTTGGGGATGATGAGCAAGAATGGGAATCCGTTCTCAAACCAACCAGTATGGATGACATTTGGATGCCACTTCGGATTTTGAAGACTGTTCACTGTTCATCCATATCTTCGGTGAAGCGGCGGTGACCTCACTTTTGCTCACCACCTGTGGAGCGCAAACATTGCCTTCGGTCACTTCTGAATGGTTGGATGTTGTGATGATCATATGATTAGAACATTTGTATTCATTGGTTAAAACTCCAGTTTCACCTCTTTGCCTGGAATAACGCCAGAATAGTTTGGTGCAACCCAAACCTCAGGTTCCCTCCTTTTCCCTTTGAGGGGCCCTCAAACAATAAGAAAGTGTTTAAATCATCTTCAAAATGCAGGCAATCACTCTCCTTGCGTTTTGGCCGGGAAATCCCTTTTTACAACCGGCCTATTCTTCTTTCAACATCCCCATCCCAGCAGAAGTTACGTGCGGGCTTGTTGCAATCCTTCCCCTAGGTGAAGGATTGCGTTTGCACCCAATGTTTGCCGGAGTGGGGCAAGGCCGTAACTCAGGATGGAGCAAGTTTGTTGAAATGGTAGCCATCTTATCAAAACAGGAGATGTTTGGGGTTGGGTTTGCGGCTTGCGGTCACTAAACGTGGATTCCGACCTCAGATATCTTTAGGAGAGGCTTTATTCTCACAAGTCATTTGCTGAAATCCTTAGATGCTGTTAGCTTCCACTTGCAGAATTCTCCTTTGGTACAGTTTGGTCAGCGTCGCATGGGTTTCACAAGGGAAATCCTCCTATTTTGGAAAAGTGACTGCAGGCGTTTCCTCTTGAATGTGGGATTTGTTGTCTCTATAGCTGGTTTGTATTCTTCCAATTTCTTCCATATGTTTCCTTCAACTATCTTTTTTGGAGAAAGGCAGAATCAGCGACCTCGAAATGAATAGCTCCACCACATAGCACCCGGGTTATCCTCCGAAGGCCTGCTTCGTGGAGCCGAAGAAATCCAAGAGCTTCAAGGTGCCACTCTTCAATCAGAACGAGTACGGCGTCAAGAAAGGACCCTCCCCAGCTCCTTGGCGCTGCGAAAGGGTGCAAGAATGGCCTCTATTTTGGGGATACCTGGGGTAATTATATGAATATATATATATATATAATTGTATATATATATATGTGATGTATGATAGTATGTATGACTTATCTTAACTTACCTGTAAAATCATGTGCTGCGATGTAATGTTGTTTGAATAAATATACATAGAAAGAGAGGGGGAGAGAGAGAAAGCTATATAATGCTATAAACTCTCTATGTATGCATATGACTGTATATGTGTCATATCACTGGATATCACTGGTCCACGGCATTAATATCCCAGTTGCAACTCAGCTTACATTCGGATTAGCAAAGAGGTGTAACATCCAGTTCCGGCAGGAAGAGCATGGAAGGATCCAACCTACTTGGAGGATCATCCCACTTAGTAACTGGTTAATAACCATAGTTATAAGCCCTTTATAGATGGGATAACCCACTTAGAGGACTTACCAACCAGGGTTAACCACTTACTAAGTGGGATGATCCTCCAAGGCCCCCTGCGATGATTTTGGACGTTACCACGGGATGCCCATGAAATGACCAATTTCATGTGGAAATGATCGTTATCCAACGGAGGGGTAACAGATTTTCAGACACCGAAATAAGAGGTGTAGCTTCCATTTTTCAGTGGTGTATATCTCCATAGATCTCCCATTTACAGATGAGTTTCCCATTTCAATGCCCAACAGGGGGAATTCCCCAACTCGCCTTTGACGCGCCAATCGCCGGAGATTTTTGAGGCCAGAATGGCCATGAACTTCGGAAGTGGCGAGATCAGCGCTGAGATTGCTTCCGACCAGGCGCTCCCAGTTCTCCGGTTTTTTTTTGGCCCCGGTTATACATGGAATATCCCCATGTGGGTTAGAACAAAGAATGCACACGCACACACACAATGTATATATATATATATACATATTTATTTGTATAATAGTATGTATATACATACATACATACATATATATATATATGTATATGTGTGTGTACATATCTGACTGGGTCGGAAGATCCCCAGTTGTCCACTATTGAGTCGTCGTTCACATGCTAGATAGACCCCATCAATCCCATCTTGGGGACAAGCCTCCACTCGGCTTTTCAGATCACCGTTGGCCGCATCAATGCCCACTTAGAGAACGGCGGCTTGGAGCAACTCTCGGGACGAACGCAATGGGCTGAGGTCAACTAACCATGAATATGGAGAAATTTCATGGACATATATGGAAATACAATGAAATATATGGAAATTCTGGATTAAGAATTGGAAAACATATGAAAACATATGGAAGTAATTGGAAGGACTATCCATAAAACCATCCACCAGTGGAGGTTTTTGATGCTTTGCCCTAGCAAAGATGGTAGAAATGGACGGGGCTGCGACAAAGGTTTGCTTCTGATGTACGATCACAGTCTCGAGATCAAATCGCACTTCGAAACTCGGCTGATTTCAGTTAAAAACCTTCGGGTAATAATGGTTTTGTAGCTATGTTTAATAGATTTGAATACGGGCCACTGTCGTCTATTTGCCATGGCAAACTGTTAGATTCTCGGGAGGTATCACTTGGCTTGGCCCTTGGATCAGACTGCTGCTATTTCTGTGAATATCATGGCGATCATTGGGAATCTCCTGGGGATATTTCATGGGAGACAGCTTAGTGAATTCAGGTCAATTACAATAATTTATCCACTAGTGTGACTTCTTATGTCATTTTGCGACCCCATGTGGAAATGGTAAAAGTATGCAAAAGTATGTAAAAATATGGCGTTATCTAACATGAGCAGGGTCAATAATTATTGCAACCCAACGGCCCAACATCATCTTATGAGGGAATGCAAAATGAGTGTTGGGCTTGCACCGTCTTCAAAAAATGATTCCAACTGCAGTTGGCTATTCAATATAATATTGGTTTGATTTGGCTTGTCTAAAAATAGGGTACCCCAAAATTTGATGATTAATCAGCATGTTTCCTGCTAAGATTGTCATTTACCAGACGCAAATTGGACATAGTCGGTTATAGTTATATAATGCTATATATATATATAGCATATATATATATATATATTTATACACATAATTCTCCCATTCATGTCCCCATTTTCCCCCTGTTTGTTGGTCAAATCCCCATGAATCACTATGCAATTCCACATTATATATATATACACAAAAGGGAACTTTTTGGGGGGCCAGAGGTCAAGGGTATCCAGCCCGCAACGTGGCTTTCAAAGACTTGTGTATATAGATATATATATACACATATAATATATAGATATGTATATTAGGGAAGAAAAGCACAGTTCCCTATAGGTTTCCCTTCCACCAATCCATTCTTCATTCATGCACATGAAGTTAGGCACTCCTAAAAAATGTTGGAAAGCTCCTGACTTTCCATCCCCCAAGGAGGGAATTCTGGGCCTGGGCCGGCCCAATTCTCAAATGAAACCACGCCCCGGGCAACCTGAAGGGGTGAGAATTCCAGGCAGGGCGGGCGACTGGGGCAGTTGGATGCAGGCAGGAGATCCTATGGGATGAGGATACCTCCATTTTACCTCCATGCAGATTGATAGTTGGCAAACCCAACTGAGGGAATTGTTGATGGCTGGATGACCAGTGATGAGCGGCCACCAAAAGTTTTGGAGAACGTGGGGGTTTATTATGACCATGCCACAAACAGTGAAACAGAGTTGGCGAAATAGCCGAGTCAAATCGGCACCAGTACACCACCAAAGGTTCCACGTGTGCCCGTCACCGTTATTGCCTCGCAACCTAACACCATGAGGTTTTTTCGACAGCGCCAAAGTTAGATATTTCTCCATTTGCTTCAACCACGGAGCAGACGGTGTTTTGGGCATCAACACTGAGAGCCCCTCGACATGCAATCCGATGCGAAAGAACCATGTCGAGATTGAGGGTCAGGTCTGGTTCCACATAGGTTTAGAACCCCCTACTCACGAGATAAGCCCACTTTCATTGGCTTATGATATGATAAGACTGCCTTAGGATTTCGAATGTGGCTGCACGATCATTGTGTGCGATTCATTTCAAGCATTATAACGTGAAAGTGGAGGCCAATGTTTGCGCACCCGCACTTCGGGAGTCGAAGTCCTAGAATCTCTCTGAATCCAGCTAATGCCAAGGTGGGATTAATAAACCCCCTAGTAATGGTTAATGTCAACCACTATTTGGGGAATCCTCCATGATTAATAAACCATCCTAGACATTCGAAAGTTCAAGAATTATTGAACTTTTTGGTTTTGGGCCAACTTTCCCCGCAAAAGTTCAATTTTGGCTCAGAAAGTGCAAAAAGTGCANCCTAGACATTCGAAAGTTCAAGAATTATTGAACTTTTTGGTTTTGGGCCAACTTTCCCCGCAAAAGTTCAATTTTGGCTCAGAAAGTGCAAAAAGTGCAAAAAGTTCAAATAGTTCAATTCTTATGAATTCTTATGCATTCTTATGAATTCTTAGCTCACCCTGGTTGAGATCAACTATAACATACTATAACCAGTTATATTGCATGTTTTCCCCA